>CM020185.1:23360790-23433704 GCA_009805545.1 Oryza longistaminata
ATGATTGCCATAGAGGGCAGTCCTGAACTTTTACCTATGCAAAAATAGGGTAAAAACGAACAGTTTTAATGGTCGAGGGAGATGGTGCACATTGTTTTGCGGTGAGGGAGATAGACCGCCCATAAATAAGGGATACAAAATGGACTTTCGTTTTGTTTAATTCGAGAATTTCATACGGGCCCGTTAAGGCAAGAATAGAGTGATCCTTTCTTTTTTGCCACCACAGGATGTGTCTTTTTCAAATTATTTGAGTCCATTTCATAATAGAACCTTTGGGGGCAACTTCTCTAGGGGAAAAAAAACTTTCGGTCTATTTGATCTCAGTATTAATATAAAGAATCTGATAGTTTAGACGTTATCACTTTTTTTTCTTTTTTGAGGGAAGACGTTATCACTTAATTTAGCGTGACCAGAGATTTTGGTATCTGTCTCTTTGAATGGGAAAATATGTAGTGCAAACCACATATGTAGTGGAAGCTTGGAAACTACCGTTGGATCGGGAAATGGACGTCCGAGATTCGTCCACGTCACCATGAGTTAAAATTTAACTCGCAGATTCACTCATGACGCGGTGGGGATGTGCGACGGATAGGAGAGATGGCGGACGGACGATCTGGATTAGGAGAGATGCATATGGACGGTAGAGATTGATTCAGATGATTTCACCAGTAGGATTGGAGGGGGGAAACTCCTCCTTTTTATATTAGTATAGATTTAAGTCCATTTCATAATAGAACCTTTGGGGGCAACTTCTCTAGGGAAAAAAAACTTTCGGTCTATTTGATCTCAGTATTAATATAAAGAATCTGATAGTTTAGACGTTATCACTTTTTTTTCTTTTTTGAGGGAAGACGTTATCACTTAATTTAGCGTGACCAGAGATTTTGGTATCTGTCTCTTTGAATGCATATATTAGGAACATACTTGTGGGTGTGCAACTGTAGTATGTGTGCGTATCCCTAATAGGACTGTTCTTTTTTATATAGGAGTATTAGATGAGGTTGTGCATATGAATTAATAACACATCAACATCCTTTCCATTTATAAATTAATAACACAAACATCAACTGTGGAAAAGAATATAAAATAATAACACATCAACATCCTTTTCCAGTAGTTCTAATTATTATGTAACATATGTGCTACATGCGTATTCAAGAGAGCTTGCATAATATCTATAGAGTAAATTCCACTAGCGGTTCTTAAACTTGTAACGAAGTTTCACTTAGGTCCACGAACTTGTAAAACGCAAATCGAGATCCATAAACTTGGTTTAATGTATCATCCCGGTCCAAAGTCTCGTTTGACCGTGATCTTGCCTACGTGGCATGCTACGTAGACGATGATATAGATTGTTTTTTATTTTTTTCTCCCTTCTTCCTTCTTGTTTTCTCCCTTCTCATCCCTTCTTTTTTCTCCACTTTGCCTCCTTCCTCTCCCATCTGCCACATTTTTCTCCACGCGAGGTGAGGAAGGAGAGAAAAAGATGGGAATAAAAAAAGGGAAAAAGAAAATTTAGCCATGTCATCGTCCATGTGGCATGCCACATAGGCAAGACCACGGTCAAACCAGGCTTTGGACCGGGATGATACATTAAGCCAAGTTTAAGGATCTCGATGCGCATTTTGCAAGTTCGTGAACCTAAGTGAAACTTCATTACAAGTTTAAGAACCGCTTGTGTAATTTACTCATATATATAAAAGTGAAGACACGTACAAGATGTAGGGGTGAGACACTAGCTCTTTCTCATGTAACAGCAAGAATTAACCCAAACAGAGGGGGGAGGTGAATGGTTGTAGTACCCCAAAACCAAAACTTTTAGCGGAATTAAAAGTTATCGTCGAAGCGATATCAATCGGTTTGACCGGAGTTGGTCTGCCGGTCTGACTGCGCCGATGCCGTCGGTCTGACCGGTATAGATCGCCCGGTATAACCGCCCGAAGATGCTGCAGTCGCCCGTCACCGCCGCTGGTCTAACCGCTGTGTACCCACCGGTCTGACCGGTGGAAAGCCGTTGGTCTGACCGCCGATGTCTCGCCGGTTGGACCGCCGAACCCTAGCAAACACAAATCGAAGAACTTTCAAAGTAGATGACAATTTTATTACTTCTCTTTACGTTTATAAAGTGCAACAACAACACTCCTTACGAAAATCTCGATTAAACTCAAAACCCTAACTATTCTCTCAACTCAGTCCTCTCTAAAGCGATACCGAGAGGCCACACCCTCCCTCTCTATTTATACACGAGGTAAGCAGTCTAAAGCCCCGAACCAAACTTGTACAGGAAGTCCTAATCCCCTAGGAAACCTTCCTGTACAAGAAACTAACTTTACAAACTCCAATTGTACTAAATTTGGACTCCTTCCAAATTCGACTCCGTATCCCATACGTATACAATACCACCATCGTATGCCATATGGAATCTTCATCAACCACGTGCATTGATCTTTAGCCTAAGTATCCCGCATGATATCTGACCGTCTGGACGTCACCTTATCCCCAAGTTGACTCCTGATCCATCATCGGCAATACTCTCCCGAGGCATCAAGACAACCTACACGTGAATCAAACAAGAAACCATGTTCCGAGTACAAGCTATCTCCAACTTGACTCATTGCTAGCAAACAACAGTATTACATATGCATAGTATCCATCTAGAAGTCATAAACACGAATTATCCACGGATATCCAATGAAACAACCCAAAACCAAACCGACATAGAGTCGGCCGGTCAGACCGTGGGCTGGCCGGTCTGACCGGCAACCCTTGCCCGGTCTAACCGGACCAAATCTCCAGCAGCACCTGTTCATCACCTACAAATCCAATCATCTCCAAAACCACTTCGCCAATAATCTCCAAATATCAAAACCAATAATCTTATATGCCAATTATTCATCACAGAATAAGAATCAAACACACTTTGATTTTACATATCATTCATTCCTTCATTCTGACTACTCTCTCTGTCCCAAAATATAATCATTTTTTGTGTGTTACACGACCTCCGAGATGCCACTTTGACCAACAATATCTATAAAGTTAAGATGTTTTAAACAAAAAGAGTTACATATTATGATAGTTTCTTCTTCCTTTGTTTAATGATAAATCTAGTAACATCAGTTTTACATGATTGGTCTTTTTAATTTTTTTCCTATTAATGGTCAAAGTTAAAAAATATTTGACATGTCACTATGCTAAAAATGTTTATATTTTAGGACGAAGGGAGTAGTGTAGAATAGCTCATCCTCCCCTCTATTTACAGACATAGCTATAGTGATGGACCTAATTAGTGAGTAACTGGGTTGAGCCTTCGCTGCCGGTTTCCTACTATTTATAAGATAACCTCTTCTTAATTAATCTTTTTTTTGGAACGACTCGCACGAGACGGGGCGAAGTTCTATTGATAGAGCAGGAAAAAATTACAAGATTACAACCTTGGAGGGCCGTAACCAGGAAAAAGGAAAAAAAATACCACCACCCACACACCGACATCGCCAACACACAACCCGAGAGAAGACCAGCACCGGACCGGCCGCTGCTAAGCATGACCGACCGCCGCTAAACCAACAAAGGAACATAGACGAGATCACCCCCTAGGGATATACCAAAAACGACGTCTTCAAAAGAGAAGCGACGGAAAAACCGCACCACCGTCGTCAGGACTCAATGGAGCCACGAATGGGCTTCCGCCCGGCAATCACCCTTGAGGGGTGTGACAGCACGACAACGCCCTCAGGAGGGGAATGAACCATCGGTTGTCGGTCCGGCCAAGGCCGGACTGAGGTTTCACCCGCCGATCACCACCTGCAAATCCACGGCTGACACACCGATGCTCCACCACCACACAAGCTCTGCCGACATGTGGGACCCCTGCATCGGCCGTCCCCACCGGCCAGCCTTTGTCGCCAGACCGCGCCACGCCCACCGACAGCTCCTCCTCACACCTTGGTCGTCTCCTCTACGCCGGCAGCGCCTCTCGTGCCAAACCGGCCTCCTCCACCGACGCGCCTCTCGCGCCAATCTAGCCTCCCTCCACGGCGCGCCTCTCGCGCCAGCCGGCCTCCAACTCCGCGACCGCGCCTCTCGCACCGAGCCGGCCTCTACTGCCATCGGCTGCGCCTCTCTGCGCCAAGCCGGTCTCCGACCCTTCCACAGACGATGCCGCACCGCCAAATGCAGTCCGTCTCCCACGCCCTTGGCTAGCCGTCCAAGGCCTGCCATGCCTCCGGTGACCGCTGTCGCGGCCACCAGCCCACGCCTCCGTGAGCGCCGCCACTGCACAGCGGCCGCTTCGTTGTTTGCCCTCCGCCACGCCGCCGCCAACTGCCGCGACCACCACCTTGCCACACTCGCCAGCCGTCACTTGTCAGCCACGTCGCCGGCCTCCACAGCCGGCCACCCTCCAGATCCGGCCGAGAGGGCGCGATCTGGGGGGGACCGCCCGGCCCGGTCGCCCCGGCCGAAGCACCGCGCCGTCGTTGCGTAGGGACCAATGCCGCCGCTTCGTGCCGTGCCGGCCTCAGGCCGCGTCTCCTCACGCGAGTCGCGCCGGCTAGCCATAGCCACGTCAGCTCTCCGTCGACCCACCTCCCTCGTGCCAGCCACCCACACCTCACCGTGTTGTCGTGCCCGCATCCCGCCGCCAACGCTGCGCGCCACACAACCGCCGGTCTCTTCCTTCCCTACCTCCATACCCGGCTGCACACTCGTTGACGTGCTGGCTGGCCGTCGCCTTGACGAGGAGGATCCGGCCTCCCACGCCGGAGAGGACAGATCCGGACTAGGGGCGCCGGATCCAGCGAGGAGGTTGCCGATCCGGTGACGCCGCGCGCCACCGGACCTGCCCCGTCCCACTGCTCAGCTCCACCCCGTCCTGTCGCCGCCGCCGCCAGCGCCTCCTCCTCCCCGTCAACGCCGCCAGGCGCCGCCGCTTGGCGCCGCCGGCCACCTCCTCTGCGCGCCCCGCGCCGCCGCCCCGCCCGGATCTGGCCGCCTCCGCCGCCACGGGCGCCGGGATGCCCCAGCCGCGGCACCACTTCGAGAGAAGCCCCGCGCAGCGTCCTTGCGCCCGCCAGCTTTCCGGCGGCCACTCGGGTGGCCGGCGAGGCGAAGGGGAGGGGAAGGCGCGGCGGCGGCCGGCGCGTGTGGGGGTGCTCCGTCGCCCCTGGGGCTGAGCGACGCGAGCCTTCAAAACTGAAAGACATGGTACTGTGAGCAAAGAATATTCTCTACTGTGGACATATGGACACAGTTGCGATGAATTTTTGCCAAAATACAAACTGACTAGTGGCAACTGCACTTTTTAGCTTCATTCTTTCACAACTAAAATAATATATTATATTTGACTATTTGGGCTAATCTATTTGAGGAATTATTCTTGTTTTCTGTAATTCCATCAAGCCTTTTCCATTCTAGGAACAAGTGAACAATCTTCAAAGTTAGCACGCGTGCCTACAAAGCAAAACACCAAATTAAGTGCATGGCATAGGACAGGAGCACAAGCTCCAAACAAAGGTGGTGTCGGAAGTATTAGAGATGTGGTGGTGAAGTCATGGCTACATGATTGTAAACACCGGGATTAAATCCCAACAGTTACAATTACGCACACGGGAGGACATAAGTGATGAGTATGTTTCACTAGAAATTTAGTGAAATTTCTAAATTATTTATCATAGGGCTTTCATGTCTTTGTTAAAAGGAATACTCTAGCAGGTATGTGATGTACTGATTTATATGCGTGGTGATATGTAAGCATGTGCTTATTCTGTGTTAATCTATCTATATATTATATACTAAAAGTCCATAAACTCCCTACCAAACGCTCTTAATCCCCACGTGGCGCTCCTGAAAACTCCTAGATCGCCACATGGCACTGTTTAATCTCACCTAACGATTTTCACTTAAATTGGTGGACCCTATATTTTAGACCATTAGAATTGAATGTGTTATATTTAAAAAAAGGCAATGCTTTCCTCCTGTGGGCCGGAAAAGGGAAAAAAAAGATTCAGTACTTACTTACATTTGAAAGAAAAACGATAAAGCTAATTACTTACTGTTCATCGGACCGAAGAAGAAAAGCGATAAAGTGAAGGGAAAAAAAAAGCATACCTACTTAGTATCATGAAAAAAAATCTATCATGAAAAAAATCTAATCTATCATATTATACTAAAGTCGATTAAACTTCCTACAAACGCTCCTAAGCCGCACGCTGGCACTCCTACAAATGCTCTAAAGCCGTCATGTGGACGCTCTAATAAATTATAGAAATTATGAGAAAAAAATATCCAAACTGTTTTTGATTTTCATTTAGAATAGTCACCAGTAATTTAAAAACATCATATCAAAATAAAATCCCTCCTTACCTATGTACATGTTGCCTATCCTCCCTCATTTTCTCTTTATTTTTTTCTTTTTTTCTAATTACGGTAGTTATTATGAATATGCACCATAACTTATTATTGTAAATGGTTATATCTTTCCTTGCATGGAGGCATCGAGCTGTCTGTGCAACGTTCAAGCAGCTAATTTTTTTTCTTACGGACAATATATACATTGATTTTACAATACGCCTGAATGATTTTATTTTTTAATTAAATTAATCAATGAGCTAAGTCCTATATTTACTTCTATTTACTATGTTTTTATATAGAAATAGGCATCGATGGGTCATCTGCAATGATCTCATATCTAATGGGTCAAAAAAAAAACCGCTTTGAGATATAGTTACGGGATGTGAGTTCTTTTGTTACAGGCATAGCTGGTGGCCAATCGTCAGATAGTCTAAATGATTATATATAAATAATAGATAGCTAAATGATTATATTTTAAATATACTCAGTTTTTAGTTTGATCCATATAGCCTTTCTTGATATATGATAAATATATTTTTAGACATGGATCCATATCCTTTCTGTGATAACTAACAGCAATGAAACGTTATATAAAAATTGACAACATATATCGTATCATCATCTATGAGATGTCCATTACAACACCTCTATGTCTTCACATTTCACATCTAATAATTTTTTTAAATAAAACCTATTTTTGAGGAAAAAATGCATATGATCATCAGTTTATTTAAATCGCATCGACCCTTCCCTCTCCGAAAAGCTCAGAGTTCTCCTCTCCTCTTCCCCTTCCTATTATTTAGCTAAAGTCCATTAAACTTCCTATAAACATTTTCCTAACTTATCACATGACGCTTTAATAAATTAGAGAAATCAAAAAATTATGAGGAAAAAAAAACATATGGCCCTCGATTTTCACTTAATACGATGGACCCAATATTATGGAAAATATTATACACCATTAGATCTATCTTAAAAAACAATCCAAACCATCTCCACTGCCCCTTCTCCCGGGCCTCCTCTCACGGTACATACATCCCTCCTTCTTTCCTTCCTCCTTTCTTTTAATTTTCTAGCTAATAGATTAATAAAAAAATCATAAAAATTCTAATAAATGTTCAGCGATTATTCTTTTAAAAATTGATGGACCCAATTAATCTTAACCATTAGATCTTCATCTAAAAGAAAATCTAATACCTGCATCCTCCCGCCACCTCCATACGTGCGCACCTACGTAGTTGTGTTCCCCTCCACCCTCCTAACTCTCCTCTTCTCTCCTATTTCTTAAGCTAATTGCTATTTTTCAAGTTAACACTCATCTATCAAAAACTAATATCAGATTTCTAATGATCATAAATATCAAGTTACATTTTTTTCTCAAATTTTCGAATTATTGTGTCATTTATAATTAATACTAATTCGAGATCCATATACATAGCTCAAACTTCTAATATAAATATTTAAGCAAATTTTAAGGCCCATATTAAACATATATTAAATTTAGATCCTTTAAATGCCCCTAAAATCATCACGTGGCAATCATACCAATGCCCTAACCGACATGTAATTATAATCACGTGTAAAATTCATAGAAATTATATAAAAAAAAATCTAACCACTGCTTTTCAATATTTTCAATCATTAGATCTAATGCTAATCTTAACCTACTTAAAAACTTCAAGATGATTCCGTCCACCATTGCTTGATGATGCCATCCATGATTCAGCCGCACATACTCCACGTATATGTTCTGTTCATGAGAGAGAGCACACGCGATTCTAACTCAAATTGAAAAAAAAAAAACACCACATCATTTGACTCGGCTCACTGAAAGAAAAAGTCGAATGAAAAACATCCTACTTTAATTTGAAATTAATTTGTTAGACCGGTTTTTACAAACTAATACATATGCCCGCGCATCGCGCGGGCTACCTTCCTAGTTCAAAAAAAAAAGTGATGTTGTGCTTAGCGGTTTGCCAACATATATTCCTTCGAGCACAAAGCATTATATTCTGGAAACGCCCCTAACTCATTAATATTTTATTTAATCAAATATTGTACAGATATAAAAGGGTCACAATGACCCTTTTTTAAAAAAAAAACAAAAATAGGATGGCATTTCTCTAATCTTTTGAGGTCTTTCCGCGGTTTCCCTTTATATATAATTAAACTTAGAGCACAAACATTCCTAATTATTTTTCACAATAATTAAAAGTAAGGATAGCATCGCTGACAGCCTTGACGCTCTCTGTTTTACTATATCAAGTACTCTCTCCGTTATATATTGTGCAGTTATGAGTTTCAATATCCAATATTTGAGCGTCCATCTGATTTGAAACTTTTTTATAATTAGTTTTTTATTAGATGATAAAATATAAATAGTACTTTATACATGATTTTTTTTATTTTTATAACTTTTTTAAATAAAGCGGACGATCAAGTAACGTGGAGAAGGAAATCTATAACTGCATTTAAAATGGGATGGAGTATACTTCAGGGGCTCTTATAATAAAACTAATGAATTATGATTTGCCTTCCATTGCTCAGGTAGTACAGATCAGATCAGAAGTTTCAGAGTGTAAGACCAAATTAAGATTGGCCAGGCAAAAGATGGCAAAGAAACATGTGCTTCATGCAAGTTGGCCCCAGGCATTTATGGAAACAAAAGAACACTTAACTTAATTTGCCTAATGAAAAGCACACAGCTCAGGATCTGCCTGGCTTAATTCTCTGCAAATTCTCTTATTCGAAAAAAAAATTCTCTGCAAATTAGTTTGATGATTGAGCTTAATTATATAGCACTTGTTCCAACAAGCAGCTATTTAATTAGTGATGTAGTGGAAAGAGATCAGCTCCCACCTTAGCTTTAAAATTAGTTTCACTTTTATGCTCACCTCTAGCTTGGCACTTGGGACTTGGGATAACCTCACAATTGTCACGAGAATATATATCATATCAAGAATTAATAGCAAGTCCATCTTAGTGCAATGCTGTTTATAGAACGTTTGTTCGATCTTTATTACAACACCATCAATGTAATATAATGACAATTAACATTTTGTCGAGAATGTCCAACTAATCCAAGTTGAAACTTGAAAAACTTTGATATGACGTACATGAATTAATGCAGTGTCATCTGTCACATTGCAGCAGGCACATTTGCGCATCAAGGAATAAGAGCAAGGTACAATAACGACTATTAGCCAGCTATAAACATATTTTAATAAGATAAAAGATGAGAGAGAAGAGCAGCGGGCTATAGATCTGTAGCTAGCTGTAGCACGGACTCCAAGACACAATGTGTGTATGACAGGTGGGAACATATATTAATAGTATAGTAAACAACTATTGTATTAATTGGCTGTTAGATTGGTTATAGATAAATTGGAGTTAGTAGTGGGCTATACTATTGAACTTGCTCTAAGAAAAAGTAGTAGTCGTTCCACACGCCAGAAGAAATAATGGTGGTTATCGAGAAAGAAAAAAAAGAAGAAGCACCAGCTGATGCCAAAAAAGCCAAGCTAATTATATTATCCCTGTCATTTGATCGATCGATCACTTGCTGAGCTGCCTATCTCGCCAGCCAGCCATCAAAACGCGGCATGCCATTGAAACCTTATCGTTCCTAGGTTGGCATGTTTTATTTATGTTTAGTGGTATTCTAAAGTGAAGTTGTCAAGTTGGTATGCCACAGAGACTTCACACGTACAGTTCATATCAATCGCATGGCTAATTAAAGGTAAAATGGTTGATCAGAGCTGGCAAATTCGCATTTCTGGCAAAGTAGGCATGCAGCCATCTTTGACTTGACATGCGGATTCACCGATCATCTCACCAGAGTTTTCTTTAGAACTATTTATTTATTTTCTTGAGAACCATCTCATTTCAGTTGAAGTGCCCCAAACTCAAAAGAGAAAATGAACATCGATCGAACTTCGTTTATCAAGCCAAGATCTCAGCGGCTCAGCAAAAATATATGCCCCAGTATAGGATAGCTAGGTAGATCATGCGACAAGCTATTTTGCGCCCAACAGCAGATTACCTAGCTAACGGTTACTTCTATTGTCCCCGTATGCCTTTTTTTACTTTTATTGTCGATTTTGTTGGCTTATCAGCCATAACAAAAAAAAGTTAAATTACGAAACTTAATTTTAAGTTGATTTGAGGTTTTTTTTATCATAATTTACTTTTCAATTTTAGTTCTTAAATAACTAAAAACACATATATAAAAGTTTTATACATAATTTACTTTTAACTACTTCGTTTATGTTTACATGCCTGATTGCTTTCTTCCGTATAGCTGAAACATGCCATATATATACTCCCTCGTTTCAGGTTATAAGACGTTTTGACTTTGGTCAAAGTCAAATGTTTTAAGTTTGACTAAGTTTATAAACAAATATAGTAATATTTATAATACTTAATTAGTTTCATCAAATCCATAATGAATATATTTTCTTAATAAATTTGTCTTTAGTTGAAAATATAGTATTTTCTCAACAACTGGCCAAAATTAAAAGCAGTTGACTTGATCAAAGTCAAAACGTCTTATAACTTGAAACGGAGGGAATACATATTTGGATATAGCATATATCTTCCTACTCTTGTGTGTCCTCATTGAAGATTTATGTTGGGGGGGGGGGGGAAGGGAGAGAGCTGACCTCAAATGTATACTATTCTCCGGTCTCTAACTTTTTTCTATCATTTTTTTTTTGAGACATTCAAATTTCTTTCAAGTATTACTTTGCCCCCACATGTTCCTGTTTGTTATCTTGTACTAGTGTTTTTCTCTTATTTTTTATCACCCATCTTTATTTTTCATATAGATGTATTCTCTGTCTACAAATATAATGGCATATAGAGCTTAAAATTTATCCAATGACATTCCACCTACTTCTCACATCAACCAATCGCAATACTATCTTATCTGATTTTATCACTCACCTTAACCTAAGGTCTGTTTGGTTAGAGCTCCAACTCCTAAATTTAACTTCAGAAGTTGGGTCTGGGAGTGGAGTTATGTAGCAGCATAAACCCAACTTTTACCTCTCTAGTTCATTTGTGAGAGGGTTTTATCCAGCTTCACTACCATTTAGGTGGAGCTTAAAACTATTTGGCTGAACTCCAACTCCAAAGAGGTACAGTTAGAGCTAGAGCTGTGCTAAACAAACCATTAATATCTAAAATCCATATATCATTATGTTATTGGAGGAGAGGGGGAGGGAAGGGGTGGAGGGTATATTCTTTCATCAATTTTATTTTCTTTGTGGAGTTGGAAGGAGAAGCGAGTAATAATAGTCACACCCATATATCTTAGATCTGGTAAAAATTTAAGGTTTGTTGTGTTTTATAACAGAAGTCGAAAATGTAATTTGTTTTCATTATCTAAAATATACCATAGATTATAACTATTAGGAAGGATGAGTTGGGTTCTTTGCTAGATGGAATAAGAAGATGCACAGGCGATGATTTTGCATTTTAATCTCAAAGTACTGCTTTCCCTGCTTCTGACGCCTAAGGATTGTTTAATGATGTTTTTGCCATATGAGAGGCAATCAATAAACTCATGCATAAGCTTGCTTGAATCACTATCAAGCTGAGAGAACCACCCTGCTAATATATTTTTTCAAATAATATTCCTATTTATGCTAAATATGACTCTTCCTTGAGCTTTGTAGGAGTTCTAAACTTTCACAAATTTTTGAACAATTTTGACCCTTTGCAAAAACTAATTATACAAATGAACCGTGGCCAAAACTTATTTCAAAAATAACCCTTTATTCAGCGCTAAAATCCCATGGCGCTAAACTTAGACGCCTCAGCTCCACGTCAACTGGCGCTGAAATGTCGTGCCACCGTGGATGGGGATCTGAGTCGGCGTGCCAACTCATATTCAGCGCAACGCTATTTGGCGCTGAGGTGTCTAACTTCAGCGCCATGGGATTTGGCGCTGAACAAAAGGGTTATTTTTGAAATAAGTTTTGGCCACGGTTCATTTGTATAATTAGTTTTTGTAAAGGGTCAAATTGTCAAAAAATTGTGTCTAAACTTCAGCATAAGAGTGGTCAGCCAATTGTAAGATGCTCCTACGTTGCCATGTCAAATAAATATATACTCCCTCTGCTTTTTATATGATGTTGGTTAATAATCAACGTCATATACATAAAAGAGGATGGAGGGAGCTAGTATGAATCTAGCTATGTCATATCAAGCAAGAAGGTCGAAAAGTCTCATGAGCGAGGCTTAACCGATCGATACGGTGTTGGCTCGTTGTTCCTAAAAATGGATTTTGCGCATGGACGAGGGTCTTTTAATAAAACCAAAAAAACAAACTTTACTAAATAATATGGCATGCATCATGTTTCCCAATGAGAAAAAACTACGAAAACTGAAGAAATCGGAATTGCAGGATTATAGATAGGAAGGCTAGCTCTATCATGTCAAGAAGGTTGAAAAGTTCTCCTGACGGAGGTTTCCCGAGTGCTAACCAATGTTCCGCTCCCTCTCGTGCGTGTTGTTTAACATGTTTACACAATTTTCTAATACATTTATATCATTTACAAAGAAACTATTTTTCTCAATGAAAACTTTATTGCAATAAGTGATTTTTTTTCTAATATATATTTATGAAAATTTTTAAATATGCATGGGAAGCATTTTCATGATAAATACTAATATCTTTTGTTCTTGTCAAAAACTTAATGATTTTTATATATTAATAATTCTATGGTGATTTCGTTGTGAATCTCAAGTCTCAAGATATGGCGGTTCATACGTTTTTCAGAGGTACTAATAGAGGTAGGATGTACGTATGTGTTATAATAATGGTAAGTGTCAGCGTGTTTATACGGCGTGTGTGTATCTACTGTGTCGAAAAAAAATAATTTAAGGTTTTAAGGTTTGGCCGTATATACTTCCATCTCAAAACGATACATATTTATGAATGGAGTAAAATATTACAAGTTTTTGGGTGTTCTCTACAGCCTTTTCAAAGTGTTTTCTATATCAAGCAAAAGAAAAAAAGGAACACGGCATTTTGATAAGCAGATACTCCATATAGTACCGTACACATCGTTATCACAAAAGGAAATAAACCAATTTTTGCAGAAGACACTCAACAAGTTTCAATGGCACTCTCAAAGAGAGTGAGACTTAAACTGTCCTTGCTTACGGACTAACTGTTTCAGGCTTTTATTTTAGTGCGGTATGTGTGAATCAACCTCCGGTTGGGACATATGTAGGCGCAGATATAGATGGCAAGGCACTTTTCTTCTTTTTGAGAAATGTAGGTTCTATGCCTTGTTTATCAGCAAGCTCGTAAATACAATAACTCGAACAAATGCTCTCATTATGGCACATTTTAGAAATCAGGTTATTTTCTTGAGATTCAAACATTGAAAAAGGGGTGAAAAAGGAATAAGGTTTTAAACCTTTTGGAGTGTGGTGTCGCAGTTTAATAATTAATTTCAGCTGGTACACATTTAGGCAAAAATGAAGATGGGACAATTATACATATTTCTAATACTTTACATTGTTTATACATTTTCCTTATCAGTTCGATCCATCGGCTCCACGCAGCTATAAATAGAGCCCCGACCGGGCCTCCCATTGTCATCAGCAAGACAGCAACCACTCGAGACTGTTTATCTCGTGTTTACCTACACACCACGAGCTGCTACTATACACACACCCTCTCGATCTCATCACCGGTATTCACCTTCTCTCCCTTCAGTACGTTCTCAAAGCGATTAGCCTCTTGCAGCTAGCCACCATGTCTAGGGTGCTGGAGCCTCTCGTCGTCGGGAAGGTGATCGGAGAGGTCATCGACAACTTCAACCCCACGGTGAAGATGACGGCGACCTACAGCTCCAACAAGCAGGTGTTCAACGGCCACGAGTTCTTCCCGTCGGCGGTCGTGTCCAAGCCGCGCGTCGAGGTCCAGGGCGGCGACCTGAGGTCTTTCTTCACACTGGTCTGTGCCTGCCGCCCCTCACCTGGACATAATTAATCAGATTAATTATCAGCTCGCACACAAATTGACAAGCTTTCACAGCTTATTATGAGCTCTGTGCATCTGATATGAAAATATATGTCAACATAACAGGATAATGAACTAATAATCATGAGCGTGTTGGTGGATGTTCTTCAGGTTATGACAGATCCAGACGTGCCAGGGCCTAGTGATCCGTACCTGAGGGAGCACCTCCACTGGTAAATATATATATCAAATTATTTTACAATTAATTAATCCCCGCTGAGGCCATAGATGGCTCCTATTGATAAAACATGAATAAACCTCATGAGTATCAATTATTCATGAAAAAATATAAACCAGAAGTGATCTGTAGATACATGGCTAAATTAGCTAGGTCATTGATGCTACTCCTTCCGGTAAAAAACATTATGTTTTGGACATTTACACAGCCTTGTTAATTTGTATTACAAAACATTGGAAAACAATATGAACTCATAATTTTATAGAAGTACCTTTTTAGGACAATCTACACACAATTAATATAATTTTCATGCATCCAATATAAATATTTTAAAAATTATATATGGATGTCCAGACTCAATTTAAAGTTTGACATGAAACATATCTAATTAAGACAACATATTTTCATGACCGGAGGAAGTACAGTGTAGATAATAATTAACTTCTTACCTAGCGAAACACCCTCCGGTAGACAACCACTGCAAGTTCCTACCTGAACCAACACAAATGGCCATCACTAATATAATATATGGTCAGCTACTCATAAAATAGCGCTCAATCTGATAAAGTATGCGCTTTAGTTTAACATAATTAATATATTGACCCTGGCAGGATCGTCACTGATATTCCTGGCACCACTGATGCTTCCTTTGGTAAGTCCTTTTCACAGATATATATATGTTAATGATGTTTTTGCCATATGAGAGGCAATCAATAAACTCATGCATAAGCTTGCTTGAATCACTATCAAGCTGAGAGAACCACCCTGCTAATATTTTTTTCAAATAATATTCCTATTTATGCTAAATATGACTCTTCCTTGAGCTTTATAGGAGTTCTAAACTTTAGCATAAGAGTGGTCAGCCAATTGTAAGATGCTCCTACGTTGCCATGTGTCAAATAAATATATACTCCCTCTGCATATGATGTTGGTTAATAATCAACGTCATATACATAAAAGAGGATGGAGGGAGCTAGTATGAATCTAGCTATGTCATGTCAAGCAAGAAGGTCGAAAAGTCTCATGAGCGAGGCTTAACCGATCGATACGGTGTTGGCTCATGGACGAGGGTCTTTTTTAAAAAAACAAAATACAAACTTTTACTAAATAATACGGCATGTATCATGTTTCCCAAGGAGAAAAAACTACGAAAACTGAAGAAATCGGAATTGCAGGAGTATAGATAGGAAGGCTAGCTCAGTAGCTCTATCATGTCAAGAAGGTTGAAAAGTCTCCTGACGGAGGCTTACCGAGTGCTAACCAATGCTCCCTCTTGTTACATGTTTACACAATCTTCAATACAAATATTATATCATCATTACAAAGAAACCTATTTTTCGCAATGAAAACTTTATTGCAATAAGTTGAATTTTTTTCTAATATATATTTATGAAAATTTTCAAACATGCATGGAAGCATTTTTCATGATAAATACTAATATCTTTTGTTCTTGTCAAAACTTAATGATTTTTATATATTAATAAGTCTATAGTGATTTCGTTGTGAATCTCAAGTCTCAAGACACATGTCGGTTCATACGTTTTTCAGAGGTACTTATAGAGGTAGGATGTACGTATGTGTTTATAATGGTAAGTGTTCACGTGTATATACGAGTGTCTGCGTATCTACTGTGTTTCGAAAAAAAATAATTTAAGGTTTTAAGGTTTGGCCGTATATATACTTCCATCTCAAAACGATACATATTTATGAATGGAGTAAAATAGTTACAAGTTTTTCGGTGTTCTACAGCCTTTTCAAAGTGTTTCTATATCAAGCAAAAGAAAAAAAAGGAACACGGCATTTTGATAAGCAGATACTCCATATAGTACCGTACACATCGTTATCACAAAAGGAAATAAACCAATTTTTGCAGAAGACACTCAAGCAAGTTTCAATGGCACTCTCAAAGACAGTGAGACTTAAACTGTCCTTGCTATACGGACTAACTGTTTCAGGCCTTTTTATTTAGTGCGGTATGTGTGAATCAACCTCCGGTTGGGACATTGTAGGCGCAGATATAGATGGCAAGGCACTTTTCTTCTTTTGAGAAATGTAGGTTCTAATGTTCTATGCCTTGTTTATCAGCAAGCTCGTAAATACTATAACTCGAACAAATGCTTTCATATGGCACATTTTAGAATCAGGTTATTTTCTTGAGATTCAAACATTGAAAAAGAGGGTGAAAAAGGAATAAGGTTTTAAACCTTTTGGAGTTGTGTGTCAGTTTAATAATTAATTCAGCTGGTACACATTTAGGCAAAAATGAAGATGTTAATGATGTTTTTGCCATATGAGAGGCAATCAATAAACTCATGCATAAGCTTGCTTGAATCACTATCAAGCTGAGAGAACCACCCTGCTAATATATTTTTTCAAATAATATTCCTATTTATGCTAAATATGACTCTTCCTTGAGCTTTGTAGGAGTTCTAAACTTTCACAAATTTTGACAATTTGACCCTTTGCAAAAACTAATTATACAAATGAACCGTGGCCAAAACTTATTTCAAAAATAACCCTTTTATTCAGCGCTAAAATCCCATGGCGCTAAACTTAGACGCCTCAGCTCCACGTCAACTGGCGCTGAATGTCGTGCCACCGTGGATGGGAGTCTGAGTCGGCGTGCCAACTCATATTCAGCGCAACGCTATTTGGCGCTGAGGTGTCTAACTTCAGCGCCATGGGATTTGGCGCTGAACAAAAGGGTTATTTTTGAAATAAGTTTTGGCCACGGTTCATTTGTATAATTAGTTTTTGTAAAGGGTCAAATTGTCAAAAATTGTGTCTAAACTTCAGCATAAGAGTGGTCAGCCAATTGTAAGATGCTCCTACGTTGCCATGTCAAATAAATATATACTCCCTCTGCTTTTTATATGATGTTGGTTAATAATCAACGTCATATACATAAAAGAGGATGGAGGGAGCTAGTATGAATCTAGCTATGTCATATCAAGCAAGAAGGTCGAAAAGTCTCATGAGCGAGGCTTAACCGATCGATACGGTGTTGGCTCGTTGTTCCTAAAAATGGATTTTGCGCATGGACGAGGGTCTTTTTTAATAAAACCAAAAAACAAACTTTTACTAAATAATATGGCATGCATCATGTTTCCCAATGAGAAAAAACTACGAAAACTGAAGAAATCGGAATTGCAGGATTATAGATAGGAAGGCTAGCTCTATCATGTCAAGAAGGTTGAAAAGTCTCCCTGACGGAGGTTTCCCGAGTGCTAACCAATGTTCCGCTCCCTCTCGTGCGTGTTGTTTAACATGTTTACACAATTTTCAATACAAATATTATATCATCATTACAAAGAAACCTATTTTTCTCAATGAAAACTTTATTGCAATAAGTTGATTTTTTTTCTAATATATATTTATGAAAATTTTTAAATATGCATGGAAGCATTTTTCATGATAAATACTAATATCTTTTGTTCTTGTCAAAAACTTAATGATTTTTATATATTAATAATTCTATGGTGATTTCGTTGTGAATCTCAAGTCTCAAGATATGTCGGTTCATACGTTTTTCAGAGGTACTAATAGAGGTAGGATGTACGTATGTGTTTATAATGGTAAGTGTCAGCGTGTTTATACGGGCGTGTGTGTATCTACTGTGTTTCGAAAAAAAATAATTTAAGGTTTTAAGGTTTGGCCGTATATACTTCCATCTCAAAACGATACATATTTATGAATGGAGTAAAATAGTTACAAGTTTTTGGGTGTTCTACAGCCTTTTCAAAGTGTTTCTATATCAAGCAAAAGAAAAAAAGGAACACGGCATTTTGATAAGCAGATACTCCATATAGTACCGTACACATCGTTATCACAAAAGGAAATAAACCAATTTTTGCAGAAGACACTCAAGCAAGTTTCAATGGCACTCTCAAAGACAGTGAGACTTAAACTGTCCTTGCTATACGGACTAACTGTTTCAGGCCTTTTATTTAGTGCGGTATGTGTGAATCAACCTCCGGTTGGGACATTGTAGGCGCAGATATAGATGGCAAGGCACTTTTCTTCTTTTGAGAAATGTAGGTTCTAATGTTCTATGCCTTGTTTATCAGCAAGCTCGTAAATACAATAACTCGAACAAATGCTCTCATATGGCACATTTTAGAATCAGGTTATTTTCTTGAGATTCAAACATTGAAAAAGAGGGTGAAAAAGGAATAAGGTTTTAAACCTTTTGGAGTTGTGTGTCAGTTTAATAATTAATTCAGCTGGTACACATTTAGGCAAAAATGAAGATGGGACAATTTACATATTTTCTAATACTTTACATTGTTTATACATTTTCCTTATCAGTTCGATCCATCGGCTCCACGCAGCTATAAATAGAGCCCCGGCCGGCCCTCCCATTGTCATCAGCAAGACAGCAACCACTCGAGACTGTTTATCTCGTGTTTACCTACACACCACGAGCTGCTACTATACACACACCCTCTCGATCTCATCACCGGTATTCACCTTCTCTCCCTTCAGTACGTTCTCAAAGAGATTAGCCTCTTGCAGCTAGCCACCATGTCTAGGGTGCTGGAGCCTCTCGTCGTCGGGAAGGTGATCGGAGAGGTCATCGACAACTTCAACCCCACGGTGAAGATGACGGCGACCTACAGCTCCAACAAGCAGGTGTTCAACGGCCACGAGTTCTTCCCGTCGGCGGTCGTGTCCAAGCCGCGCGTCGAGGTCCAGGGCGGCGACCTGAGGTCTTTCTTCACACTGGTCTGTGCCTGCCGCCCCTCACCTGGACATAATTAATCAGATTAATTATCAGCTCGCACACAAATTGACAAGCTTTCACAGCTTATTATGAGCTCTGTGCATCTGATATGAAAATATATGTCAACATAACAGGATAATGAACTAATAATCATGAGCGTGTTGGTGGATGTTCTTCAGGTTATGACAGATCCAGACGTGCCAGGGCCTAGTGATCCGTACCTGAGGGAGCACCTCCACTGGTAAATATATATCAAATTATTTTACAAGTAATTAATCCCCGCTGAGGCCATAGATGGCTCCTATTGATAAAACATGAATAAACCTCATGAGTATCAATTATTCATGAAAAAATATAAACCAGAAGTGATCTGCAGATACATGGCTAAATTAGCTAGAGGTCATTTGATGCTACCCGTCCGGTAAAAAACATTATGTTTTGGACATTTACACAGCCTTGTTAATTTGTATTACAAAACATTGGAAAACAATATGAACTCATAATTTTATAGAAGTACCTTTTTAGGACAATCTACACACAATTAATATAATTTTCATGCATCCAATATAAATATTTTAAAAATTATATATGGATGTCCAGACTCAATTTAAAGTTTGACATGAAACATATCTAATTAAGACAACATATTTTCATGACCGGAGGAAGTACAGTGTAGATAATAATTAACTTCTTACCTAGCGAAACACCCTCCGGTAGACAACCACTGCAAGTTCCTACCTGAACCAACACAAATGGCCATCACTAATATAATATATGGTCAGCTACTCATAAAATAGCGCTCAATCTGATAAAGTATGCGCTTTAGTTTAACATAATTAATATATTGACCCTGGCAGGATCGTCACTGATATTCCTGGCACCACTGATGCTTCCTTTGGTAAGTCCTTTTCACAGATATATATATGTACACCTTGCTTTAGCTTTTACAAGTTTAATAATCAAAACGAGAGCTCTGATGAGCCCATGGCTGTGCACAATACACGCATGATGCATGCTGATTATTGCCTTGTGATCATCTTTAATTTCTCTGAACAAACTTACACGAATAACCTATATATGTATGTATGTATGCGCAGGGAGGGAGGTGGTGAGCTACGAGAGCCCGAAGCCCAACATTGGCATCCACAGGTTCGTCCTCGTGCTGTTCAAGCAGAAGCGCCGCCAGGCGGTGACCCCGCCCTCCTCCAGGGACTACTTCAGCACCCGCCGCTTCGCCGCCGACAACGACCTCGGCCTCCCCGTCGCCGCCGTCTACTTCAACGCGCAGCGAGAGACGGCCGCTCGCCGCCGCTAATAAACCAAACTGCCAAAAACCAAATTAAGCCCCTCTTGCAGGCATGCAATATGCCTCCTGCAATATTAATTGCAGATGCAGCTAGCCTTCCAAACTATATATTGCAACTAATTAAGAATGGACTACTACATATATAATCTAGGGATCGATCGAGCTAGATCACCTAGTGGCATATATATATCAGCCACTATTAGCTTAGCCATGTATGAACCAAATAAGAACTCGGTGCAGCAAGCGCGAGCCACTGTTTAGTTCGTCAGTGTAGTTTGGTATATATGCCTATATATCCGTGTCTGCAAGAGCTAGGTGAGACACGTGAGACGTACTCGCCTCGTACGTGTTGCACTATAGCCTGAGTCAATCTCAAGCTCCTGCGTATATCCAGCTGAAGATCGCAATGTTCGCCGGCGGCGAAACAGCTGGTGCTGGGAGAGGCGAAAGGCGATGCATAATGCATTGTGTTGACTGGGAGCAGTCTAAATTGACGTGTCGGGCGGCGAAGGCAGGAAGAGGAAGTGGCCATGGCTCTCTAGTACTCACTTTGTCAGTTACAAGCTACTATATTTATCCTGTTATGTGCGTGTGTGAGTGGCTGCAGCTAGCTATATATGCACTTTTGCAGCTTGCAGTAACGTGTTTGTACTTTTATGGCATGATCCTAGTTTGATTTCGATCGTTTGCTAGCTTGGTCTGATTGTGAGTGTTTGATATGACCATCATATATTTTTCTCGATCGATCTGAATCCCGTCCTATAGCTAGCTTTCCTGTGATAAGACATATGCATTGCTATTTTATATAGCTCAGGCCGGTGCATATATATATTTAGTCGTACTCTTGCCGTATCTGTTCTAGGTGGTTGTATAATGTTAATATGACTGCGGATGAGAAGAGCATCAATTCTTGGCCTCCCCTTTCCCATCATTTGCATTAACCTTTTGGTTGATTTGGTAATATTAGATCATTAGCATATGTGCCTGCAATGGTCGTGTGCTGCGCTAGTTTTATGCTTCTCTCTAAATCATTATATATGCCTAGTTATATATGTATGAACAAGTGATACAAAATTATACTTCCTCCGTTCCACAATGTAAGACTTTCTAGCATTGCCTAAATTCATATAAATGGTAAAGAATCTTTATATATAATAATGTCTAGATTCATTAGCATCTATATAAATATAAGCAATGTTAGAAAGTCTTACATTATGAAATGGAGGGAGTATATGCCAGGCTGAGGTATATATCTAACATGCATGCATGCCCAGCTGGAATTAATTAATTTGTAGAGGCAATATACGAAAAAGTCATCACACACTGTGCACAACTAATTTGAAGTGCACGCCTTCAGATTAGCTAGCATGGAGCATCGTTATATTTTTTTCTCATATAATAGCTTAACTATTTTTATATTTATTATTAATATATATTAAAAATAACAACACAATTTTGAATTTTCTATTGTATTGATAGTTATTTATTACTTTCTAATTTCGAATTTTACTTATTTCTAAATTATATTCCTATATGGACTCTAGACTCTTCTCCCAATCATGCTTATTTTTTAAAATTTGATTTGAAGTTTAGTTATTTATAAATTGTATTTCTGTATGTGCTCTAAATTCTACTTTTAATTTTTTTTAATTATGACTTTCAGTTAGTTCAAATTCCTATATGAACCCTATATTCTTCTTTCAATATTATTTTTTTTAATTTCGAATTTATGTTTTTATAAATTATATTCCTATATGGACTCTAAGTTTTTTTCCAATATTCCTTTTTTTTAATCCCAAAATAATTATATTCTTATATGGACTCTAGACTCTTATTCCAATTTTGCTTATTTTTAATTTTAATTATTTCTAAATTATATTTCTATATGGACTCTAAACTCTACTTTTATTTTTTTCTTAATTCCGACTTTCAATTTGTTCTAAATTCCTATATGAACTCTAGAATCTTCTTTCAATATTCCTTTTTTTAATTTCGAATTTTCGTTGTTTCTAATTGTATTTCTATATGGACTCTAAACTCATCTTTTAATATTTTTTATTTTTTAATTCCGAATTTTATTCTTTTCTAAATTATATTCTATATGAGCTATAGAATCTTCTTTCAATATTCCTTATTAATTGTATTTCTATAGGGACTCTGACCTCTAGTTTTAGTTTTCCTATTTTTTAATTCCGAATTTCAAACAGTTCAAAATTGTATACCAGTATGGACTCTGGCCTCTTTTTTCTATATTCCTTATTTAAAATTCCGAATTTCAGCTGTTTTTAAAATGTATTCCTATATGGACTCTGTTTTTTCTTTTTCCCCGATTAATGTGAGAATTTCTAAGCTGTGAGAGTGAACGTGAAGGCTCCTTTTACTATTCCTTCAATAATTTATAATAGATTTGTCCGATCCCTTTACTCAAGGTTCCCCATGGACTAATAAGTACTTAGTACTAGTATATAGAAGAGGCGGGAGAAAAATCTATTTTGTGGTGTTCTAGAGACCACCCTTAGAAGTGCAATATCAGCTTAGGCACTCCTTATATTTTAGGGTAAAGTGAACTTTTTATATGGGGTTTATCTAAGTCAATCAACTAATAGTCCATTAATAACGATGAAAAAGAAAAATAAAAGTGCGTGTGTGATGGTATTTCGTAAAAATTAGATTCGTTGATGGTAATTCGTAGAAGCAATTACTTGTCAATGGTAAAACGTAGAATTTATTAAAAAAGTATTATGTCTAGCTATAACCTTGCAAAGTCAAGAAAAACAAACCTTGTATGGAAAATAACAAATATAATAACTGATTTTGTGCTGTCGTGAATTAATATAAAATGCAAATGAACAAAATGAAACGAAAATTGTCACACGGAAAATTGTCACACGGAACGTAATGCGTACTGTAGCCAGGTGAATGAATCAATTGCTCCCTCCAGTCATAAATTTGATGTTTAACACAAAATACGTTAAGCGTGACTTATATTTTTTTAATATTTGCATCATATTTTTTTAATAAGATGAATGGTTAAATATCATATCTAAAAATCAACAGTATTATATATTTAAAAATGGAGCAAGTAAATGGTTACACAAGTTTTGGCCATAAATGGAACTAAAATTGTCAAATTTTTAAGACTTTGCCCATCAATCTTAAATTAGAATAAATTGATGCATTTAAACAAAGCATTTTGAGAAAACTATTAATGGTCAAAAGTTTCACAAGATTTTGTTTTAAATATCAAATATTTATGACCGAAGAGAGTATACAATTACAATTATTTAATGGGATGGTTTTGCCGGGTAAAATGGTTAATATTGCCCAACAAATTAAGGTAGAGCAGTCTGCTCGTTAATGCAGCAAACTGTATACAGAACTATAGAACTATAATATATCTAGCTAGGATGATAAGGGGAAAATACGCTAGTCTCTTGCAGCCTTGCATGCACAATGCAATCTGCAACCTCCAGACTAACTAGAGAGAGACAGAGAGAACTAGGTTTTGGAGTAATCATTAAAGTGTCTTAATTCTCAATGTTATCGATCGTATTTTTGCTTTAGTTATCGTAGATTTCTTTATAAAATTAACTGATATATAGTACCATGGATTAAACATGTACCATTAGAAGAACGAAGAAAGGCATTGATATTCACTGGAATCCTAGCTTACTATTAGAGCATATACATCAAGCAAGCAAACATGTCCAGGAAAGAAATAGGACGAAAGTACATGTGTTACGTACCTTTTGACGTCCATGGACCTTCCAATCCTTGTCGCTGTAATTTGTTCTCTTAAAAGAACATGTATACATTCATCATCACTGCACGAAGCAATACTTTTTATATCAGAGATTATTCTGCTTGATACTAAAATGTGCAAATTCTACACCGATACCGTAGATGACATATATGCATATGGTATTATGGTTCGAAACTATAATAATATCACAGTATATAAAAATCATGATGCTGTGGCTATAATTAATAGGTCGAAATATATAATGTAGTTTTAAGAAACTACATACGAATTTAGATGGCTTGACAAGAAGGGGATTGCACCTTGCAGCTCTTTTGAGTAACATTAAGTTCACACGTAATAAGAAGTGGAGTACGTTACTAATTAACAATTACCGAATTGATATATATCATACTCCTGTCACTGCTAGCATCCAAGCTAAGCTATAGTAGGTTTATAATGCATGTGCGCACCTTCTTCAGTAATATATATCTGTATATGTGTTAATCCAATTGACCAATTCAGCATTGGCATTGCATATAGCCGCTGAAGCGGGTTTAATTTGTTAATTGTTATAGAATCTTTTGTCCAGGACTACGGACTATACCCCGGCAAAGGAAAAAAAATTAACTTTCCCAAATATAGGAAGCAGAAGCAATCTTATGGGTCATCTGTTTTTAAATTAAAAAAGGTTGGTCAGATCACACTTGAATATATCGGCACTCAATACTAGCTAACAATAGATTAGCCATACAATCCGTGATGCATGATACGGCATGCACCTACCAGGGCATATACACCCAATATTAAACTGTTCATTAATTCCACTAGTTTGTTCTCATATACTAACAATTGCTTTCTATTTCCAAGTAAGTAATGGGTTTCTCTAGCCTTGTAAGAAAATGAAACTTTAGTTGATTTCCTGATATGTTCAGTTAAGCCGCAAGAACATTGTCTCTTTAACTCTCAACGCCACCAGCTCCAAATTAAGCACATCAAACCAAAACTTGTTACTAGCTCCGTCCCAAAAAAAAGTTCATTTTTCATCCATCTCACACATATCAATATAAAAGAAAACGACTAGAATACCCTACTTTATTATATCCCAATGTAATTATTCATCACTTTATCTATACTCTCAATATCATTATTCTCTACTTTTCACAAACTCTGATGTAATAATTACTCTAAAAATAAATTTATTTTGTGACAAATACAAGGAGCTAAAAATAAATTTAATATGGGACAGAGGAAGTAGATTATACAGTATTACTTTATCCTCACTTGGCCAAAAGTGCTGACCTTACTATTAATTTGTTATAGCCCCAGACAGTCTATGAACAAGGGCGAACATTTACATGTTCATGAGCATCTGGCGCCAATAATTGCATACTGTACGTGTTCACTCACAATGTCCACGGTCGATCCAGAGACTAAAAAGAGTATGCTGCTCGATCTGCTACCGCCAGTAGTATCTTGCCAAGAGTGCAAGACTTCTCGCCGGGATAAGAGTGCAAGACTAGCTAGCGTGCAAGAGTACTTCGGCTTTATCTTCCTGCTACAACCATATATCTCAGCAGCCAGTGTTTACTGATCTGTTTGCACTATCTTGCAGGAAAATCTATTACAGATTGGAGTAATAACGAAATGAGCTAAATGAAAGCTTTGGAACTTACTACTTACGTTAGATAACTACTGTGGCTACACACATGCATCTTTTTGTCGTTAATTCTCAGGTCATGTTTCCCTAAGTGTACCAGACGGCACACCATTTGAATTACTACCATCAAACAGCACCGCCGTACAGCGTGCTCCAATAAACTAGCATTAGCAAACATGCGAGACATTTCGCAGATTTGTCAGGCAAAAATATGGGACGTAAGAGAGGCACTTACAGTATTGCTAGGTCTTTGCAACAGACAGGATATTTCCTCGGTCTTCGAGCCACTCCAGACTTGAAGGTAGCCTCACCGACGTGTCGAATCCTGGATACCGTCTTAATCTTTGGTGCTTTAACCCCACTTCTTCACAGCCCGCCAGAATACGAGAGTACTCCTTTCTTCTGTTCATCCCCACTCCTTGGCATGATTACACGCATGAAGCAGCAGTCCTGCTCACAAACTCACAGTTATCCATGGCTTAATCTACGTTATTGCCGGGTCATGCAAAACTAATGTACTCCCTCCGTTTTTTAATAGATGACGCTGTTGACTTTTTCTCACATGTTTGACCATTCGTCTTATTTAAAATTTTTATGCAAATGTATAAGATATAAATCATACTTAAAGTACTATGAGTGATAAAACAACTCATAACAAAATAAATTATAATTACATAAATTTTTTAAATAAGACGAATGGTCAAAATGCCTAGTATTAGAGTGCAGTAGTGCCCTTCAGTGTAACACTGTAACCATAAGCATGAATATTTCAATTGTGAATTTTTCCTTCTAACAGTTTGAAGCACACTGCAAAAGCTGTCATTCCCCCAGGCACATGCCCCCTACTACAGATCAAGTCCAGTGAACCTAGCTAGCATATGCATCATGGATTACAACTCATATACATGACAGATATCGTACGGTGATTGATGTGCAAAACCCTGTGTGCCTTATTAAATATAGTACGTGTTTTTTGGCCAAGTTGTCTGTTTCTACTCCAAATTTACCAAACACTATTGCCACACAGTTCCAGCTTTGGTGATCAATAGATGGATGGAAGTTCCTTCAGGGGATTTTCTTCTTTCAAAACAGTTGAACAAACTCAAAGAGACATTGTAAGTGGGACCTTTGCTAGAACTAGACATTATTGACAAGTTCTATTTCATGCAAGGCTGCATCTTTGAAAATGACAGCCGAGAAGAGCCGGTTTATGCATACATTTCTACATAAATTCCCTCCCCGTACATATTTACTTGCTTAGACTTTTGACAGAGAAAACAGTGTAGATTTCATAAATCCGAGTTATCTCTACACTTGTAAGGTTTGGAGAACAACACTTTTTCTTCATAAGATTTAAGAAACTACACCTTTTAAGTGTTTGCATCCTATCCTATGGGCCTGCCACACATCAGTTTCACATGTCTACACCATTTCCATTTTGTTTAAGGGTAGTCTTGTGTGAACAACAGGTGAAATAAATCTGTGAAATATAATGAAAATGCTTACAAAGTGCCAGTATGTGAAATTTTATTGAAAATTTCAATAGCATTTTACTTAGTGCTCTAAAAATCAGCATTACTTGGTGCCAAGGCGACAATTTGGCACAAGATGCAGGATGGCCACCACGATTTGGCATCCCGCAGCTCATTAGGCTGCTGCCCTGATTTGGTGGTTTTGCTCTCCAATCTTACTTTTAGAATTATGTGCTTTGCTTGCTCTCTGCTACGGCTCTACTCTACTTTCTCTCTACTGCAATTGATGATCTGTTCATTTTACTCTCTTGTTTGTTGGGTGCGGCTGCTGTGAATGCATTGGATTGGAGGACTGATGTTGTTTGATATACGTGGCTTGTGATTAATTTCTCTTTTCTGAAATCTACACAGTTCTCAACTCTCCATGCCCTCGTTGATGTGTTCATATGATGTTATATTGTGTCTACCCTTTTGTGTTATATGCAAGTAGTTGCTCAGAAACCCCTGAGCAAGTCAGCCTTAAGCGGCATCTAGGCGCCGACCATCTAGCGTTTATCGCCTTCTTGAACATTGATTTTACCAAACATGTATTTTTATGTTAATAAAATTTGCTAAAGAAAGATATCTACAACAATATTACCAGAAGTGTGATTCATCTACAGGAGTGGGTTCATCTTTAATACTCCTAGTACTTCAGCATAACAAAAAAGAGTTATGAAGTTTGCTACAAATGCTGGCAGCCTCCTGAAGCAAGTCCTTCAGAATGTAGCTTCATCACAATGCAGTTTTAAAAAGAGCATAATTGGGTATATATACACTAAAACTTTACACCCACTTTTTAACTTTTTAGTACTAACTATCAATAATCACATACAATTTTTTAATTATGGCAAGAGTGCTGCCTAATGCATTAAAGTAGAGGAAGAAAAGGTATGTTTACATGCCTCTCACTTTCAGAAGATGGCATGTGGCGAGTACTAAAGAAAGAAAGATTAACTGAGGGCATGGCTATATTATGTCATACAAGAAATACCGTTTATTGAATGAATGAGCCAAAAAAATTTTAAAAAAACATAAATCAAATGAGTTAATCTCTTCAAGCTAGTAGTACGGAAGAACCTTATTGTTAATGAGATAAGAAACCTGGAATGGATCGGTGGAAAAACTTTGAAAGATACTTCTATTTCTCTCCTTCCAGCTATTCCACCAAATATGAAAGATTAGTCTGCCATAGCTTCTGCCATTTTTTTATAAAAATCTTAATTGCCATTGCCAGCCACCATTTGTTTGCATTCATATGATTTTTATGAGCATATCTGCTCTTATAAGACAAAGAGGATACAGCACGTGTGAATTTATTATTTCCTTTTGAATGATTGCATCTATGTGTAACCTAAATAAAATATTATGACCCTACCAAAATTTGATGTGCACTTGAAACACATTTCTTGGTTATATTTCTATTTCACCCGTCAAAATTGCATTCTGAAACTGTTTCAGATTAGCACGTTACGTGCTCACGCTAATTACTATTAGCAGGTCCTATTGATCCACAAGGAACTGCGAATCACGAAACATCCATCCGTACTCAGAAAGAGAAACAAAGGGTGCAAGTAAAAAATAAAAGCTGCCTCCAGTAAATACCTATTAAAGAGTCAAACAACACAAGGAATGTGCAACATTCTAGACTCCAATGGGAACCTTGAAGATGTCCAGCCACGCAACATCCTAATATGGGGAATGTACCTATTGGATATAAAAGAATAAAAGAACAGATATACTGTCAACAATCAATGTAGTAGCAATCTGGATTATTAATTTGCAGAGATGACTGCGTTAAAAGATATCTGCGAAGAAGATAAACACTGGTTTCAAAGTGCTCAACTCTTTCAATGCAATGAGGAACTTAATATCGATGCCAAATCAACAAAATAGATATGAAATGTGTAGTATAATACACTTAATTTCTATCACATATATAAAAAAATATATGAGATGTCTAGTAAAGTACACTTAATTTCTATCACATATATTATATGCAATACAATTCAACAATCCGATGCTCGTTCAGTTACATTTTGTTCAGACCAAGTATACTGTATACCACTGAACAATTTCCAGACACTACAGCAACTCCAACTTTTCAAAATAGAGAACCATTCATGCTTTTCAAAATAGAGAATCATTCATGGCGGTTTCAATTTGTCCCGGACTCCCCTTCCAATCTACTACAATCCCTTATCGAACTAATCGAACAGAATTCAGACAAGCAGTAGGGGAACCGATCGCTCACCATGTATGGCTCGGAGTCGGAGCGGCTGCTCCACGCGGCGGTGCGGCCGCCGTCAGCGATCACGCCTCGAGTAACCCTGCAGCTTCCTCTCCCCCCAACCCTCGGTTGCGGGAGCAATCGATCATCGGAAACTGGAACGATTGGGACGTCGCCAGGTAGGTCATGGGTGGAGCGGCGAATTCGAGATCGCGGCGGGTCTCGTGGACGCAAGGGGATTCTGGAGGAGGGGAGCGAGGGGGTCCGTCAGGGCAGAGGCGGAAGCGGAGGCATGGCCTCCCCCGCCGCGACGGGCATCGCCGCCGTGAGTGCGACGGCGGCCGGCGGGGACGCGGGGTCTCGGGAAAGAGAAGGGAACTGATGGGATTGTAGCGAGGCCGCATGTCTGGCCCAAAATAAAAAGCCCAGGAACGTGTGTTCCTCATTCGGCCCGGCCCATTTAATCCCATCTAAATGAACCCATCTAACCCCATCTGCGCGAAGGAGAACGAAGCAGGCCAACCGGAGATGGCGGAGACGAATCGCCGGCCCCTCCTCTCGCCGGCGGGCGGCCGGCGACGCGCCACGGCGACCAACCTGGTACGCACCCCCACTGCGACGAACTTCTCACTCTTGATGCGACCGTTGCACCGACGCCTCCCCCCGCCCACGTACATAGGCTTCCAATTACCCCAAGTAGCGATCGGTTCAGAGGCGGCGGTAGAAACGCTGTTTCCGCCGGCAGCGAGGGAGGGGCGGGGCGGGGCGGGGCTCTCCCCCCGGATGCCGCCGTGCGGGGAATGATTCCGTAGGGAAATTAAAGGGGATCGTGTTCCTCCATCCCGCCTTGTTCCATTGCTCAAGTTGCGCGTCCTGCCTGCATACGGGGTGATCATTATGCTTGTGGTCCCTGTGTTGGTGTGGGGGAAGAGGAGGAGGAGGGTAGCCCCGCATCCAGAGATAGTTCAAACAAGCAATCAGGTGTTCTTGTGGTGTTGCCATCAATACAGATTTCTCTGTCTACCTGACCTGGTCCCGGCCGTGGCCTGACATGTGCTGACCTTGCGCTTGGTCGGTTTGTGCCAAATTAGTAGAATTGTAGCCACATGGATGCTTTGCTTGCGGATTGTTGTGCGAGGGGCTTCTTGTTTTCTAGTCATTAAGTCCGACGAAATTTTCTTTGTGCTAAGCTATTGTTCTGATAGAACATTTATGATTTGATGAGTTGTAGTTGGTCAGCGTTCTAAGGCAAGTTGACGGAACTGTAGAATGAATGCAACTTTTTTTGGATCAATGTAACTCTTTCTTGCCATGAAAGGTTGAGAAGGGATGTCTTCTGTCAAAGTGGGTGGAAGGTTAAAACAAAAGGAAAAATGCAAGTTTCTTAAAAAGGAAGAAGAAAAGGTGAAGAAAACGGCACAAAGCATCCTGCTTAGTTTAGCTTGCGTATAAGCCTGGTAGCCTACTTGATGTAACCAATTTTTTTTAGCTAAGATACGATGCATCTGTTTTGATCGATGATTTTATCAATGTAGCTTTTGACACACATAGTTGTCGCTGATCCTGATTTCGAACAGCGTTAGTAGTTTTTAATAAAATGGTTTAGGGGTACCAGAGCATTTCCCTTGTAAGAAACTAGCATTTCTTGTGTATAATTGTTTCAGATTTTTCATCTTTCCGTTAAAAAAAAAGATTTTTCATCTTAAACAGTAAAACCAACTGTTTGAAGCCAGGGATGATAGCTTGATCTTCAACTAGTTATTCTGTCACCCCTTCCGTGAATCTGGTCGGTCAGGTGATACTATTGTATACTGCACTACACAAGAATTATAACCCACTCGTATTGTATCTTTCTCAAAATGTATTTCATCTGGTTGCCCTACATCTCAGTGCCATATATTTTACATGAATGGCATATAAATGTTAAATGCTGCTATGCCCCATAAACTCAATTTGGATATAATCTTCCAGAAGAAATGGAGGACATGTTACTGACAGACACTGATCTGTTATGTACTGGGATGCATTTGATTGTAAGGGATACATGATACGTGGCTGGCACTGTTTTGCAATGATCTTGTGCAGCTATACTCATTTCTACTTGTCCTTGTTCATGATGTACATCTGTTGACATCCAAAACCATCATTTTCGTAGTGAAGAGCAAGTATTTTTACAGAATTAGCAGGTGCCAGGTTGCATTCATGTTTTTGTTTGGCCTCTTGCATAGGCTGCCCAGACCAAATGGTCCCGAAATGAACTATTTATTATCCTCATGTGGTATTTTTTGGGGAATGCAGGCCAAAATCATGGTCCAAGGAAGCAAGAGGTCCTACATATTACCCTTGCATGTCATCTTTTGTGAAAGTTAAAAATAGTTTCACTCCATTTGGATAATTGGATATTGATTTAGAATTCCTTTCATGTCTTCTGAATCAAATGGGGAGAAACGACAAGTAGGCCGTGAGACTGGTATGAACATCCAACTTATGTGAACTTGATTGTGGCCATATATATCCTTATTTCTATACTCTGGTTTTTGTTGCTTAATGAGGTTGTACTAGTATATAGGCTGTGTTTAGATCCAAAGTTTGGATCCAAACTTCAGTCCTTTTCCATCACATCAACCTGTCATACACACACAACTTTTCAGTCACATCATCTCCAATTTTAACCAAAATCCAAACTTTGCGCTGAATTAAACACAGCCATAGTTCAGAGTATCATAAAGGCTTCTTGTAAGCCCAGAATCTTTCCTGTGCTACTATCACAATTCACAGGTCACAGCGCAGACCAAAGGTTTGAGTGGAGAGCTATACCACTATAGTACTCAGTTGTATGTTTCGTGGTGAAACTGTAGTAGAAGATAGCAGCTGAGCAGAGGATGATGTGTTGATGTGATCGAGGAATGGTGATATGTATGTTCTGTCAATAGCTCCTGGATTCTTGGATATGTGGGACAAAAGCAAAGTCATGATAAGAAATGTACAGTGGTTCTTGTGCAGCTCAGGAATGTTGAGCTAATGGATTTTATACTATATGCTATATATATTAAATTTGTTCTAATAGAACTTGGTGGCTTGTGAGCAACTCACAAACACATAATCAAACTCAACAATTATAATGCAGTGTTATATTCTCTTAGAGTTAAGCTCGAACAAATATGGTCTGCACTTTGTACTGACATTTGCAAATGTAGCATTCATCGCCAAGATGGAGTAATGACTATGGTAGTTTACTTTAAAGAACACAATATGTGTTCTCTAGTGTAGCCAAAAAATTTAACAATTGATTTCAGGTGATCAGCATATTATAGCTGATAGCTAGTGTGATTAAGAAATACTTGACATCATTGTGTTCCACATGCTGAGATGCCTTTTTTCTCATTGGCAGGTTACTGGAGATTACTACTTCATATTTGAATCCATTCCTATTTATTAAACACAAAAAATACGTACGTTCTTGTCAATGCTTAAGATAGTTCCTCTGTTCCGATATACAAGGAATTTTTTTTACTATGCACCTGGACGATATTTCAAAAATAAGCATTTTCTATATATCTGGTTAGAGGAATTTTACAGTACTTGAGGTACCTAAATTAGGTACATAAATTTTATACTAAAATTTTTAGTTACCTTGAGATACTTAGTATATAGAGATACCAAATTTTACACTAAAAAGTATGGTAACTCTAGATACTTTCTTAAGGATAGTAAAATTACCCATATGCTTAAGAAAAAGCTTATATATTGGAACGGTTGCATAGTTGAAGAATCTCTCCAACAGAAGTGGTTATACGGCTCTCCATCTCGAAAAGTAACAAACAAAACAAAAAGGGGTTTTAATAGACTATCCATATGTGTTCCCATCCCATCTAACTAATCCATTGCTCCAACCACGTCTTCCTCTCATTCCTTTCCCTTCATTGGATTTAGACGAAGAGGGTGAGATTTGCGTTTCTATCTGCTATGAATGAATTTAATTGAAATGGTAGTGTGTTTCTCTGTTGACTGTTGTTATGAATTCTTATTTATTGAAATTTTGTTGATCTGATTCTATGGAGGGTAGGAATGTGGGATATAAAGAACATGTTAAGAGTATGCGGAAATATAGAGTGGAATGTTAATATGTGATGGATAGAGAGGCTTTTTCGTATGAAGGTAGGAAGAACCAAATTAATTTAGCTCCTCTCTCAATTTTAGAGATGCTCTCAACCAGCTCGTTGCATTGCGAGAGTCAAGAACTTCTTCTGTAGCCTTTTGACAAGGGACAGCCGCTGTAATTTGTGCTAGCTGGTTGTGCCCTAATGGTTCAGCTGGCCAAAGCCAAATGGCGAGAGAGCGAATGAGAGAGTGAGAAGACGGTGTGAGCAAGCGAATGAGAGGTACGACGAAGGCTTCAAATGATGATGATGATGGGCCTTGGACGGCCCAAGATTCGTAATGATGGCTCATCTCCGGGTCCTCGCTCATCATTCCCTCCTCTCCCCTTTTTCATTTTCTTCCCCCTCCTCTTTTACCAGGATTATTATTACTTACTGCACCCCCTTCCTTTAATACCACCCTCAGGTGATCATGATCCCCTCACCACCCAATTGAATGCCTCACAATTGTGGCTTCTCCTTACACTCCTCTCTCTCTCACACACACACCCCTCCAATTTTTACTGCATGCCGTATGACTATGACATATCCCTCTCATGTATACCTTCTTTTCCCTCCTTTTCCCCTTGGCCTATATCACACGCTTGTTATTGATTTCAAAAGCATCTTGATGAGTATGATAGTGTGATTGTTACAAGTAACAGAATCTGTGAAGAAAAATCCTACTGGCAATCACAATCCTACTAGCAACTTCCAGCGTTCAAAATTTGTCCTAGAATATAGCAACTTTTTCATCAACTTCTTCATCTCAACCTATCACAATCACCTGTCGTTTAATTTCTTCACGTACTCCCTCATCTTTAATTAATTAGAACCATCTCTGTTTAATTTCACCTTCTTAGTTCCCATGAAAAACTCTAAAAATACTTATATTTAGTAACGGAGGGAGTAGTAGTAGTAGTATTTGACAGCAAAAATAGGATTGGGGCTGAGAATGGGAGAGGAAGAAAAAGAGAAGCGGGCAATGATGTTGGACAGCCTGGAGTCCTGGACTCTCTAGGCTGCATATATAAGAGCAGGTACAATAGCAGGCTATAAGCCAGCTGTAAATATATTTTAAGGAGATAAATCAGGAGAGAGAAGAGCAGCAGGCTACAGATTTGTAGCCAGCTGTAGCACGGACTCCAAGACGCAGTGTGTCTATGATAGGTGGGACTAGATATTAATAGTGTAGTATGTAACTATTGTATGAATGAGCTATTAGATTGGCTATAGATGAATTGGAGCTAGTAGTTGCTATACTATTGAACTTGCTCTAAGATAGCAATCTTTGCAGCTAATACAGCTCCCTGGCCTAAACACAAGGCTTGGCCCTAGCTTGCACAGGGGGATCCTTGTGGAGACATGCGTGGAGACAGCCGGATTACGCTTATGCCCTTTCGGAACTCACAAATGCAAGCTGGTACTTGGCATCAGATGTGTGGTCCGTCGAGGCACGGAGAAGAGGACTGCACTGCACATGCTCTCAAGCTCCGTCTCGTATCAGTGAAATTTATATGGATCAAACTGCATATTTGCATTGTTTCTCTAATGGTATTATTATGTTTTCCCAGATGGACTATGAATGATGGTCCAGCCTGAGTTAGTCGTGGCAATACCTTTTTCAGACCACACAGGAGATTGGCACATCTTTTGAATAATCAAGAACAGAGATTGGAGCAGGCACACGGTGAACACTGATGATCAGCTACTGCCCCTTCATAGCTGGTGACCGGTACAACGACAGTACAATCTGGTATGTACAGTTTTTAAATACCTGAAAAATTTTAATGGAGGGATACGGGAACGATCTTGTTGCTCTTGTGGCCTTTAAAACACTTCCTGTCTAAAGCCTGAGAAAATTTCATTGCACGTATGGATGATGTACGTATCAAATCATATTTTCACCGATGTAATGATTCCCTGTGACCCGGTAGCAGTAGCGACCTCAACTGTCATGGCCATCCATTTCAATGGATGCATGGAGTCGTCTTTGCTTTGCAGTTGCAAGCTGCTGCCCATGGAGACAGGCAATTAAGATTCCAGGGGAGTACGAGCGTACAACCATGATCACCAATTAAAAGCAAAGCCATCATTTGGATTCCCAGTTCTTGTGCTCATGCCAACCTCACCCTTTTCTTTTCCCTCCCTCGGAGAGATCTTTACCGATCCCGCCGCCCACTAGGTAGAATCTACTGCTACTTACACAATGTTAGCGATCATGATCATGGAAATGAAAGGCAGATCTTACTCGAAATGGCTAATGTTGTCTAGCTTGCTTTCCCTTTTTTTTAAAATCTTTTTAAGGGGGGAAAAGTTCGCATTGCAAGCAAAGATTCCCTGGAAAAGAAATTGTTAGGATGCATATGCTATGCCGCAGCAAACCGGTTGTCATTGCTGCATTTGACAAAGGTACCTGTGCTTTGTGACAATCTTTTCGATGGTCTTAACCAATGTACATTAGCTGCATTGCTAATTTGTTTTCAGGATCATAATTGGGCTGAAGCTTCTCCCTGCCTCATTTCCCATACACATATTATATACGTATGGCACGTACTGCATCTCCATTTGAATAAATAAAAAGCTGTGCCTGTTGGAAGAAGCTGTTGCCTGATCAGATCAGGGGCAGCAAATAATGAGCTGCATGGTTTCTAGAAAGGCATGATGGAAGAAGGCAGATGCAATGAAGTACATGGGCAGGGGGGGCAGAAAGTTAGATATGCGTGGGCATAATGAATGGGCTTTGGCAAAAAGGCAGAACAGGGCCGGTCAATGTGGCGCATCAATTCGCCCCATGGAAAACTTTTTTCTCCCCTCCTCCCGGCCAACCATACCAGCTAGCACAAGAAATCCAGACACGTTGGCCGTGTCAGGGGGTGGTGAAAAATTATCATGGAGCTTGCAGACTCTTGAGCACCCATACCCCCCCATAACCAGCAAAATTTTCCTGCATATACTTGCATATGTAGCTGGCCAAATTCCATGCTGTGCCATGCTTGCTCACATGGTGAAAGTGAAGAGTAGGTAGCAGCTATGTAGTACTACTGTGTACACTCTTCGGTTGTGTTGTGTACGCACGCATAATGTGCAGTGTAGTAGTAGCACTGTGGTAACATAGATGGGAGGAGTATTTTTTTGTTCGGTGTAGTGGCAATGGGCATGATGGCTACACTAGCCTAGCAAGCGGCAAGCACTCGATTAAGGTGTGGATCTCTGCGCGGCGATACATGCATACACGGCGTGCATTGCTACCTTCCAAAAACTGCTGCAAGGAACCGAAGAATGATGCCGTGTTTGGACGCGGAGGTTTTTAGACGAATTCCACGAGAAACGACGCAGGACTACCCACATGAACGATCAGGAAAATTACACGTGTTTTGATCTGGACCCGCTGTTGCAGACTCACAGCAAACCTGTCTGGTCAGCAGATATTAGTAACTGTGTCTTTTTATTATTATTATTTCTTGATAGAGAGATTAATTACACCCTCCGTTCTACACCAATGAGGCAATGACGGACCCAAAAATCTTTTTTGAGTGCAAATACAACAACAATTATAAACTTCGTTAATCACTATAATTCAAGACCTTACAATGAGCCCGAACTCTGGGTTGTCGGGTCTTGGATCCACCATTGAACGAATAGCTTAATTTTAGAACGAAGATAAAATTATCTTGTTCTTGTTAGGGTTTTACTGATCATCGATGAATAACCGATAAACCTTAGGTGTGTTCGGAACATCTAGCTATGATAACAGCGTAACTACTAGACTCAACAAGCAAAAAATATACTAAGGGCCCTTCGAATCGAAAAGCTGAAAAAATAGATGAATAGAAAAAAGACAGGATTCTAACAGGAAATGAAGTGTAAAACAGATAATTGCAAAACACAGGAAAAATATAGGAATAATCGTTTGAGTAGACCGCAGGAAAAACACAGGAGTCGGATGAAAGAGATAGACTCAAAGGAAATTTTTCAAGAGGTTGAACCTCTTGCTAAGTTTCCTCTAAAATCCACATGCAATGTGTCATTCCATAGAAATTTTATAGGATTTGAAAAGTTTCAGGGCCAGTTTGAATCGCAGTATTGAAAAAACGGAGGAATAGGAAAAATACAGGATTCTAGTATGAATGCAAGTGTAAAACAGAGGATTGCAAAACATAGGAAAAATATAGGAATTAGATGAGAAAGATATATAGTCTCAACGAAAATTTTCTAATAGGTTAGGCCTCCTTTGATTCAAAGAAAATTCATAGGAATTTTAAAGGATTTTTTCCTATATAGCCCTTTGAATCAAAGGAATGAATCCTATGAAATTCTTATAGAATGTCTCTTCCCATATAGGTTTTGGAGGAAATTTAACATGAGGTAGAACCTCATAGAAAGAATCCTTTGAGGGCCCCTTTGAATTGGAGAAAAAACATAGAAATTTTAGGGCCCCTTTGAATCAAAAGATTTATGTAGGAATTTCATAGGATTTAAATCCTATAGGAAATTTTTCTATTTGGCAATTTGATTCAAGGGATCGAAGCTTTCCAAATCCTATGAAATTCCTATGAAATGGCACATTGCATGTGGATTTTGGAGGAAATTTAGCAAGAGCTCCAACCTCTTGGAAAATTTCCTTTGAGTCTATCTCTCTCATCCGATTCCTGCGTTTTTCCTGTGCTCCAATCAAACGACTATTCCTGTGTTTTTCCTGTGTTTTGCAATCATCGTTTTACACTTCAGTTCCTGTCAAAATCCTGTGTTTTTCCTATTCCTCCGTTTTTCCTACCCTGCGATTCAAGGGATTTCAATTCTATAGGAAAATTTCATATGATACCCTTTGAAACAAAGGATTGAATCCTATCAATCCTTTGAAATTCCTATGGAATGGATATTCCTATAGAGATTTTGGAGGAAATTTATCAAGAGCTTCAACCTCTTGGTAACTTTCCTTTGAGTCTATCTCTCTCATCCAATTCCTGCGTTTTTTCCTCGCGGTTCAATCAAACGGTCATCCTATCGAAATCCTACGTTTTTCCTATTCCTACGTTTTCTCAATCCTGCGAGTCTTTATCTCTCCTCAAATTCCTGTGTTTTTCTTATGGCTCAATCAAACGGTCGTTCTTATGTTTTTCCTGTGTTTTGCAATCCTCTGTTTTACACTTGTATTCCTACAGAATCATATATTTTTCATATTCCTTCATTTTTTTTATTCCTATGATTTAATAAGGGCCCCTTAGAGTGGATGTTAACTTCTACGTTTTTCCTCTAGAATCGTAAGAACATGAAAGTTTCCTACATTTTTCCTTTCTCATTCCTACGAATCAAAGTCATGAATAGTGTAGGATTTTAATTCCTTTGTTTTTTCTCCATTTTTACTCCAATTCAAAGGGGCCTCAATCCTTTGAAACAAAAGGTCAAATAAGAGAATTTCCTACAGAACTTGAATCATATAAAATTCCTACATAAATCCTTCGATTCAGAGGAGGCCAAGGGCTGCAGTGTTGTGGCTGTGCAGCAACTGTCCAGCTGAACCGAACCACCCCTTGTCACAGTTACGATTCGATAAGGAAAACCCCGGTTCTGACACAACAAATAATGGGGTGGCAAGCATGACGGGCACGACCATCCCCTGTCAAAAATTTTCACCCTGACACACTGAATGTTTGGACATATGTATGGAGTATTAAATATAGGAAAAAAAACTAATTACACAGATTGCGTGTAAATTGCGAGACGAATCTTTTAAGTCTAATTGCTCCATGATCTGATAATGTAGTGTTACATTAAACATTTGCTAATGACGAATTAATTAAGCTTAATAAATTTGTCTCGTAATTTATAGACGGAATCTATAATTTATTTTATTATTAGTCTATATTTAATACTTCAAATATATATCCGCCATATCCAATGTGAAACGCTAGAATTTACCCAGATAGCCATAGACGATGCAGTCCGATAGCATCGCATTGAAGCGCATGCCTCCCCACTGGTTTTTTGGAGTCAAACAAAGCTAGAGATGCTCCTCCGGCCCCCATCATGGCGTGGGGTGGCACGGCATGCATGCAGCCGGTCGACACGAAGCGAGGGATCAATGGGCATCTTGCCGGCGCGCACGTACGCTCTCGCTACGTGCAACTCCCGTCCCGGCCATGCCATCATCACGCCGAATCGCCGGTCGACGCGCGCCAGCCACGACGATCGACGACGTACGCATCGTGTAAAGCGTATCACCTCACCACCGTGTCAATAAAACATGTGCAAACCAGGTCCCACTCGTCACATCTCTTAAAGAAAATGTGTGTATACTTCCCACTACTGTCTGTTAGGGCACCCGCAATGGTTATCTATAGGCTCTCTATAAGAGATCCATGTCAGCATATTTTCCTACTTGGAAGATATTAAATGAAGAGAGAGTAAAACTATCTACTAACCTAGAGATAGTCTATAGAGAAAAACGAGGCAATGGATTAGAGAGCTATAGATACCCATGTTAAATGTTTTATAGATAGCACCTTACTTTACCATTGCGGGTGCTCTTGGAGCAAAAATGCACAATGTAGTAGTAGTACTATTACGGTTGGAAGTGGATATGCTGTGTTTATCAGTCCATGATAGTAGTACTATATATTACGTCGAGCCGGGACGATCATCGTCCGACGATGCACACTGCTAACGGGAGGCCGACAGCTGGGTCCCAGTACGAGGTGCCGCGACTTAATATTAGTAAATGCCGCATCACTCTTCAAGTGCAGTACTGGTTTCATGGTGTGGTGCGGCACAGCACATCGATCGCCATCGACCGCTCTCGCTTTAGCTGGGCTGCCGTGCGTGCACGTGAGAGGTAGGAGTCACAGCACAGGACTTAGCTGCTCAGCTGCTGCACCGGTGCCCCTGCATCCGGTGGTCCGTCTCGGCTAAATTTGCCCGCCGCGCTACACCCTCGGCCGGTCTGACACATCCCCGGCCGTGTTGGCGTCGCAACAGTGTCGTTCATATACTTACTCCTCACTGCGCAGCTAAACTCTAGCGGTAGCAGCAACCAGTGCGTAGGCGTAGCTAGCTATAGCTACTCGCGCGCTGCGCGCCGAATCTTCTTTGAGCACGCACGGATGACGCATGTTCTCTCTGATGTAGACGCCCCCCGTGTCAGGGCCGATCGATCGATGGATCGTGTCGGCAAGACGCCAAAAGGACACGTTCTTTTTTTTTCAACTTTGCTGTACATGCACGGCGTAGATATGGCTGGAGTCTGGAGAGCAACCCGGTCGTGTCAAAGCCGCACTCGATCGGCAGAGCCAGGAGTTGGATCGACCCGGCCGCTTGTGCTCATGCCTACCCATAGGTGACATCGCTGCTAGTACTGTAGTAGTAGCAGTAGCAGCGCCTAGGTCGTTCAATTGTTCAAAGTTGCACGAGCTGATCAGTAAGTATGGTAGGCCGGAGTACGTACACAGTGATCAGTAGTACTCCGTCCTAGCTTAGCCTGCTGCCTGCCATCGTGACATGATGCACCTGAGAGAAAAAAAAAAGGGGCCAAAATGATTGGATACGCCTTTCGCTTTGGTAGGGGAGGTAATTAATTGCCGGCGACACGTCTGGTGGGTCGCGTCGCTCGCACAGCCGGACCGCCGATGATGGCGCGGTTGAATATACCGCTCCCCGCTCGCGCGTTGCCGACGACGCGCAACGTGCGTGCAAGGCCGGTGTGAGACCCGATCGCGACCGATCTGCCGCCGCTACCGATGATGCCCGCTGCTGCTGCCTAATTAACATATGCTTCTCCTCCCGCGATCGATCGATCGATCGACGCCAGGACGGCGACGACGAAAGCTGGGGACAAAACGGAGCCCGGGGGAAACATCCGAACATGGCAGCACACGTGCATGGGCAGAGGCGAAGCGAACGGTGCGCCGCGCGATCGATTGCCATCGGACGGCCCGGACCGTGTGCGGGGAAAGGAGAGGACCGAGGTTAGCTGGCGACCGAGCGGCGACTGCTACCTGCTCCGTTTGCAGCCAGCCGCGCGCAGTGCAGGACGACGCAGCGGCAGCCTTCGGTTTCGCAGGATGCATCGCCAAAGCGGGGGAGAAAAAAAGGCAAAGGTTTTGCAGCTGCAGATCGAACAGATGGAATGATGATGGAGAGACGACCAAAAACTCGGAATTAAGATGGCCAGGAGAAAAAGGCATTGCGACTCATGCATATGCATGTTCACTGTCCAGGCAGGCAGGTCACCAATCTGATCTGATCTCTGATCCGAGTCCAACCCGACAGGACCGTGGAAGGTCCGAACAGGCGCTCGTTTGGCTGTCCAGGACTGTAGTAGATGCCAAGGAAAACAAGCTTGGAAAATATCATAAACGTGTTTTGAAATCGGTTGCTCTTGGAAAATATCATAAACGTGTTTTGAAATCGGTTGCTCACTCCGTTTCAAAATATAAACACTTTCAATATCAAAGGCTGTTTTAACCAATATCAAAGGCTGTTTTAACGTAGGATTAGAAAAAAACAAAAAAAAAATATCCTAACAATAAAACAAGCTAAAATAAATAATTACAAAACATGTAATAAATGCATAAATAATTGTTTGAGTAGACTGTAAAAAACACACAGAGAAATCAAATGAGAGTGATAGATACGAAACAAATTTTTCAAAAGATTGGAGCTTTACTAACGTTTCTTCAAAATCTCTGTAGGACTCTCCATTCCATAGACATTCAAAGGAAAAAATAGTATTCAATCTTTTGTTTCAAATGCCTTCTTAAAAATGAATTTGCTATACTACTTACGACATAAAATTTGGAGGAAAAGCAACCAAAATTTTCACCATGGCTCGAGATTCATGCACGGGTTGGAGAGAAAAAAATCAAGGGATCTGGGATTCGAAAGTGTGATGTGCAAAACCGTCGGGCGTTTCTTCACCACCACACGACGGGGTCAATTTTATAGTTACATTATAACGGAACCTAATATATATATAGCAGTTATATAGTGGTTATAATATTATTACAGAGCCAAGTTACATTTGAAATGATTTTACTCAAAAGCTTGCGAAAGCTTTTAAGATAAGATATTTTAAGATAAGATAGTCCCCTTACAAATCCTCCAAAATTTTCATATCTATACTTTCTTAAAAGATGCTGGTGGTGGTGGTGGTTCTGCCACTCCCATCTATCTGACAAGTGAAGGCCACCATCTATCTTGAGCTCATCATTGTTGACCAACACTGTACTAGAGTGTGAAGTTCTATTTGCTTCATGTACAGTGTACAACACATTGTTTATCCTATCATCGTTAATCAGAGCTTGAGAGTGATGATTTAGTTTTAATCAGCTCATCTAATATAATTAGAGCCCGCTACAACGCACGGGTATTTTACTAGTTTTTTCTACAATTCAAAGGGAGCCTAAAAGTAGGTTTAAACTAAAATATAATCATTGCTTGTCATACAAATTTGTCAGGGTTACGAATAAGGCATACCCTCTATTCCAGGAGTTGTGAGATATACGAATACGGTATATCTTATGATATACGTAAAGGAATATGTAAAGTAAGAAAATCAGTGAAATCGTATGGGAAATATTCTTCACGAGTAGGGCCATATCCATATCCTACTCGGAGAAGGGAAGGACTGTATTGTATCGTGCGGGGTCTGATATCTCCGAGTTCTACTTGGAAACCAAGATGAACCACGGTATAAATACACACCCCTGAGGGGTGCAAGGCATCGAATCCTTAGTGCAAGACACCCACCACCGCAGAAGCAATCTGGAGAACTTTTGAAGCCTATTCGCCGATAGATCCCGTCGAGTCCCTCTCGACAAGGATCTCGTCGGTAATCTCAGAGTCCATTTATCTTCTTTTGTACTCTGTTGTTTTCTTTATAATCCCATATAAACTGTATTAGGGCTATTACCTTACGAGAGACTTGAACTAGTATAATCCTTATTTTCTATGTGTTTGATGTCGTATCGTGTAGATCATCATAGCAACGTACCCCAATACCCTCATAATACAGTCTACGGGCATCCCCCGTTAACACAATTACCTTTTCTTTAATTTTCATCTCACCTTACCCCAATCATCCCTGGTTCATTAAGAACATTATACTAGTTCTTTTCTACTCAATCTTAATCTTTATTAAAACCTCAAAAGTTTTTATATTTTCAAACAGACAGAATATCACTCCTCTAAAATGAAGAGTAAAAAACACTAGAATCCTTAAAATTGTACCGTAGTGTCACAATCATCCCGGTCTCTAACTTTTGAAAATGTAGATCTACGCCCCTGAACTTGCTAAATGTATCAAATATTTTTCAGAAGTGTCATATACCTTTCGGTTGTTGACATGGCTGGACATGTGATTTGTCGCCTTGACTGTCTCTATGTTGGAGACCAAGTTACTTCATATTTATTTATTTGAGTAAATTTCACAAAACTACAAATACTTCAAATTATCACAAAAGTATAAATTTAAGGTGATGTATGACAAAACTACAGATTTAACAATAATTTTATAACAAAACTATAGATTTAGTAACAAGGTTATCACAAAACTACATATTTTGGAGTTTACCTTCGCACTAGTGTTATATTTGAGTTATAAACATCTAAGTTTTGGGATTGAGTTGACACTAAACCTATAGTTTTGTGATAATTTTGTTACTAAATCTGTAATTTTGCGATGCTCCACCTTATATCTGTAGTTCTCCGAGAAATTTAATGTTAAATCTGTAGTTTTTCGATGCATTACCTTAAATCTGTAGTTTTGTGATAATTTTATGAAAGTTCCTATAGTTTTGTGAAATTTACTCTATTTATCTTTGAAGACTAAGCCAATAAGTCAAGTATGTGTTATGTAGTCAAAATCGCTCTCAATAATGTTAATATTGTCAAAAAACTTGATTTGCTCTGGTGTAGAAATTGGAAGTTGTTCTACTTAGTTTGTGGAGTAGTTGAGCGATATAAATGAAACTCGGTCTATAGTTGAGCTATATAAACTCGTCAAGTGGACTTTTTTCCATAATTTGATCTGGACTCTGTAGAGGATCAATACATCTTCCAACGAACAATGCAAGAACGCGCATCTTAAAAAAAGAATAAGTTCACTTTGACTCTCTTAAATATAGGTCCAATCTTATTCGTATTCCTTAATCATGCTGGATATTTTGATCCCTAACTATTAAAACTGATGTAGTTTAACTACCTCGATGGTTTTGAGAGTGGTTTTCGCTGACATGGCTCGTTGATAGGTATAACCGACTGAGTCAGCATATGGGGCCTACACGTCAGCGCCACCTCCTCTTTCTTCTCTTCTCCTCTCTTCTCTCTCTCTCTCTCTCTCTCTCTCTCTTCTCTCTCTCTCTCGTCCGCAACGTCACGTATCCTCGCTTACTCTGCTACGCGCTTTAGTGAGTCCAGCTGGGGTAGTCGGTGACGTCACTATCAACGTCTTCAATGCCGACGAGCGTGGGCATGGGCTCAAGGGCAGCCACGGTGCCATCGCCCGTCTGGAGCAGGGAGTAGTAGCGGAGGAGGCGTCGACGTTGGGGTCACCGGAGGCAAAGAGGTGCTGGCCTTAGAGAAGGCAATGATGGCATCGAGGAGAGTGGTCGCTGCGGCAAATCCAGCCGTGCCGTCGCTCCGCCTCAGGTCAAGTTGGTGCCCTGCTCCTAGCCCACTGTGCTCCCTGGTCACACTCCCCTTCCCCGTAGCCTTTGGTAGAACCACTGCCACGACTACTTTCCCGCCCGGTGATAGGATGGTACGAGAGAGGGGAGAGAAATCACATCCGTCGCAACAAGAGATGGAATGCATCTTGCCTCCCTGAGCACAAGCTGCATGGGAGAGGGAGCTTGCCGGATTAGGGATGAGCGGGTGAGCTTGACGGGACACGTTGGTCGCAACCGCCATTGTCTTCCTTCCCACAGACAAGCGGGTGAGCTTAAGCTACCTCTTCGCCGGAGAAGGTGGCCGCCATCCTGGGAAGCAGCTCAAACTCGACGGTGTTGCCCCGGGCTGGTGCAAAGCTTAGAGAGGAGGAGACACTAATATGTGGGCCCTAGAGAAAATCACCTCCAAAACAATTTAGTGAGTCAAATTACATCGGTTTCCATAGTTGATGGATCAAAATATTCGGATATTGCAGTTGAGAGATACAAATCATATTGAAACTGCCTATCCATTTTGTTAGGTGATTTCTAACAAAAAAAAATCACCCAGATTTTTTTTACCCTTGCATCGAATGGACTATAAAAGAAAATAACAAATACATATTTACTTACACAATATTTTTATCAAAATTACAGTGCACTTACATGTCATATCAACTGAATTTACAAATGTAATTTTAGTTATATATGACTGTAATTTTATATTTTAAATAAAATAATAAATACATATTTACTTACACAACATTTTTATCAAAATTACAGTGCACTTACATGTCATATCAATTGAATTTACAAATATAATTTTAGTTACATAAGGCTTTAATTTTATATTTTATTTTAGTTTTAAATGTCTTAATTTTTCAACAGTTAAAGAAATCAATTTTTATTTAGAAAAGAAAGGGAGAGAGAGCGATAAGGAAGCAGGGAAAGCAAGAGCAAGAAACGTCGTCCGCGCTGATTCCTCCACTAATCTTGACGCACGATCCTACCGCCAAAATAATCAAATATCAGAGAAGAAATCACTCGACAGATGTTTAGCAAAATCGAATCATATTAGACAAACATACCTATATATGAGGGTGTCAAAGTGGACTTTTTATTCTTAAAAAAACGACTGACAGGCCTACAGAGGAAGGCATAATCAATGCGGAAGTGTTTCGAGTCCAGTTATCTCATCACATGGTACGTTGTGTTATTCGGCCTATAAGAGCCCATTTATCCCGAATAGGTCCCCCAGAAGAAAAAAAAGGAAAAAGTACACCGAAAGTCCCTCAACTTGTCATCAAGTCACAAACGTCCCCCAACCGCAAAATCAGATATCCGACGTCTCTCAACTAATCAAAACCGGTCATAATAGGTCATTTGGTGGTTTTGACCCCGGTTTTATCCTACGTGGAAGCTAAGTCAACGTGGGACCCACGTGGGCCCCACATGTCAGGCTAAGTCATCTCGCTCCCCCTCTTCTCTTCCTCGGTTCCTCCTCCGTGCATGCCTCGTCGGCGATGCTGGCATCGAACACCTCGATCATCCACTCCTCCTGCACCACGGTGCGCACCCACTGCGGCAGATCGACGTCGTCGATCCCCGGCACCGCGTTCGTCGGCGGCTTCCCCGTGAGCATCTCTGACGAGCCGGCGCCACCGCCATCGCCGTAGATGAATGCCACACCGCGCGGGGCCGCCAGCGCGATGCGCGCCCTCGACATGAAGCCGAGGCGCGCGTGGCGCACGGCGCCGCTGCCGCCGTGGAGGAGGGAGGAGAGGGCTCCGACACTGATGAAGTCCGTGACGATGAGCTTCTCGTCCCCTTGCCTCCTCCGCCGCCGACCTGGTTTCCCCCACCGTCGTCAAACCCCGGCACCGCGTTCGCCGGCAGCTTCCCCGTGAGCATCTCGACGAGCCGGCGCCAGCGCCGTCGCCATAGATGAACACCACGCCGCGCGGGGCCACCAACGCGATGCGCGCACGCGACGTGAAGCCGAGGCGCGCGCGGCACACAGCGCTGCAGTCGCCGTGGAGGAGGAAGGAGAGGGCTCCAGTGCCGACGAAGTACAAGACAAGAAGCTTCTCGTTCCCTCGCCTCCTCCCCCGACCCGGTCTCCCCCACCGCCCTCGACTCGCTCCCTTCCCCTTCACCAGCCGTTCCCATCCCCACCCCCGCTGCCGGGGCGCCTACCGCCACCCACGCTCGCCGTCCGTTGGCCTACCTCGCCGTTTCCGCGCCTGACTTCGACGTCGCGGCGGGGGCCCTCTTCGCGCGCCCCAGCAGCCGCGCGCGCCGCGCGGTCGAGGAGGGTGGGGCCGCCTCACTCGCCTCCGACGAGGCCGATGCCGTGGCGGACCAGTTCGAAGCCGTAGTGGGGAATTCGTTCTCACCATCGTGGGGCGACCGGGCCGCGACGGAGGAGCAGTCCTCCCGTGTCGCCCGCCGCCTCCCTCCTCTCCCGCCTCGCCCCGGCGGCATCCTCCCCAGCCGCTGGCCGGCTTGTCCATGTGGAGAAGAGAAGAGTGAGAGAGAGAGAGAGGAGGAAGGGAGAGAGATGACGTGGCAGCCTAACATGCGGGACCCACATGGGTCTCACGCTGGCTTAGCCGCTATGTAGGGTAAAATCGGGGTCAAAATCACCGAACGACCTATTGTAACCGGTTTTAATTAGTTAAGGGACGCCGGATAACTAGTTTTGTGGTTGAGGGATGATTTTATAACTTGATGACAAGTTGAGGGACCTTGGTGTACTTTTTCCAAGAAAAAAACGCCTGAGTTCTTATTAAGAGAGGAAGAGAAAGGTCCGGATAATGTGCAAATGGAATATTGCATCGGTATAGAATTGCCATGGCCCACAGGCCCAGTAGGCGATAGTCCAACTAGAGCCCAAAAATCGGAGTTCAAAAGTTCTCGCAAATTCCGAAGGCTTAGCCCAACTCAACATTTTGCTGTCTCGCGTTTCCGCGGCATATCTCCATCAGCTTTCAGCTCTCTGACCAGTTCCGCCCACTACCCAGCAGGGCAAAATGCTTGAAGCGAAGTATCAGGTATGTGTCAGTTGGGTCTCGTGCGGTGAAGTCCCCGCTAAGCAAAGGCCATAGGGCGAGAGGATCCCGTACGTGGAGTATGCGAACGCCGCATCGTTCTGTAGTCTGCACCACACAGACACAGGTAACAGGTTGCTCTCCCACTCACCTTTGTGCAGCGCGTCAAGCGAAAGCCATCTCCCATTCCTTGACGCCATCGGCAACCCGCGCCGCGGGCACATTGCCGTAGCCCAACCCCACGCTATATGGTCCCATGCACAACGACGTCGCCGGTCTCGGGTTGCTTCCACTTGCCTAGATACGACGCGCCAAGGAAGATGACGCGTCGCGCTGATGATCTCCTGGTTGCCGGAACGCTCGTCATCTCCATCGTCTTCTTCAGGTGCGCCGCTGCCGTGGCAGCCACCGAGTATGTCCGGCCTCCCCCCGGGCGGGTCATCTTCACTGAGCACACCAAGCCCGCCTCACATCCTCAACAGGTATACTACGTACACAAATGCGAGTTCTTGAGGATGCGTTCTATATTCGTTTAGGGAAATGACGATCGATGATTGATCTCATGGTGTTGGTATCTAGGTTCATGTGTCGCTCGTCGGGGCGAACCATATGAGAGTGTCATGGATCACGGAGGACAAGCACGTCAAGTCCGTGGTGGAGTACGGCAAGGTCTCCGGGAAGTACACGGCGTCGGCCACCGGCGAGCACACATCCTACCGCTACTTCCTCTACTCATCCGGCAAGATCCACCACGTCAAGATCGGCCCGCTGGATCCTGGCACGGTGTACTACTACCGGTGCGGCATGGCCGGCGACGAGTTCGGCCTCAGGACCCCGCCGGCCGCGCTCCCCGTCGAGCTCGCCGTCGCGGGGGATCTTGGGCAGACCGAGTGGACGGCGTCGACGCTGTCCCACGTCGGCAGGTCCGACTACGACGTGCTGCTGGTGCCCGGCGACCTGTCCTACGCCGACGCCCAGCAGCCGCTGTGGGACTCGTTCGGCCGGTTCGTGCAGAAGTACGCGAGCCGGCGGCCGTGGATGGTCACCGAGGGGAACCACGAGGTGGAGGCCGCGATGGCGCTCCCGGGCTGGCCGCGGCCGTTCACGGCGTACGCCGCGCGGTGGCGGATGCCGTACGAGGAGAGCGGCTCGGGGACCAGCCTCTACTACTCCTTCGACGCCGCCGGCGGCGCCGTCCACGTCGTCATGCTCGGCTCGTACGCCGACTTCAACTCGAGCTCGGAGCAGTACAGGTGGCTGGCCCGCGACCTCGCCGCCGTCGACCGCGGCGCGACGCCCTGGGTCGTGGTGCTGCTGCACGCGCCCTGGTACAACACGAACGCGGCGCACGAGGGGGAGGGCGAGGCCATGAGGAAGGCCATGGAGCGCCTCCTCTACGAGGCCCGCGTCGACGTCGTCTTCGCCGGCCATGTCCACGCCTACGAGCGCTTCGTGAGTTCGATTTTGATCAGCGCCATTGCTCGAACGGTTGATCACACGTACAATTCTCAACTAAGCAGTGCACGTCTTGACTTTGTCGCTGCAGACAAGGGTATATAACAACGAGGCGAACCCGTGTGGACCGGTGCACATCACCATAGGCGACGGCGGCAACAGGGAAGGCCTCGCATTTGAGTAAGCACTAAACATTAACACCATCAAGGAATCTTCAGGAATGCGGTTTTGAGTGGAATAACTGATGAAGACACGAGTATGGTGTAATCTTCATCGTGAGGCGTAAAGCATGACCTGGGAGGCACGTGTTATTGTCCATGAAAACACACTAGATCTCAAGTTGCTATCTTGCTTCAGGATGTTGCTCCAAGAAATCTAATAGGCTATTCCGGATATCTGGATCAATGTACTTCAATACCTTACTGGATTGAGTGTACCAGCTAATTAGTACTGGACTGACAACGAAAACAATCCAGGCAATAGTTAATTCTCGCACAACAGGGGAAAAATTACAGATCATTTGGTTGGCTATGGTAAGTTCACAAGGCACAGCAAGATGTATGAGTGTATTAGGAGCAATGGCTCCACGGTTTTGACTTCCTGGCTCTCACATTCAGACTCGCTGCTATGTATAAATGCAAATTACTGGTTAGCAGGTGCAATGGTTGGTTTGGAGACAGCATACTGTGGAAAGGAATGAGTGCATGCCCATGGCCAATAATATACCATACGCTACACCGGTTTGCAAATCGGGAAACGAAAACTAACCTACCAAAAGAACCACCTCTTCCTGACTGCTGGAGTTGTCTCTTGCACTGAAGAACTTTGGCTCCCTCTTTTTTCGATTCCACTGTTCAGCGCTTCCAACCTTTTCCTGCAAAGACAACAATGTAAAATGGAACAGCAAAAACACAAATTGGAATGCAAAATAGAATAGCAGAGAAAAAACAATTTTGGCAGGCAAAATGGAATAACAGAGAAAAAACAGCTTGGCAATATGAAGAATTAAATTCATTTCTGAACTCAAATAATTCAAAAGTTCAACTGGAGTGACCAGAAATTTTGAATGCAATTCCTCACTGTATATAATTTGTTCAGTACTTTATGGTTATAATGGGGAAATCATGACTAGAAGACATCCCAGAAACAAAAAGGAAGAAGGATGGCACAGTGGTTGAAAAACAACCCTTCACAAGCCTCAGCAGAGACAACCACACAAAAAGACACCCATGCCTACACATGGGAGACTAGGGTTGTAACAGCTTCATTTCATCCGAAGCAGATCCTCCACATCACCAAAAACATAATGCATTAGTGATACTTCAGATGTAAATTTAATCTCAACTGCACGGAAGGAAAAAAACGACAAGCCTTGTTTTCTTATGTTTTTATATTGCAATTTTAATCCATCATCTGGATTTGAATTAATAAATTATTCAAATGCATACGAATAGTTAAAAACTAAGCACCATAGGCCCACTAGCTTCTTAATATTCAAATTCCACATTTTACAAATTACAAGCGAGCTCTTTCGAGTTTCAACTATGGCATAGATGATCACAATGCATGACCAATACAAAGTTTAATACCTTGTGTCTCCAAGCTGTCCATGTAAGCTCCATCTTTGGCGAAATCCTTCCATGCCCTCAAGTCCACTAGCAAGAATCATGCGCCTATAATAGAAATATGAAAGCACATACAAGCAAAACTGATGAAATCATGTGGATAAATCATTAGAAAATTCAGAAAATCCAATTATTCATTTTGTATGGTGCTGAATTATGGTTACAAGGTACTTTTACAAGTGTTTGGCCTAGTTCCTGGTGATACTCATAGACTCATAGGTCTGTCAAGCACCAGAACAAGTACTACTCATAGGAACAGAACAACCGCGTGTGGATTGTGAGGTCTAGGAAGAACAACCGCGTCTGTCAAGCACCAGAACAAGTACTACTCATAGGGAACCACATAGTTCCCTCATATGCCACAAAATCCCCAGAGCAGTTGCAGGCAATTATAAGTGTTACACAGAGCATTAGGTTAAACACTAAACAATAACCATCTAGGAATCTCAATCTGAAAGTCAGTATAGTGTATATAAATTATTTATGTTGCCTTTCTTTATGCAATCTAAATGACCATTTTCATTTTGATCTCATCAAAATATATGGCCTTAGGTATTACCACAAGAAAACAGGCGCAAGGACATACACTTGGAGTGTCTAGTATCTCTTATTTAGGACCTGAACACTTCACATGGGCTCACCAAAGTTGAAGGTTAATCAAGAAACTGTATAGAATGAGCTGCTAATCGCACTTTGATCATTGGATACATGTAGTAGAAGTGCCATGTTTGGCTACCTTTCAAGCAGTGTGATTTCTGATTGGAGTTGGGTAGCTCTTTCCTTAGCTTCTTCCAGGGGCATTGAAAAACCCAGCTTATATTCACTATCCTGCAGCCGCTCTCTTATTTCCTTGTCCTGTAAAAATAGGATATAAAGTAACACACTAAACAAGAACGGAAAATTTACCTGCCATTTTTCAAATAATTATAATATAACTGACCCTTTTCTCAGCACATTGTCGGTATAATACAATTTCATCTTGGCAAAATGGCTCAATATCATTGATTTGCAGACCTGTAACATATAATTGCTTTATTATAGTACTTACTACATATGGAGTAAGAGAAGCGTGATTTTTATGTCAGAGAAATCAGTAACTCACATAAGAAAAGATTCTTGAGTATGCCATCGCAAATCTCAACACCGTCAAGGACATGTGAAGCAATTTCTTTTGGTATGACAGGGGATGGCAACCCACGCATGAGATCATCACCAACAAGAATGGTCTCTTCCATCGTTTCCTGCTTATCGACTGTTGAAAAATACGTATGAAAAACTACCATCATTAGCACAAGGACACAAATAGAAGTTACACTTGAAATGCACGAACTTGGAAAGTAAGATCAGGTTCTCTGGCATGCTGGTTATACTGCATGATACTGACTAGAGAGTTAGTTCCTGACTGTGCCACAGTGGTTTATTAATGCTGAATTGCTGATAGCATAGGTCTGGTTCTTGCATGATCAGCAAAAGTCATCAGTTTTTTATGATCGAGAGAAAAAAAAAAGAGTTATTTCCTCACAGTTGCCATTACGAACTTCAAAATTAACTCAAGCCCAGGCAACTACAATCGCCACTAAGCTTGCATTAACAACCAACTGCACAACCTATGTGCTAAAACACAATTTGATCCTCCAAACTTTTTAGGCGGTTTGGGCAAGAGAGGATGACCAAGTTTTGTTAAGATTTACTTCCCCAACTGACACAAAATAAACAAAGCTTAACGAAATGGGAATGGGCAACAGAGCCAGCGCGTGCGTACCATCCATGATTGCCTAGTAAACCTTCACCTCCGGAGAACAATCAGATTTTGGCAACTCGAACCGACTTCTTGCAGCCAACAATCATGGAAAAAAAAAACACCAGAAAATGTCAGCTTCGATTCGTCTTAGGGGAGGCGACGGGGAGCAGCGTGGGACGAATCACATACAGATACACCAACCAACCGGAGTGTACGCGACGAATCCCGCGGGGAAATAGACCGGAGAAGAACCAGAAGGCGGCGGCGAGCGGCGACCGACGGCGCGCCGCGGAGGTGAAGGGGAGGAAGGAGACCGGAGGAGGAGAGAGGGTTTACGGCTCAGGTTTCCCCAACTCCTGCCGCTTGTGGGCTTTCTCCAACGAAGATATGGGCCTAAACAGTGGCCCATAGACTTGTCTTACGGCCCATTTATCGATAGCCCAGTGCAGGCATGAGGCATGAGGCCCACGGTTCAGGTTTGCTTTTCTCGAGTACAAGTTCAAATTTCAAAACACCGAGAAAGAGTATGCTTTCTACTAGTACTATGTTTGATCGGCTGCTGCTTGTTACTGCTCCCTCCGTCCTAAAATATATGTATTTTTAGCTATAAATTTAAACACATAGCTAAAAGTTGTTATATTTTAGGGCGGAACAACGGAGGTAGTAGTAATTTCTGGTGAACCACGTTTTTTCTCTCTATTTTGGATTGTGCCTGTCATGATTGTGTTTTACCATGTTGGCTCCATTTTCCTCGTGGTTGATTCATTAGCAGGCTGTTTTCACACCATGATATTTCTGAAAAATTCTGGGCTGGTTTTCACTTGTGAGATGGCAGAAACAGCCCGATGCCTACACGATGCCCGCTTTGCTCTTGCCGTCGGAGCAGCACCGCACGCATCCACGTAGTCCTGAGTCCTGACAATTTGACCGTTCTGCTAACACGCATACTACACCTGTGAGACCTCACATCTGTCTCAAGTCTTCAGGACAGAATTGTCTGTTATGTGTTCTTGCACAGCACCTGGCTACAAGCTTCCAACTCGCCCCTATGAACTGCTCTGAAATGGATCGCTGCATGAATCCCCCTTACTCCGATCCAGGGGGGCTTCAGTGCTACTAGGAGTGTTGTGAGATCTGCAAACAGTATCTACACACTGGCCTCTTGTTAACAGGAGCTACACATGCTTATTATCATTACTCATGAGTGGGCATTTTGCTTTCCTTTCCTGACTGTCCAACACCAACATCTCCACTTGCAATTTGCAGAGACTCAAACTGTATATGTCTGTGTCTACCTACCACTGTATAATGTTTTGTGAAATGCAAAGAACTGATGAGTACCGGCCTGTTGGGACATCATGATAATCGACAGGTAGGCCAAGTACATTGCTGATTGTTGATTATTCCACACCGTTCTTGGATTCTCGATGTTATACGAAGTTTTATTTTATCTCAACCAGACGATGATACAATTCTGCAACAAACTCCATGGCTCCACCTCCATACTCCCATACTTCTACTCATAGTTGATACCATGATACTATCATATCGTGCTTTCATTGTATACCATCCAAGGATACCAGCATGTATTCAGGCTACTGTACGTACGTCACAGGTCATAGCAGCTGTTTCCTTGGGTACAGCCAAAACGACTCATCAAGCAGGAGCACAGATGCATTTGTAAACGCCGTACTTGTCTTCTCATAAACACAAGCAGTACACAGTACACTCCTTACCATCTGCATTAGTTTCTCGCCTCCGGTTAATTTCCAGCACAGTGGGTGGTGAAATTTTTGGTGATCAATCTCTTTGCACGGTCTCTCGCGCCCTGTCCGACAGTTCTGTTTTAGTGGTCAATCCAAATCCGGCCCGCTCGTATGCATTCAGGTTATCTCTCTTTGTGTTAGTAATTAACACCGTGAAAGGACCACGCAAAAAGGCAGAGTTTCGACAGAAAAAACTCTACTAGCTGGTTAATGGCGTGTGTGACGCCTCACCTATGCGTGGCTGTACACGAGAAAATTAGTGCCACCCTTTTCAATCTATAGGTAAGCTACAAGTAACGTTAGGTGATGTACTGATGTGCCCGTGTTGACCTGCGTGGCATGAAAATCACTGCTAACAACTGGTCTACCACATATATAGCCGAAGCGAATTATGGCCTAGCTAGCGAGATAGATGCTGTAAGTAATTAACAAGAAATAAAATGGATTAGTTAGTACCTATATAGTCTAGAGATATTACGACGTTGGCCGTGCCAATCTCCTGTGTTACTGTGTGCGCCCGACCAAACTTGCAACGCTCGAGCTGAGCTGATGATCTGCTGATGATGACGAGAGCTGATCGATGAGCTGTAGAGAAGCTAGAGGGAACACGTCGATATATACTTCTCCTCGCGGAGACGAAGGATGCATTGCGTCCGCTGTACACGCCCATGCGCTGTCCCCCGGTAGTAGCAGCGGACCGTGACATCGTGTTGAACCGGCAGAAACATCCAAAACGAACTGATACTACTAGCAGCAGCTAGTACTAGTATTATTAGACGAGAGGGCCCCGGCACCAGTCACTGCCAGGTTAAGCGCACACGGCCTCGCGAGTCGCTGTAGATATGCACGATCCATCTTATCTCTTCTCCGCCTCGTGAGAGGTTTAACGGGATTTTCCTTCGTTGGTTACGTGTAGTAGTAGACGTGTAGTCCTGCTTGCCTCGCGGTCGCGGGCTAGCCAAAAAAAAAGAAGCCTTGGATACCTCCGCGGCGGCATGTGGCGCCCGCCCCACCTGCGAGCGCGCGTGAATGCGTGATACGTATGTGTGTCGCGGGCTCGCGGCGCCTTGTCCGCATCCATCCGGCGATTCCGATCCGATGCAGCGAGCGACCGCGCGCTCCGCCCCGCGGCCCGCGCCAACGTGTGCAGGCGTGCAGCTGCGTTTCCGTGCGCCCCGCCCCGGTTGCGCTAGCAGCTGTTGCTGCCGTGCTACGGGCCTACGGCGTACGTCGTCAAGAGGCGGACGCTGGGGGTGCGGGTGTGGGGGGTCCCCGGCACGGAAGGAGATCGTTGCTGTGGCCGAGAGCGATCGGTCGCCTCGCGCGCTTTCTTTGCCTCGTTATGCTGCAAGCGACCTTTCCGTACGACTAGGAGAAGAGAGGAAGAGATACTCCTACTAGATTCCACTCTACGGGAGGCCAGCCGGGGCCCCCCGTTTTGACACACGGTGAAGGCGAACGATCCCCCTGTTTCCGCGGTACGAGTCGTACCGTACGCTCGCCGCGGTGGATGTGAGGGTGAAACGGCTAGCGAGGCTATGCAAATGAGCAAATCGTGGTTGCTGGTACACGGTTGAGCCGACACGAGCTCACTGATCAGCAAGCCACATATTGGGCCATTTCGATCAGGGGATGACTTGTTTGATGAGAAAATTTAAAGTTCGCTTGGACTTTATACGAGCCACGCTACGCTAGCTTTCGCCTTGTTTCTCTCCAAGAGATGGCGTGCATGCTACTGCTCTTGTTTAACTTTTCGAACAAGATCTCTTTTCTTGAAAGATCAAACGCGATCTCAACTTGTAGCTAGTCCGGTAGTACCACGGAGCGTCCGTTTTGAACTGCTAAAAAATCGTTGATACTATATGCCAACATGGGAGTGGTTACATCTTCAGGCGGCAGAAGAAAATCCAGAGGATTGTGACGATCGAGGTCGTGCACAGTTCAACCAATATACTACTGCTTCGATTGTGATTTGCGCACACATTAGTAAACAAATAATACTGTACTAGTTTTGATTCGTCTAAAAAAATTACCAGTCTACGTACTATAATAAGTTAATAACATACTGTACTAGTATCAACTTGCAGTTGGTAGTACCGAACAAGTACTACAAGCCATGCTTGCTTTTCTAGCTAGTCACCTGAATTCGCAAGCTTAAAATTTCAAAACACCTTAGGCAAACTGACATATGGGCCCATGGAAAGAACAAGAAGAATGGCGTTTTATTGGTTACTATCCACTGTTTTTAGAGAACAGAACAAAATGAAAACTACTCAACTATTGAAAAAATCATTACCCACGTAATACTAATTTAGGGTTGCCTCCCAAGTCCCAACATTCAAAATGGTTATAGGTTTTTCCTGGCAAAAAAAAAGTCTGTAGGTCTAGAAACAACGCTAAAATACCTAGTTCTCTTACAATTTATCACTTTATTTCTTTTTGACAGAACATATGTTTTATTATTATTGGCGGACGGGTTTTCTTACTCATATTATTATTTTTGACGGTTACTCATAGCATGCTTAGATACCGCCATTTACAGTTTGACAATGAAAGCAAGAGAACTGAAGACAGAGCGCTAAGGACATTCAGAATGTGTCAATGTGCCCCCAAAACAAGTAATAGGTAATAGTTTAATCCTCTTACCAGGTAGTAAGCATTGTGGAACCAGTAAATATATATTAGCCTATTACCAAGCAATAGCAGTACAACTTGGTAGTAAGAATTTTTTTACTCTGAAATGGATCGCTGCATGAATCCCCCTTACTCCGATCCAGGGGGGCTTCAGTGCTACTAGGAGTGTTGTGAGATCTGCAAACAGTATCTACACACTGGCCTCTTGTTAACAGGAGCTACACATGCTTATTATCATTACTCATGAGTGGGCATTTTGCTTTCCTTTCCTGACTGTCCAACACCAACATCTCCACTTGCAATTTGCAGAGACTCAAACTGTATATGTCTGTGTCTACCTACCACTGTATAATGTTTTGTGAAATGCAAAGAACTGATGAGTACCGGCCTGTTGGGACATCATGATAATCGACAGGTAGGCCAAGTACATTGCTGATATGTTGATTATTCCACACCGTTCTTGGATTCTCGATCTTATACGAAGTTTTATTTTATCTCAACCAGACGATGATACAATTCTGCAACAAACTCCATGGCTCCACCTCCATACTCCCATACTTCTACTCATAGTTGATACCATGATACTATCATATCGTGCTTTCATTGTATACCATCCAAGGATACCAGCATGTATTCAGGCTACTGTACGTACGTCACAGATCATAGCAGCTGTTTCCTTGGGTACAGCCAAAACGACTCCATCAAGCAGGAGCACAGATGCATTTGTAAACGCCGTACTTGTCTTCTCATAAACACAAGCAGTACACAGTACACTCCTTACCATCTGCATTAGTTTCTCGCCTCCGGTTAATTTCCAGCACAGTGGGCGGTGAAATTTTTGGTGATCTATCTCTTTGCACGGTCTCTCGCGCCCTGTCCGACAGTTCTGTTTTAGTGGTCAATCCAAATCCGGCCTGCTCGTATGCATGCAGGTAATCTCTCTTTGTGTTATTAACACCGTAATTAACACCGTGAAAGGACCACGCAAAAAGGCAGAGTTTCGACAGAAAAAACTCTACTAGCTGGTTAATGGCGTGTGTGACGCCTCACCTATGCGTGGCTGTACACGAGAAAATTAGTGCCACCCTTTTCAATCTATAGGTAAGCTACAAGTAACGTTAGGTGATGTACTGATGTGCCCGTGTTGACCTGCGCGGCATGAAAATCACTGCTAACCACTGGTCTACCACATATAGTATAGCCGAAGCGAATTATGGCCTAGCTAGCGAGATAGATGCTGTAAGTAATTAACAAGAAATAAAATGGATTAGTTAGTACCTATATAGTCTAGAGATATTACGACGTTGGCCGTGCCAATCTCCTGTGTTACTGTGTGCGCCCGACCAAACTTGCAACGCTCGAGCTGAGCTGATGATCTGCTGCTGCTGATGAGAGCTGATGAGCTGTAGAGAAGCTAGAGGCAGGCACGGCGCCGTGGAACACGTCGATATATACTTCTCCTCGCGGAGACGAAGGATGCATTGCGTCCGCTGTACACGCCCATGCGCTGTCCCCCGGTAGTAGCAGCGGACCGTGACATCGTGTTGAACCGGCAGAAACATCCAAAACGAACTGATACTACTAGCAGCAGCTAGTACTAGTATTATTAGACGAGAGGGCCCCGGCACCAGTCACTGCCAGGTTAAGCGCACACGGCCTCGCGAGTCGCTGTAGATATGCACGATCCATCTTATCTCTTCTCCGCCTCGTGAGAGGTTTAACGGGATTTTCCTTCGTTGGTTACGTGTAGTAGTAGACGTGTAGTCCTGCTTGCCTCGCGGTCGCGGGCTAGCCAAAAAAAAAGAAGCCTTGGATACCTCCGCGGCGGCATGTGGCGCCCGCCCCACCTGCGAGCGCGCGTGAATGCGTGATACGTATGTGTGTCGCGGGCTCGCGGCGCCTTGTCCGCATCCATCCGGCGATTCCGATCCGATGCAGCGAGCGACCGCGCGCTCCGCCCCGCGGCCCGCGCCAACGTGTGCAGGCGTGCAGCTGCGTTTCCGTGCGCCCCGCCCCGGTTGCGCTAGCAGCTGTTGCTGCCGTGCTACGGGCCTACGGCGTACGTCGTCAAGAGGCGGACGCTGGGGGTGCGGGTGTGGGGGGTCCCCGGCACGGAAGGAGATCGTTGCTGTGGCCGAGAGCGATCGGTCGCCTCGCGCGCTTTCTTTGCCTCGTTATGCTGCAAGCGACCTTTCCGTACGACTAGGAGAAGAGAGGAAGAGATACTCCTACTAGATTCCACTCTACGGGAGGCCAGCCGGGGCCCCCCGTTTTGACACACGGTGAAGGCGAACGATCCCCCTGTTTCCGCGGTACGAGTCGTACCGTACGCTCGCCGCGGTGGATGTGAGGGTGAAACGGCTAGCGAGGCTATGCAAATGAGCAAATCGTGGTTGCTGGTACACGGTTGAGCCGACACGAGCTCACTGATCAGCAAGCCACATATTGGGCCATTTCGATCAGGGGATGACTTGTTTGATGAGAAAATTTAAAGTTCGCTTGGACTTTATACGAGCCACGCTACGCTAGCTTTCGCCTTGTTTCTCTCCAAGAGATGGCGTGCATGCTACTGCTCTTGTTTAACTTTTCGAACAAGATCTCTTTTCTTGAAAGATCAAACGCGATCTCAACTTGTAGCTAGTCCGGTAGTACCACGGAGCGTCCGTTTTGAACTGCTAAAAAATCGTTGATACTATATGCCAACATGGGAGTGGTTACATCTTCAGGCGGCAGAAGAAAATCCAGAGGATTGTGACGATCGAGGTCGTGCACAGTTCAACCAATATACTACTGCTTCGATTGTGATTTGCGCACACATTAGTAAACAAATAATACTGTACTAGTTTTGATTCGTCTAAAAAAATTACCAGTCTACGTACTATAATAAGTTAATAACATACTGTACTAGTATCAACTTGCAGTTGGTAGTACCGAACAAGTACTACAAGCCATGCTTGCTTTTCTAGCTAGTCACCTGAATTCGCAAGCTTAAAATTTCAAAACACCTTAGGCAAACTGACATATGGGCCCATGGAAAGAACAAGAAGAATGGCGTTTTATTGGTTACTATCCACTGTTTTTAGAGAACAGAACAAAATGAAAACTACTCAACTATTGAAAAAATCATTACCCACGTAATACTAATTTAGGGTTGCCTCCCAAGTCCCAACATTCAAAATGGTTATAGGTTTTTCCTGGCAAAAAAAAAGTCTGTAGGTCTAGAAACAACGCTAAAATACCTAGTTCTCTTACAATTTATCACTTTATTTCTTTTTGACAGAACATATGTTTTATTATTATTGGCGGACGGGTTTTCTTACTCATATTATTATTTTTGACGGTTACTCATAGCATGCTTAGATACCGCCATTTACAGTTTGACAATGAAAGCAAGAGAACTGAAGGCAGAGCGCTAAAGACATTCAGAATGTGTCAATGTGCCCCCAAAACAAGTAATAGGTAATAGTTTAATCCTCTTACCAGGTAGTAAGCATTGTGGAACCAGTAAATATATATTAGCCTATTACCAAGCAATAGCAGTACAACTTGGTAGTAAGAATTTTTTTTAAAAAAGCATTTATTCTTTTGGTAGGTATTCATATTCACGCCTCTTCCTTCAAGCTATTGGCTCTACTAAATTTTATATTATGGTGGGTGTATTGTTGAGCTTTTAACATACATATACTTACTTTTGTTACGTCCCACATTATTTACCAGTTGGCAAATATAGATTGGTGATGCCCTAACTAGCTTTATGATTTTCTTTCTTCCAAAACCGAGACATTTAATTTGATGACTATTGTTTTCCATGCTACTAAGGTGTGGTAGCCTTGTGGACAAAACTACGTAGCTTCGGAAATAACGAAAATACGTACCTTGGGTTAATTTTTTAAACTATCTATTTCTATTATATACTAAAAATTCATGAAACTTCCTACAAACACTTCTAAGCTGCCATGTGTCGCTCCTACAAACGCTCTTAAACCGCCAAGTGGCACTACAAAATCTAACCGTTGATTTTCTTTTAAATTGGTGGGTCCAATATTATTAGCCATTAGATCTAATAAAAAACAAAATTCTCCTCTCCACATATACCCATCTCCCCTCCTCCAGTTGGTGCGTACGTACGTAACTCTTTCTCGCCTCGTCTCTTTTTTTCCTTTCCCAATCTCCAATTTAAGCCACATATCTTATTTTTTATTGTTATTTTATTTTTATCTAAATAAATAATTTAAGATCTATGCGCCATATGCTTTATATGGCAACCAAATATAACAAGAAAATATTTTTAACTACAAAAAAGTTAACAACATATATTATTTTACTTTAAATAATTCTACAAACAGGTGTCGCTAAATTATATCCACGATATCCAATCTATCTATTATACAGTAAAAGTCCATCAAATTTCCTATAAACACAACTAAATACCATGTGACGCTCATATAAATGCTTCTATAACACCACTACGTGACGTTCTAATAAATTAGATAAAAAAAAGATTTTCACTAAAACAACGGGCTCTAATAAATTTCTGTCTAACTATTCTCTCATTATAACTAAATTAACAATATAAGATACATATGCCTATATTTTGTAAGATACATATGCCTATATTTTACTATATAATTATAGCATTTGGGCACAGTTCACCTGTGCACTTTGCAGGCTATCTAAATACCTTAAAGTCTTCCAACAAATATTATATCACTATGAATCATTCTACATTCTACAAACATGCATAGCTAAATTAAATCTATAATATCGAAATAGAAATAAAAAATACATATTCAATTTGTCAATAGAAAAAGAAATAATTCAACAATACAGGTCACACCATGATATGTTTTGAAACATGTATAGCTAAACTCACACTATATAAGCAAGAATAACTAACTGAAATATAAATAGTCTGAGCCATTGCATAAAAATTGAGTGCATTTAACTAGAGAAAATATTATGTTTTTTCTCTAAATGTGCTCAAATAATCCAAACAAGCTAAATGATCTTCTATAAGTTTTGATTAATATTCCACCTTTATAAGTTTCTCAAACACAGTCTACGATTCATGTCCACGCGAATGCGTGGGCTACCTTCCTTGTTAATAAAAAAATAAAATAAACACACTATTGTATAATGACCACCAGTAATCTTAGTTATCATTGCTGATGCGTTTTTGTGTACTCAAGACACTCGAAAAATCGTAGTCATGGCACGGGCTGAAGATAGTCAAGTTAGAGAAGTTTAATAGTATAGCCAACTGTTACCTCAAAATCATTTATAGGGTGTGTTCGGCACCCCTTTTCCCAACCCCTCTCCCTCATTTCTGCACGCACGCTTTTAAAACTGCTAAATGGTGGCTTTTTATAAAAAGTTTCTATCGAAAGTTGCTTAAAAATTAAATTAATCCATCGTTGAAAAAATAGCTAATACTTAATTAATCACACGCTAATTAATGGACCGCTCTGTTTTCTGTACGTACTATTCCAAGTTCCCAACCAGGAATAGCAAACACAGCCATAGTCTATTTAATAACCAATTCACACAATAGTTATCTATAAATATTTATTATACTATTAATACTTGGTCTCACATACCATGCACACATTGTGTATTGACATCCGTATTGCAGCTGTCTACGAATATATAGCCTATTGCTCATCTCTCTTCTATTGTATCTTCTCGATATATGTTTATAGCTGACTTATAATCTGCTATTGTATCTGCTCTTACTCGATCTCGTGATAGTAAAATATTCGTGCGAGTTACAAAATCATATGGCCTTCTGCTACAAAGAGTACAGTATGTTACAAACTTACAATCATTAGCACAGACGGTCGACTGTATAATTATTCCCTACACGCATGCAGTTAGAAACAGAAAAACAGAGAGAGTGTACTAAGGCCGAGTTTAGTTCCAAATTTTTTCTTCAAACTTTTAACTTTACTATCATATCAAAACTTTCCTACACACATAAACTTTGGCATGAACTTTTTTTTTAGCAAGGGGTTTCCCCCAATTTCCATTACTAGAAATCAGAATACCAGAGTACAGGAATTTTGGCATGAACGCATTCCGCGCGCAAATGAAATGCACAAGAATGCAGATTAGTAGACCACTGGCCAGTGGCCACAGCACTGTGGAGCATTCATTCACGTGTGAAGTCGCATTACTACTAGCTGCGTCGTACAGTCGTACAAGCAGTACGTATGCTATGCGGAACGAGATTCGTGGCAATCTTTACCGCTGCCATCGTTCTGGCGGTACGCGGGGTACTCACCGTATTTAGTGTGGCGTCTCCCGTCGATCGATCCATGTACAGTCCATATATACGGCGTAGGCTGTGTTTAGTTGGATCCAAAGTTTGGATTTTGATTGAAATTAGAGATGATGTGACTGAAAAGTTAGGTGTGTATGACAGGTTAAAGTGATGGAAAATGACTGAAATTTAAATCCAAACTTTGGATCGAAACACAGCCGTAGTATACGGCTAGGCGCCACCCCCGCACGTGCGCCCGGCCGCCCCGGCCACATGGACGGCCAAACTAAAACACCGCGGATTGTACTTGCAGCCGAACCTTCAGTTCAACGTGGTTTTATCATGCGAGGCGAGTGAGTGCTGACTGCTGAGACTGAGTGAGCAGCCGCATCCAGCTCGGAAGGATTTGGGTCTGATGGTGCCCAGGCAATGAGGCAACCTTCGTTTTCAAATTTTCTGGAGGGAAAGAAGGAAGATGCAGGACGAAGCAGACAGGCAGTGGTTGACTGGTTGGTCGGGACTCGGGCGTCGGCTGTACACTGTACTATGCGTGACTGGAGAGCTGCCTCCTATATAAAGGGTTTAGAGCAAGTTTTTATTCGTTTTAAAATGAGTTCGTTTTTACTGTCTCGGATTTATCTTAAAATACATTTATTTTTAAATAATTATTACATTAGAGTTAAGTATGAAAGTAGATGATAAATTCATTGGAACTAGAAAAGTCGAGAGACATCTATTATATTATTAAAGGAATAGAAAAATGAGCCTCCACGTTCGCTCTCATGGCCTACAAATTCTCACATTAATCGGAGAAAAAGAAAAAAAGCAGAGTCTATATAGAAATACAATTTAGAAATAGCTGAAATTCGGAATTAAAAAATAAGGAATATTAGAAGAGGAGACTAGAGTCCATATAGAAATACAATTTAGAAATAACTGAAATTCGGAATTAAAAATAAGGAATACTAGAAGTAGAGTATAGAGTCCATATAGAAATACAATTAGCGAAATAACTGAATTTCGGAATTAAAAATAAGAAATATTAGAAGTAGAGTATAGAGTCTATATAGAAATACAATTAGGAAATAATGTAAATTCGGAATTAAAAATAAGAATATTAGAAGTAGAGTATAGAGTTCATACAGAAATATAATTAAGAAAAAAATAGAAATTCGGAATTTAAAAAAAGGAATATTAGAAGTAGAGTATAGAGTAATTTAAAACTAACTAAAATTCGGAATAAACATAATAAAATTAAAAGTAGAGTTTAGAATACGTTATAAAATACAATTTACAAATAACTAAAATTTGAAATTAATAAAAACATGGGAAGAAGAGTTTATAGTTAATATAGGAATACAATTTAGAAGTAACTGAAATTTGAAATTAAAAATAAATAATATTGGAAGAAGAGCATAGAGTCTATATAGAAATACAATTTACAAAAAATTCGGAATTAAAAAAGAAATATTAAAAGACGAGTCTAGAGTAGGAATATATATAATTTACAAATAACTAAAATTTGATATTAAAAATAATTAATAACTAACATGTATATAAAATACAATATGAATATTACACATTAGTAGTTTCGTAAAGTTATTGTAAAATTTAAAATTATGTTGTCATTGTAATATATTTTAATAATATAATGAGAAAACATATATACTATTATATGAGAGAAAATATAATAATGCTAGCTGCGCAATCTACGCGGGCCATTTTAATTGAAAGGTATTCTATTTTTTTGTTTTATATTGGTGCGTGATGGGTGAAAAATAAATTTATTTGGGATGAATGTAGTAGTAAAACTGATAGTTACATTGATTTTTATCTCTGTCATATACTCACAAATATAAACCCCTCTACCTTAAAAAAATGTAATTTTGGGACGGAGAAAGTTTCGTGTGTATTGTATCAGGACCAATGAGACAGAGCCCACCCTGACATCTTGCTAGGGCAGAGGCGTGTTGACGTTGCCTCGCAGTTGCACCAACTCATGGACCCTTGTCGAGGATTAGAGCATTAGCAGTTGGCCACCACATTTTGCCGAACCTAACGTGCCACGTGAACAAAGAATAATGTTAGCTACATGTTTCACAGCGCAAGTCACTTATAGTGGGTCCCATTAATATCACCTTTTTTCACTTTTCATCTCCCCCTTTTTCCTATCTTCCTTTCCCCACTGGCGGATAAAGCGAGGCGAGGTCAAGGCGACAACGCCGGCGAAGCGGCCCACGCGGCGAGGGCGATGACGTTAGGTGGAGCGGCAAGGTCGGTGGCGCGGGAGCAGTTGACGAGCGGCCAGATCCATCCCTCGCTTTGTCCCCAGAAGCAGTGGCAAGGTTGGCGGCACGGGAGCGAGGGACGGCGAGGTCGGCGGTGCTCCTCCTCTTTGCATTTTCCCTGGTGGAGGAAGTGAGGCGGCCGCGGCCGGTTCGGCGACGGCACCACCTCTCCTCCTCCGACTGGCAGGGTACGGCACTGCAGGAGCTTGGTGGCGTACGAAAAGGGGGCGACGGGGAGGATCTAGCGCCAACTCATCTACCTCGTCCATGACCGTGGCCGGCGTTGGCCTTGAGCTCCCCTCCTCGGCAACGAGCCCGATGACGGTGCAGTGTGGAGCCAGGGGCGACGATTTGCTTGGCTCCCTCCTTCCCTCCCCGTTGACGGTCTCCCTCCCTAGTCATCGAGACAAACCGAGCTTTCTTTCCTCCCTCTCTCCTTTCCCTAGCGACGAGTGTGGGCTGCCTTGACGATGCTGCCAATTTTTTATGAATAACATGTGTCTTAGTTTGGTCACGCGTTCTTAGTTTGGTCACAGAAAATACTGACGTGGCTGAGAATCTCCTACTTATAAGCTTAAGTCAGGATGGGAATGGTTAGGGTCGATCCATTTATCCACTAAACCTATCCGTAAATTTGTCATAACGGATTTGTAGGGTCGCTCCAAAAATATAAATGGATCAAACCATTAGAACCTAAGGTTCAAGGGGTTCGATCTAAAATGACTTCACATGTATAAATGTTTCAAAAATTTGTACAAAGTTGCTTCGCTATATAATAATTCATTCCTACAAAATTCAACTAAATTTAACAAGTTTTTATAGTGTGAACGCGAGTTTAAAAATTTTGGGTCGAGTTTTACATGTAACTAGAATTTTTGGGTCTTAGCAACGCATCGTGGGCCCCACATGTATGAAGGGCTCAAAATTTACACAAAGTTGCTTCTCTGTGCAATAAATTATTCCACCAAAATTCGACTGAATTCGATATGTTCTTATAGTGTGAACGCGAGTTTAAAAATTTTGGGTCCGAGTTTTACACACATATAACTAGAATTTTTGGGTCCTAGTAATGCATCGTGGGCCCCACTTGTATAAATGGCTCAAAATTTATACAAAGTTGTTTCTCTGTGCAATAAATTATCCCACCAAAATTCAACTGAATTCGATAAGTTTTTATAGTGTGAACGCGAGTTTAAAAATTTTGGGTCCGAGTTTTACCCACATGTAATAAGAGTAGCCGATCCATTTGGATATTCATGGATAACCTATTGATATAATGGACTTATGGTGGATCGGCCATATTAAACCATGGATCAACGAACTCACTTAAAACGGTTTAGGTTCAATCCATATCCTAACCATTCCCATCCTGACCGCTTGAGGCTGAATGACACGTAAACGTACCGTGAAAGTTCTTAGCTGAGGAGAGAAGCGAATAGGCCGGCGATGGGCGTGGACGCATGGTGCACGAGCAACGACCGGACGAGTGAATGCAGCTGAGGCGGGAGGAGGCGGTGTGGGGGAGGGAGGCGCACAGCAATGCGCGCGCACGAGGTGCCTGTGACCGTGCGGCTGTGGTGGTGGTGGTGGTACCTGTACGTGGTGGTGGGGTGGTGCGGTGGCCCGTGGCCCGCCTCGCCAGCTGCGGCCGGCCGCGCGCGTCACGCACCGCACGGCTCGACGATATCACGAGCCCACCTCAGTAGCTGACCGTCTCACGTTCACCCATCCGCCTACCACGGTACCACCACCGGTCACCGCTGCGCCTCCCGTCCGCCTGCGCGGCCGCAGTGATGAGCTCCTCTCTCTGATCGAACTTTCGGTTGGCCAAAACCACTCATCACGTTACGCGCAGCACCCCGGTGATTACTCCAGCCATGTTGCCGCGGCAGGATAATGCGCCGCTGACGCTGCGGGCCACGCGCGCTGAGCCGCTGAGGTTAGGGCAAAATCGAAATCGAAATAGAAATCGAAATCGTAGTACGGGGAACCGTGAATTCTTTGATGCCCTTTCTGTCCGGTGTCCGCAGGCGGAGCATAGCCAGACACAGCAGCCTCTACCACTCTACTCCTACTATCTCCTCGTAGATGAAATTGTTTATCCACGGGCCGTGCCGTTCCATTCCGTTCGTTTCTTTTTGCCCTTTTCTTCATCAGGGTTGTGGGTGACAAAACAAGATAAAAAGAAAAAAAAGAGAGAGAGAGAGAAAAGCTCGGTAGTCTGGAGAGAGAGAAAGAGACATGAAAAGGGCGAGGAGAGAGACGTGAAAGGGGAGAGGAGGGGCACAGCAGTAGCAGCACGCGATACGTGGCTACAGATATTAATAAATGTGACCCAATAAATAAAGAAGCGTAAAATCCTTGGGAGGGGTGGTGGTGCCCCCGGTGGGGCCTTTATCGGTTTGCGGTGGTCACCGTGGTAGAGAGAGAATGGTAGAGCAAGGATAGGTTTGTGTGTGTGTGTGTGTGTGACAGAAGTTTGTAGGGCATAGGTGTAGGCGTGAGTGAGTGAGGGGAGAGGCAGAGGCAGCCGCTCTCATTTCGTCTCCTCTTTGCTCCTCGTGATGTGCGCGCATTGCTGCTGCTGAAGCTGAGCTCTCTCCGTTTCAACTCTTCTCCAAAGGAAAACCCACCCATTTCTTCCCTTCTCTCTCTCCAGCTCCGCCTCCTTGTCCTACTCGTCGGCGGCGCTCCAGCTAAACCCTAGTCCCGCCGCCGCCGCCGCCGCCGCGGTTCTCCTGCCGGTAAGTTTCTCCAGTGCAAAACCCCGCATCTAATAGGCACAAATCTTTGTTCTTTCTCTTCATTTTCCCCTTCTTTTTCTTATGCTGGTGTTTTTGGCTGGCCCTAAGTTTTGGGGTGGTTTTGGCTGAGCTGCTTGTGTCATCTTCTTGCTTTTGCCTCCAGGGGTTAACGGATCTCGCATCATTTTGCTGGGGATAGAGCAAAACCCCACCTCACCTACCGCATCTGTGTTCCTTTTGCTTTCTTTCTTTTGTGTTTTTCAAATTTCTACTCTTGGGTGGGGAAAAGGAGAGCTGTGGGGGGAGATTTTGAGGAGGAGGGCACCGAGATTGGCTCTGGTTCAAGCTGCAGATTCACTTGATTTGGTTGCTGCTTTTTCTCCATTCTCGTTAGTGTTAATCTTACTCCTTGTTGTATATTGCTAAGTTTTTTTTTCCCTGAGCAAAGATGGGTTTTTTGCACTATCTGATGCAGTTTGTGCTTGCTTTTCTTGCAGGACCCCGTGATGCCGGTTCTTGATCCGGGAAAGCTGCCTCTTTGGTCACCAAACTGCAGGCAACCACTGGTCCTAACCTGAGCCGCATCAGCGGTTGGACGGCCTCCCCAGATGCGGTTGTTAGTTGTGAGGCCGCATGAGTTAATGCTCTACTAGGCGCAGCTCCGGAGGCAGCAGAGGGCTTTTGAGAAAGATGGGTTCTTCAGGTTGCTCAGAGATAGTCGAATTGGTGGATGAGTTGAAGGATGCCCGTCCTGGTGGTGTCACCCACCTGAGGGTGAGAGTGAAGCCGGTGGGTCAGGAGCATGGAGCGCGGTCGTGCTCCGTCGAGGATGATCTCGACAGGCTCATTAGATCGATTAATGTGCGCACATCCGCACGGGCTTCTGGGCAGACGAGCACGGATAGGAGGCTTATCGCGCTCGGGAAGTCGCCGATATCGAGCTCGGAGATTGTTGAGTCTGTGAGCCTGAAACAGGCCCTGAGGAAGATGTGCATCTCGCAGGCGTCGGAGATGGCCGCCATGAAGAGGATGCCGAAGCCGACGGCGGTGTCAAATACCCCAGAAGCTGGGGCAATTAAGAAGCTTTATACATCTGTTGTGGTTCAAACCAACGAGGAGCGGGATGAAAAGAATAAGTTTGGAAAAGTGTCCGTTTTGCCTGAGAAGGATGTAATAAGTTCATCTGTGAAGTCAACGGATGCCAAGAACAAAGTACGGAACAAAAGCCCAGCTAAGAAAAATGTGCGTTCAGCATCTCCAACCGCAACAAAGGTCCAGAAAACCAGAATCCAAGATGTGATCAGTAATAAGTCATCTGAGGCAAGTGAAGATTTGCCTGCAGGTCTTTCGGTGGCTAAACAGAGAAAGGGCAAAATGAAAACATCTAGCCCCCGTGCAGTTCCAGTGGGCGGTTCACGCCTGGTGTTCCGGAGTAAAACCTCCACCAAAAAGAAGGTCAAACCAGAACCAGCTGCTGCAGTGGTATCTCATAAGCCTTGTGAGGCGAAAGGTTCCAATTCTCAAGCTAATAAGAAGCACGAGGCCCTACAGGATGAACCCAGAACTCCACCAATCAACAAGAAGGCTACGGCTAGCTCTATCAGCACTGATGGAGCTAATTGTGGCACCAAAGGATGTGGTGTTGGTGAGATCCATGGTTCAAAGCCCAGTGAGTTGTCAAGATCGAAGGAAAAGGGTGAATGCTCCCAAAGCTCAAAAAGCAGCATGGGTGATTATAGCACCAGCACAAGCATCAGCGATGATAGTTATGGTAGTTTCAGTGGCAATGGCTGCAGGCCTCACATGTCAAAAGATGTGAGATGGGGGGCCATTAGGCGCATGGCAATCCAACAAGGAAGCCTGGGACTGAAGAACTTCAAGCTTCTCAAACAACTTGGTTGTGGAGATATTGGGACTGTTTATCTAGCTGAATTGGTGGGTTCTGAATGCATGTTCGCACTGAAAGTTATGGATATCGAGTACCTGATAAGTAGAAAGAAGATGCTTCGAGCACAAACTGAGAGGGAGATCCTGCAAATGCTCGACCACCCATTTCTTCCAACTCTGTATTCCTTTTTCACGACCGATAATCTGTCTTGCCTAGTCATGGAGTATTGCCCTGGCGGTGACCTGCATGTTCTACGACAGAAGCAGCCTACCAGGACCTTTTCAGAAGCTGCTGCTCGGTATGGAACTTAAGTCTATTAATCACGTTTTCATTTGATGTCCTAACATAAATGAGATTGCCATGGGGCTGCTTCACACTAACTGAGCTATAGTCGCATTTAATAGATACTGATATAGTCTTGCTTGCTGCCATCTGACTGATGTTTTTAACTGATCAATTGGTGTATGTTCTTTGAGCTATGTAACTCACAGGGAGAATTACCTTTTTATTTTGCAGGTTTTATGTTGCTGAAGTTCTCCTAGCGTTGGAATATCTACATATGTTGGGGGTCATATATCGCGATCTGAAACCAGAAAACATACTTGTTCGTGAAGATGGGCACATTATGCTCTCTGATTTCGATCTGTCCCTGAGGTGCTCAGTAAATCCAATGCTTGTAAGGGCCTCATCAGTAGGAAGAGATGAACCTAGTAGACCTTCTGGCCCCTGTGCGGAAAGCTGCATTGATCCACTGTGTATCCAACCGTCATGGGCCAATTCTTCTTGCTTCACGCCTCGGCTGGTTTCCTCTACTCCTTCCAGGCCACGGAGGCCGAGGGGTGAGCCTCAGAAGAAACCATCACTGCCACAGCTTGTTGTTGAGCCAACTGATGCAAGGTCAAATTCGTTCGTCGGTACCCATGAATATCTTGCACCAGAGATTATCAGAGGAGATGGCCATGGTAGCTCGGTCGACTGGTGGACTCTTGGCATCTTTCTCTATGAATTACTCTATGGCAGGACACCGTTCAGGGGACCCGGCAATGAGGAGACACTGACAAATGTGGTCTCGCAGGGACTGAAGTTCCCTGATAACCCTGCTGTTAGCTTCCATGCCCGGGATTTGATCAGAGGGTTGCTTGTGAAGGATCCGGAGTACCGGCTAGGCTCAACGAAAGGAGCTGCTGAGATCAAGCGGCATCCCTTCTTTGAAGGCCTGAACTGGGCATTGATCCGATGGACTGCACCGCCTGAGACTCCGAAAAGCTTCGACGCAGCAAGCCTCACGACGGCACGGAAGAAGAAGGAAGGCAAGTGCCTGGAGTTCAGGCTGAATGGAGACGACATTGAGTTTGAGCTCTTCTAGTGGTGGTAATAATACTACTTTGTATTCGGAAGAACATCCATAGCATGTTAGGCTGGTAGCTAGCTAGAGGTAGTTTCACTTCCCTGCAGCTTTCTGTTGGAAATGAGTAAAATCTTGTGTCACCTGCCAATGTTGGGGAAGTGAAGTATGTTCGGCTGTTAAACCTGCTACTACTTTATTCCTTGTTAATACCATCAAAATACCAGATTAGCACGGCTTCGGCAGTCATCTTGTACGAGTGCAATGATAGAAGTAGAACATGTTGTATTGCATTTGCATATTGCCTCAGTGGCATCTGGAATTGGCTGTCACTTGTTAAGTCTGGGAAGTACTACCAGCCCGAGTGAAGGCGGGTAATAACTTGCGTAACTTTATTCCTTGCCAATACCATAAAGTTGGGCAGCACGGATTCAACAGCTATGTGTGTCGTAAAAGACAAATAACGATGACTCATGACTGATCATCACTGGCGTGTTGTATCCGGAGGTAACGGCTGCCTTACATGTGGTAACACACGAAAGCAACTACTGGCATTCCGTGAGACAAGACAACGAATATCGACACAACGCAACACTTAT
>CM020185.1:23433724-23474645 GCA_009805545.1 Oryza longistaminata
GTCATTTAGTGGTACAACTACACTAGTAGTTCTTCGGAGGTCTTTATCCAACTCATGAGGTCAATCATGATGAATGGTGTGCTGGGTCTCGATCGATCTAGTCACTCTGTCACTGATTTGACCACGGTACTTTACTGTTTTTACACTCTAATCCAAAGGTAGAAGTTTTTACATGAATACATGTACAAGAACTCATCATTCCTATAACATATTCTACACATATGACGATAGGCCGAAACTATTTCTGGACTTACACAATATAAGTCTTCTTGAGTCCTTTCCTGCCACGCCGCCTCTTCAGATTGGATGCATCAGTCATGCGATTCATAGCGTTGAGAATTTCCTCATCCTCGTTGTTCCACAGTATTCTCGATTTATCAGGGTTTTCTAACAGCTGCTTGGCCACGAGAAAACCGGCAATGGTCCATGTCTGAAAAAGCCGAGACTGCTTCCCGATGAATCGTGCGCGTTTGGTATCGTAGTATTCAGGCCATTTATCATTGGCAATACGTCGCTCAGCAACCTCCACAGCTTTTGCTGCAATCTCTGACCGGTTCATCTTGATACATGCTACTGTGAGCTGCAAATGAGAGGTTGATTGGAAACTTTAAACAGGAGGAAAAAACTGGTTCCAATATTCAAACAAAACATGGACAAGGTTTCATTTTTCATGCCACTAAACTGGACAAATGAACGCTTATCAGCAATGAAACACAAGTACCTGCCACAGTAGTGTTGGCCAGGAACCTCCATTATGGTAAGACCAAGCCCTGCATTGAAAGAGAAAAAAAAAAACAAATAAGATGAAATCCAAACAGTCTAAATTACACGGGTTACATGATAATCATAGGGCTCACGTATTTTTAGGGTCGCTCCCTGTAATGAATTTCCACTCCTGATCCTCAAGAGCAGGATAGCATATCTTCATTGGCATATCCGCCACTAAATCAGACCATTTGGCTTCAACCAGATCCAAAATAGCATCAGACTGGTGGGATGTTGCCAAACTACTTACTATTGACCACAAGTTCCCAAGAGAAAAGAACCGAAAATCCATATGAGCTGGCTGCAGGTTTCCAATGAAGTAACCCCCTTTAGGAGGGATCCATTCAACCAGCCAGGGAGGAATCTGATCTGGATATATGTTAAACTTGTTGACAGCATCATAAGAATACTCCTCTGTTTTGTATCGATATATCTCATTTAGCTTTCTCTTGTCCAGCCAATAATACTCTCTGATATGAAAAGAGAGTGCAATAAGCCTGCTATTTAGGGCACGAATCAAGTCAGCTGATCCATCTTCTGGGGTAAGCATCTCACGTGCACACAAGAGAGCTGAATAGAAAAGTGCCTACAAAAGAAAGGAAACATGAACATCATGTATAAATTAGTAGCAAACGTAGAATGCCCCATTTCCCAAATGACATTTGCACACTGTAGTCCTATATGTGCTGTTATAGAGCAGAACTGTAATTGTTGCAAGTCCAGCATGTAATAAATACCATAATTCAAAATGCATTTACTGCCTAATTCCGATCATATAAGTTTGCTTTGCTATATGAACTTATGATATTTTTCATGCTACCTGAATTTCCAATGGGTGTCCATGGATTCCCATTCGACGATCTATCATGCATGAGCCATCAGTAACGAGCAAGGTGGGAAACATGTCGAAGCCATCAGCTAAGCAGAGCTTCAAGATCATCTTTATTCCAGTCTGGACATCAATTCTCTCCTGAACCGACAGATCGCCTGAACATTTTCCGTATGCTCTCAGCAATATGATCCACCATAAACCTGAAAACCATTGTTAAAGTGCCACATCTTTATGCTGTGCGCAAATAAGGAGATAAGGTCATAAGGAACGTCATCTATACCAACCAGAATCAACTGGTGCCACACGTCCTATTGCAGCCTCCCCGAAATCAGGATCCAGGACTTCCTCAGTTACATCATCGTCGCCGTCAAGTGGAACAACACGCACCTTGAAACTCGCTGGCATCAACCCTTGACCTGGACTGTGGCAGTCCATCGTTTTCTCCCAGCTCTGCAGATGTCAACAATCAGATTAAAATATTGGAAACTTGATAGCACATGACTTATTTAAGCAAGAAGGTACTTAGAAACACAATTCCTGACACTACTGTTAAGTTGGTGGTGACTTCAGCAAATGAAAGCATGTCTATAGCAATCTATGCAACTCGATGTATAAAATTGTTATGATTCTTTTGGTAGGCGGTTCCTCATTGGCTAGTCTTTTTGCAGTCATTATGCTGGCCATAATTGCAAGTATAATTACATTTGCTTCTTTACTTCTCACTTGTCGATTTCAAATCATCCCTCATCACTACCACTAGTATGTAGTACAATTATTAGGAGCATCACCATCATTTGCATAAGCATTAGAGCAAGTTCAATAGTATAGCCCACTACTAGCTCCAATTCATCTATAGCTAATCTAATAGCCAATTCATACAATAGTTGCTTACTATACTATTAGCATATGGTCCCACTGTCATACACACATTGCGTCTTAAAGTCCGTGCTGCAGCTGGCTATAGATTTGTAGCCCGCTGCTCTTCTCTCTCATCTTTTATCTTATTAAAATATGTTTGCAGCTGGCTTATAGCCTGCTATTGTACCTGCTCTTAGTGATTAGTCCTTCTCTTTCGACAGTTTGGGACCCAACCAAAAAATCTAAGAGCGAGTATTGAGGCAGGAAAGGGCGGGTGATCACCTGGAGCTGGAGGGTGTGCAGGATGAAGTTGCGGACGATCTCGTAGTCCCCCTTGAGCAGGAAGGCGACGCCCGAGGGCACGAAGTCCCGGATGAACACCTGGTCGTAGTTGAGCGGGCTGGCGTCGTTGGGGTCGCACGCGGCGATCGTGCCCACGGGGCTCCCGCAGTAGCGCACCACCGACTCCCGGAGCAGCCCCCACGCCTCGTCCTCCACGTCATGAGGCCCGCGCCTCTGCCTCCTCTGCGGCGCCTTCGCCGGCGCCTCCGCGGGAGCGGGAGCTGGAGCGAGGGGAGGGGAGAGAGCGAGGGGATCGGAGGTGGAGCCGAGAAAAGCTACACATGTCCACGCCGCGCGCGCGATGCTTCCCCCTGCCTCCACGCCACGCCACGCCACGCAACGACGCCCGCTTTGGTTGGCAGCGACTCCGACTCCCCGTGACCGTCGAACGCTCGAAGCGCACGTAGCGTGAGTGAACGTGACAGGTGGGCCAGCCGTTACTGCCCGGAAACGCCTCTGCGTTCAGCTCAGGTTGGCCCAAAACATACAGATCAGGCCCAATTTGATAGCGAGAACGATCTGGCTCAAGTTGACAGAGCAGGGAGAAGCACTCATAGGAAAACGTGTGCACCAGCTGACTCTCTCTATCTTTTTTTTTAAAAAAAATATTCAAATTCGTTTATAAAAGTTAGTTTTTTTTAGGACGTTGAGAGTAGGCACAACCTGATAACCACATACCCCGGGTTTCAAAAAAAAGATAGGAAAAATGTGTGCAGCCAAAAACTCTGAGAGCCCCTTTGAATCAAAGGATTTATGTAGAAATTTCATAGGATTTAAATCCTATAAGAAATTTTTCTATTTGGCCCTTTGATTCAAAGGATCGAAGCTTTCCAAATCCTATGAAATTCCTATGGAATGGCACATTGCATGTGGATTTTGGAGGAAATTTAGCAAGAGCTCCAACCTCTTGGAAAATTTCCTTTGAGTCTATCTCTCATCCGATTCATGCGTTTTTCCTGCGCTCCAATCAAACGACTATTCCTGTGTTTTTCCTGTGTTCTGCAATCCTCTGTTTTACACTTCAGTTCCTGTCAGAATCCTGTGTTTTTCCTATTCCTCCGTTTTTCCTACCCTGCGATTCAAAGGGGCCTTGAATCATACAAGATCAAAAAAAAAAAAGAAAGAAGAAAAACTCTGAATCATACCACCGACTAAGAATTTTTGCAATCTTTGCATGCAAGTAGCATATGTAACTGATTAAAAAGTAGGAACATACACGCATTATATGCAGGCAAAGGTGTTAGATCCTAACACGCCAATCGACAAACTATTTCCCACCCAACGCTGTTAAACCGCGCAACAGCAGCCGACTTTCACAATCCAGTTTCATCATACAAAGAACCTTTTTCAACGGGCCCCGTCCTCATGATCATTGTCGTTGTCACCTTCATAGTACTCGTCATCGCGATGAATCTGCTTGTCTTGGGTATGCTCTGCGCAACATTTTACACAGTTAATGTATAAGGACGATGTAAAGTTCAAAGGTCTGAAAACAACACGAATAAAGGACTGGCATAATGTGGAACACGACAACATATAGTGCTAAAAAAAACAACTGTCTGCAGTTCTTTTCCTTGGAACAGCAGACACCCAGACATATAATCGGTCATCTACTCATCTATATATTAGCATCCTAATGCATCCCAGGAGTATTTCACTTACGATCTACACGTTCATCAGGATCCAGCTCATCTTCATCAATATCTGGGATATAAAAATCTGGTGGAACCTGCAAAAATGTTAATATTGTTCTTGTTCAGAAATCTGTCGAACGAAGAAAAAGATAGGCAACAAAAGAAGGAAAGGGATATTATAGTGTCCTGCTTGTATCCCTTTTTTTACATAGCAAATTCCAGTTGGGAGGTTTCCTCATGTAAGTTAATCAAAAACTAACCTCTTGCATCTGAACACCAGGAGCATGTTGTATGGCCCGCAAACTCTCCATGACTTGCACTTTGATTGAACTTAGATATGACTTGCTATTCAAGTTGTCCTGCTCCGGTTAAAACACAACATGTGATATAGCAATTTGCACATTCTCAAGAAAGGAATACAAGTTCTAAACTTCTAGCAAACACAAACCAATTGAATTGCCGAAATACCAAATGGACTACAGAGCTCAAATGCTTAGACCATACTCAGTAATAAAAGGACAGAGATGCACCTAATAGCAATCAAATATCAATGCACCAAACAAGCGTAGGACAAACAAAGGCCAACGAGAAAAGGTTCCATACCATGTTCACATTCGATACTTTCAATGTATAATCTGGAGCAAAGTATTTAATGTATTCATTGTCTGGAATTTCTGCAAAGGAAAGTCATGCAAAACTCATATCACAGACTGCTGTTTTAGAAATTATTAGGGAACTCTACTAGTCAATCCTGTTCTTGATAGATCTGTTTGAAACTTGATATGCCAGCAAATGTGAGGAAAAGAATACATGAACTGCTCCATGCATTTGAAGGATTACTAGCAGTGTCCTCTAAAACAACAGGCCAAAAGGACCGAGAAGTACAGAATTGCAAAAAGAAAAGAATACCATTTGGGAGCTCTGTATCTAGCAGAACACCAGTTTCAACAGCCCAACAGCGTGCAACATTCTCTTTTGTGTATCCACCACCCCCAGTCACCTGCATGATGGGAAATACATGGATATCCCAGAAGGAATAAGAGAAATCACACGCGGTAACTGTTTCTCCTTACCAGTAGAGGGATATTGAATTTCTTGACAAACTTCACACATTCAGCATGGCCTGTTTGCAAATACACAAGCAAGTATTAAAAGATCATTCACTAAGTATAGCTCAAAGAAACAAAATTTAAATTTCAAAATAAGGGTCTGTTTGGTAGAGCTCCAACTCCTAAATTTAGCTCCAGGAGTTTGGTTTGGAATGTAGTGGAGCAGCCTAAACCCAGCTCCACCTCTCTAATTCATTTTGTGAGAACGCTTCACCTAGCTGCGCTCTAATTTTAGGTAGAGCTGAAACTGTTTGGCTAAGCTGAGCTGGAGCTGTGCCAAACATGCCCTAAGTTAGAACTATTAGTGCGATAGCAATCTCAAAACTATGGCAATTAAGAAATAATTGAGATTTGAGAGAATGTTTCACATTATCTCGATGATACCGCCTGAACCCTAATAGCTCATTCAAGAATATGCAGCACAGTACACTAACTTTATATCTGAGCACAGTTCTGCTGAATCAACAAGTACACATCAGATTTAAGAAGTACAGAACCTTCAATGGACAGATTGAAGCACCCCAGACGGTCCCGTGCCAAGGAATCAGCCCCGCATTGAAGAACAATAGCACCTGGCAGATATGTCTCAACAACTTTGGCAATAACCTACATAATAGACATGCATAACTTGATAAGACTAAAAAATGACACGAAAGATGAGAAGGTAGTGTAAAGTGGGCTTACTGTTTTAAAAAGACGAGTAAAGCTGGAGTCATCTATCCCATCTTTAAGTGGAATGTTAATGGCATAATATTTTCCTTCTCTTTCTCCTATATCCTTCAAATGAGAGTCAGGTAAATCAATATGAAGCAACACAGTCATTTAAAACGAAGCTATATAAAGTATCATCATTACTGAGAAGAACATGGAATGTTTTATGTTCATTTTCAACCTTGCCCTTTTCGTAGCACACTTGCTCTACCTTCCAGTTATTTGGGATATTTTTATTTAATACAGTTGCCTAGTAATAGAGTGGATACACAACAAATTAACATACTACAAGATTCAAATGACAGGCGTATATGTGTACGCACGTTTTTTTGTCAGCTCAGATGACAATTAAGCATGTGTATACGAATTATGATGCTTTCTAGTATGATGTTTTTCAAATACATAACCACCTGAATTGCCAATTACAATGGTTGATATTTAAATAGAATAACATGCCAAGATCTCCAGTAAAAAAACCACAGTTCAACTCTATGATGCTACATACTTACAACCTCTTGGCGGGTATAAGTAAAAAGAAACAAGATTAACTGCTCATAAACTATTAGTTGCCTACACGTGCTACAATTTTGTGCATTACAAAATCAACTGGGGACCATCTTTGGTTAATCTGTCTCTTCTTTTTCACACAATTGAGAGTACGCATGTCACACACACTTCATGCGAAAAGGGTAAGGAAGAAACAGAAGCAGAGAAGGGCCAATCACCAATCACATCATACCAAAAAGTACATACAAAATATTCATGAGCTTGTTAGTGGAACATTACCTTAATATCACCTGTGCCAGGGAAGAAAAAATCACCATACTTGTGGAAACTTACAGTCATTACCCTGCAAAATCAAAATAAGTGTATAATATTAGTATACCCTGCAAAATCAAAAGCCCAAGACTGGAATTAGTATAAATATTATGGTACCACCCAAATTCACAAAATGCACAGAGATGGAAACTGGATTGGAAAAATATTGGCAGCAATACATGATTAACTACATATCCATGACTTCTATTGGAAATAGCATGAACCTGTCAGTGAAATAAAAGGCTTCTTCAACTCCATCCCCATGATGAACATCGATGTCAATATAGAGAACCCTGGCATGGTACTTGAGAAGCTCCAAAATTCCCAAAACCAGATCATTAATGTAGCAGAACCCTGATGCCTCGCACTTCTTTGCATGATGCAATCCACCAGCCCAATTGATGGCAATATCACATGTTTTATGATTCAATCTGCGAGCCGCATCTAAAATAGCAAAGAAAAACTTAAGAGTTCACTTTAGAAAGAAGCATTCAGAATTTTCATATTACCTAGAGTTCCTCCAGCATATATTTGGCAAAACTCAAACAGATTATCAAAGACCGGGCAGTCTTCTCCAAGATTGTCTGGGTACAAATATGAAGGAACCAGATAAATGAAGTTAGAAAGCTCCAAAAGGCATGAGGATTATGTTGGAAACCAACTTCAATTGGGGAAAAGCTCTAAGAGTGGGTAAGTTGGATCTTTTGTCCAGATTATTCTGCTACTTAGGTTAGGTGTTCAGTTATTTTGCCCTGAAACTGTAAAATAAGCACATGTGTCCTAGAAGAGTGCAACTAATACTATATATACTGTAAAGAACTAATCCGAAACTATTCACTGCACCAAATCATGTAAACCTTGACCACAAGGGATGCACTTCAATGGGCAAGGATATACATCCTATGTAAAACGACTCACTAAGCTGTACTAAAGTACTAAACACCAACGCTATCTAGGCAGCGTTAGATGGGAAGTTACTTGAGCTTGAAAGGGGACCAAACATGCCCTCATTTTCCTTGAATCGTCAAATAGGCATATCGTGAATATACACCTGACAGCATTCATGTAAGTGAAGCTAATTAGCTTTAAGTTGTGTATGAGATTCCTTCTAGTTTAACTGTACATGAAGATCTAAGCTACTTATTAGATCCAGGTAAGGAACTTAAAAAAATTATAAAAATTTAAACATGAGTAGCAAGATTGTGACAACCATTTTATTGTGAAAATAACAAATCCCAGAGTACTAGTTCATAGAGGAGAAAAGTTTCATCATTCATACATCTACGTAATTCATTTTCATACAGGTGTTGGGTGTCAGGAGTTATCCGATGCAAGAATTCCACATAATCAGCAGAATGGAACTGTGCGAGCTCTGTTGGATATGCTTTGTGGGGCCTCTGCATAAATCATTGTGTGAAAAGTAAGAGGTGAAAGGAACTTTAGGAAGTTAACAAGTGCAAAAGAAGGGAATAAATGAAGTTCATACTGACATATATCTCCATCTTCTTGTGAAGATCATATGAAAGCACAAGATGATGTGTCATACAAAGTCGATGTGGTTTCATCGGGTGATTTGGCCCAAAGTAGACATTGCCCACATCGCCTGAATTGTTCATTGACACAGTAAAAAGGTAAACGATCAAAACAAAATGAGTAATAAAAATACACATTTTGAACAATGAAAACTTCCTTTCACATCTGCAAAATGAGTGGCTCTCTATAAACAGAGATGTAAAGGACCATGGGTGAATGAGGGCACAAGTCATGAAACCACCTAGTACAAAATATGTGAGAGAATTTATCATGGAAATTTATGTGTGATCTAAGAAATAACCACATATGGCTGGCGTTGGTGACCTTTTAGAAAATGGCTGGCGCTAAAGAATATAGGAACTTGTTAACCAAATCTAGCCTGACTGCGCCCTCTTAAACAGATAAAGGGACCAACGATTCTAATTCAAATCTTGATTCAAGGGTTGCTTCCCCACCTTATGTTACTGACTGATAATCATGCGTCATGCACCTAGGGCTAGGGCAACTGAAATACCACAAATCCTAGTTGAACAAGTCCTGGGAAGTTCATAGTTCCGGAATTTCTCATACGCCGTCCAACCGCAACATCCACCCCAACCTCCACAATCATATAACACCACTAGAAATCAGCTTAGGTACTAATTGCATGACCTTTCTTTAACGAAATTAAGCCACACAACATCGAGACGGCGTAGGATTTCGCTCTAACATCTAGAGCTAGAGCTAGGGTTGCTCCGGTGATTAGGGAGAATGGAGAGGAGATGCTTAGTTGATACAAGCAACAATGCTGAAACTCTTAGTGGTGAACCTTACATGTGTGAAAGATCTTTGCGCATTATAAGTCATCGGTAGACTTTCCCAGGATCAGGAAAATTCCTGGCTCCGCCCCTATTGCCATAGGAATATAGGATCATAGCCAAAATTTTTGATGTGATGATTTAGGCCTGACCATATACTAAACATCTTATTTGATTGACAGTTTTTTATATATGGTTTGATGAGCCCTGTGGCAATGTGGCCAGAAGTGGGTCTACTATAGCTGCATCCTTTGTCTTTTTTACCTGTTGTGTTCTTATCGTGTTCTCACTGAAACAAGCAAGCACATGGTGTGTGTGCATGATGGCAGTGCATGTGATGGACTGCCAACAGCTAATTCATGGCATACATAGCATAAGCAATTGGTACATGATTTTGTTTCATAACGGATACATGCCTGACTTTTACATAGGTGGGTCACATAATCTTTTTTTCGAAAGGCGGCCACATAATCTTTTGAAACTCTGGTAGTGCTACTACTATTATTTTGCCTATCAAAACGAACACATGAAATGTTGATGTACAATCTTCTTTCTTCAGGATCTGGCTGGCAAGCAGACCATCGTTGTAAGTGGACACCATGGGAAGCTCCATATTGATGGCCTCCGATTCGTCATCGATGAAGGTGGCGGATATGCAGACAGACCTATAGCTGCTATTGTGTTTCCTTCGAAGGAATTGATCAGGAGCACAGAAGGAACTTCATCCCAGAATTGATCCAGATATCATCAGGAGTAGTGCCCTGATACAGCCCTGCAGGTAATTCCTTACTGAGGCCCTCACGTCAGCTACTGGACGACTGATAAGTGCTCTATACAACATCTGAAGGAATTTGAGTTCTGAAACGCACCTAGCGTGCTTAGACCAAAACAAGAAAATCTCACATGTAAATTACTGCCGTTTCCTTTCTATGGCTGTACCACTATACACACCTTGAGACCGCAAGTCCGCAACTACGAAGATAACTCATACAATCTTAGGAATTAGTACTTTAGTACTGTTTACAAAGCACAAAAGTATAAGACCATGATAACATTTATAGACAGGTGAATTTTGTATACACTAACAGAATTAGCGCCAAACTTATTTTATAGTACTTCGATGACCTGTAGTCTCAACATAACAAAATTTAGCAAGCTAGCGAGCAGTTCACCAACGGTGAAGGTAACTTTTCAAGGTAGTGTCATTTAGCCCACCTAATGAAAGCAAACAACGAATTGATGCCTCTCGTGCAGGGTTTGTAAGCATGGTTTCATAGTACAACTCCTGCTGCAATTATACAAAGCTACTTCTAATTTGCTATTGTTTTTACCAGTAAATACAGCTTTTGAGAGAGGGAGGGAGGGATCCCTGATTCCCTTCAATAGAAACCACCAATGCTTACAAAGTTTTATTGTCATTCAGATCTTGTGAAGGCTGTACCTGAGGAGCACAAAAAATTTCTGCGCGACTTGGTTTGGATCCATGAGGAGGTATGCTATCCTTTTATGGTGCAAAGTATAATGAGAGGTGCAAAGGGAGTTTGTTTCTTAGAAATTTGCATGGTTGTATGGCAGGAAAATGTACCCATTGATATTAACGAAGGACAGATTATTTGTAAGCTTATTGCGGTTCATGCTGGCCTGGAGAGGTCGATTGATTTGAATGAACAGTTTAGAATTTTGAGAACTAAAGATACAAAGATATCAAAGGTTGCAATGCTAAGCGGGAGGCAGGACGTTTGGAACATACCAAAGGTGAGCAAATATTTGATCCCATTGCAGATTGCACACTCTTGGTACCACAACATAAAAGCTATGCTTCTATTAGGTTTTCGCATTGCCTAACTTGATGTTTCTGCAAACTCAATCCCCTCTCACAGACCTCAAAGATGTATCATTCAATGCACCAAAGTGCCATTGTTCTCTACTATAGCGAAGAGATCAACATATCCTGCAGAACACTTTGGTCTTTAGTATTTATTTTAGATGCTATTCTAGTCTCACAAATGCATCTATAAACACTTTGATAATTGAGCAGTATTCAAGGTGCTTTCTATATACGATAAATAGATCTTTACATCATTGTTTGTTGGGTCAATATTGTGTCATGCTAGTAGGATTTTGGCTGTAAATGACCCAACTTAGGGTTGGAGTTTAATTCTAGCAACGGGTTGTTCCCAGTTCCCACTATTCTAAACTGAGAAAATCAATGTGCGTATTTTTCCTCTGTGGTCTTATGCCATGCCAAGACATTTTAGTCCCCTCTAAGAAATAAAGTTTTTAACAAGTTCGTTTACTGAAGGAACATACCCTGTAAGGCGAGATAAAATAAAATGGTAAATCCTTTCCTGAGTGTGTGTGCACATAATCTTTAGTTATTATGAACCAAGTAGAGGCACTGGACCATATTTGTCCTATCTCATCTTAACATAAAGTGTTTAAACCAGTTAATTTGTTTTGACTTTTGACATAGCCTTGGTGAATTTATAGAAAAATAATCTAATATGCAGTCAGGTTTATTAAAGTTGCTCTCACGTTTTAAATGACATTCTGTTAAAAATTACTGGCAGTGGGCTATTGAGTATTCCTAGTAAACAGTTATCCGTGTGCATTTCGCTGGTTTTCATTGTATTTTGTCATACTATTTTGAAATTCCATTGGCATAAGGAAAAATCTATTGTTGGTTCTTGAACTCTGTTGTGAGTCCAATTTTCACCAAACTTCAAACACCTGTTGTTTTCCATCCCCAACTTCCAAACCCAAAAAATAACTTCCTGAACCATTTTTCAAGTTGGTTTTTGCTGACATGGTGATGGTTTTGATGACATGGACTCCCACTAGCCAAATTTTGGGGTAGATGCCACTTAGATGGGTCCATGTTAGCCAAACCTGCACGTTTGCGAAAAAGATCACCATTTCGACCAACATTTCACAGAATAGGTTCTAGGGTATTGGAGTTGGATGTTCAGTGTGAAAAATATGTGGCTGTTGAGTTTTAGGTTGAGAACTGGAATTCGAGCAAAGTTCGAGGGCCAAAATGGGCTTGTTCTTATGTCCTAATCCTCCTATAGAAACCTCATTAGTTTATCTTGATATTGATATTTTTTATGGTTTAGCTTATTTACAAATTGCAACTGAGGTGACTATTGTACAGGAACAGGAGGAAAGTAGGAAACGCCACTAAAATCAAGGTCTAGGTAAAAACAAAAAGACAGTGGATTCATTAACAACAGCTCCTGAGAGTTAGCAGTTATCCATGCTAGTTGTGAGTTGTGGCGTTACCTTGTCATACAGGGGTGGATCTAGGGCCCGACCACCCTGGGCGCCCGGGCTCCTCGGCCTGCAACAGTGGAACGGCTTCTCTGCTGTGCTGCGTAGCAGGCAAATCAGCACTTTATTTGGGCAGCTAGGAGCACTAGCAAGCGTCTTTCACAGGCTGGGATCGCCAAGCGCATGAAGGCATGCTACGAGGCTGGCTGCCCGCCTCCATGACTCTAGGTTGTTCGGTGCGTGGCCATGTGCGGCACATCACACATATGGTGGCACTGGTCGCGCACTAGTACACCGCTTAGCTTGACTGCTTGAGCACGCTTGGTGTTGTAGTCTTTTAGACAGGCAACAGCAATTGGCCAATCATCAGGAGCATAGGAAGTACTAAGAGTTGTTTTGTTGATTAGTGTTTATAGTTTCGTATAATCTATATTTGAGTTTAGTCAATTAGACTTTCATTGGATTAGGATCCTCTGTGCTTATCTATTGCTAGCTCTTGCTCAAATTGCAGAATGATGTGATGCTTAGTTGATACAAGCAACAATGCTGAAACTCTTAGTGGTGAACCTTACATGTGTGAAAGATCTTTGCGCATTATAAGTCATCGGTAGACTTTCCCAGGATCAGGAAAATTCCTGGCTCCGCCCCTATTGCCATAGGAATATAGGATCATAGCCAAAATTTTTGATGTGATGATTTAGGCCTGACCATATACTAAACATCTTATTTGATTGACAGTTTTTTATATATGGTTTGATGAGCCCTGTGGCAATGTGGCCAGAAGTGGGTCTACCATAGCTGCATCCTTTGTCTTTTTTACCTGTTGTGTTCTTATCGTGTTCTCACTGAAACAAGCAAGCACATGGTGTGTGTGCATGATGGCAGTGCATGTGATGGACTGCCAACAGCTAATTCATGGCATACATAGCATAAGCAATTGGTACATGATTTTGTTTCATAACGGATACATGCCTGACTTTTACATAGGTGGGTCACATAATCTTTTTTTCGAAAGGCGGCCACATAATCTTTTGAAACTCTGGTAGTGCTACTACTATTATTTTGCCTATCAAAACGAACACATGAAATGTTGATGTACAATCTTCTTTCTTCAGGATCTGGCTGGCAAGCAGACCATCGTTGTAAGTGGACACCATGGGAAACTCCACATTGATGGCCTCCGATTCGTCATCGATGAAGGTGGTGGATATGCAGACAGACCTATAGCTGCTATTGTGTTTCCTTCGAAGGAATTGATCAGGAGCACAGAAGGAACTTCATCCCAGAATTGATCCAGATATCATCAGGAGTAGTGCCCTGATACAGCCCTGCAGGTAATTCCTTACTGAGGCCCTCACGTCAGCTACTGGACGACTGATAAATGCTCTATACAACATCTGAAGGAATATGAGTTCTGAAACGCACCTAGCGTGCTTAGACCAAAACAAGAAAATCTCACATGTAAATTACTGCCGTTTCCTTTCTATGGCTGTACCACTATACACACCTTGAGACCGCAAGTCCGCAACTACGAAGATAACTCATTTTCCCCTTCCTTGTTGCCATGAACAGAACAGATTATATGATTCTCCTGCCTTTTCTGTTGAGAGGAAAATGACCTGGCCTTTTGGACATCAGCATTTCTTTTTCTTGTAAGTTGTAATCTGGATTCCCGGTGTCCCTTTCCTGATGCCGACACGCAGATTTGGAACGGCGCGCGTGCACGGCCCAGACTCGTTCGCTCTCTCGGGCCGTGGATTCTAGCGGCAAAGAGAGGAAGGGTCCCAAAGGCCAAAATATCGGACGCCACGGGGATAGCCGAATTCGCGGGCGGGAGAGCGCGCGCCTCCTGGCGCGGTAGGCCCGTCGTCGTACGCGGCCGCGCCTTTTTGGTGTGCCATCGCGACGTTGATCCGGCGATCTGGCCTGTGGCTAGGGAAAGCGACCGGACAAGTCCAAGGGCAGGGACCACGGACGGCAACGAGGCTGCCAATGTTTCATTCAGAGTTTCAGACGGCTGCTCTTCTTCCTCAACTAGTTCACCGATAGACATTGTTATTTAAATAAAAAAACTAATTTCTCCCGTATCTAGGATCATCGAGAGGGGTTAAATTATGCTGTTGTTGCACGTTTCCAGGTGTTGGGCAAATTACTAACTACGTAGTAATCACTAATTAATTGAAGATGCCTGCGTGATGACACTGGCTAGTGAGATCTGGGTGCTCCTGTTTGTTTCTCAGTCGATGCTCCGAAGTCAGAACACTCGCTCAAACAAGGTGAGCGAGTCTTAATAAAATAACAACAAAAGATTGAAGTATGGTGATGCTGCAAAGAACTACGCTGTTAAGTGTTAACCTAGCTTGGTGGGGGATTATCGGATCATCGAGCAATACAGCGAATAAGCACGTCCAGCATATTCCACCTCAACTCTCTGTCTCGAGATTTTCGTTTGTCTTCTTCCATGAGGCTGCGACCAACTTGATTGCCAGTTGCCATTGCCACCGATCACCCATGGCCAGTCACTCTCTTGGAAACCCAATGGACGGTTCCGAGAGCGAAGCACCAGTACCAGTGGGCGCGTGACACACATGACCTCCATGATGCAATCAGGGGGATCAGTTATTATCATTATCACTAGTCATGTGAAAAAGGAGTAGCTACTCTGGATCTGTTTCTTATAACTCCAACTCCTAAATTTAACTATAAGAGTTGAGTCTAGAGTAAAGTTGTAGAGCAGCATAAACCCATATTCATCTCCCTAGTTCATTTTGTTAAAGCGTTTCACCCAGTTCCGTTTCTATTTTAGGTAGAGCTGAAACTGTTTGGCTGAGCTTCAGTTTCAAGAGAGGTAAAGCTAAAGCTAAACTTGTGCTAAATGGATTGAGATTCTCTGCAGTCAAATACATGACGTCTTTGTCACTGATATATGGACTCAGGGATCATCGGACCTATATATCAATGAAAAAGTTATATGACTTTGACTGCAGAGGATTCTGATATGCGCTAAACAGGCCTCTGTAAAGTACAAAATTATTTTACGGTTCATTTTTCTCAGAAAACAAAAGTAAAAAAAAGAAGAAAGGAAGAAGAGAGAAAGGAGCCCACAACACAACGGATGGCCTCTGCCGCTCTGCGATGCGCTCTCCACCGTCGGTTCGCGATCTCCCATACCCCCCCAACGCCGTACGTCACCTGGCCCAGCTGGCCCCACCCCGCTGCCAGCTCTGCACCCGGAGCCACGGGAGAAGCGACACGGTGGGGGTCCCACCCCTGAAAATCTCACATGTAAATTACTGCCGTTTCCTTTCTATGGCTGTACCACTATACACACCTTGAGACCGCAAGTCCGCAACTACGAAGATAACTCATTTTCCCCTTCCTTGTTGCCATGAACAGAACAGATTATGGGTTGGTTTGGTTTGAGGCCTATATTGGCCTTACCAATATTTGGCAATTTCAATAGTGTTTATTGTCTATTTGGTTTGGAGCCAAATTTTGGCATGCCTAAGAAAATATGCCATTTCAACAGTTAATTTAGGCTATTTTGGCTTCAATCCAAACACAATTTTACCTTTGCCAAAATTAGCCATGCCAAAAGTTGTCAAAATTTGACATTGACAAAAATTGGTAAGGCCACAAACCAAACCAACCCTATATGATTCTCCTGCCTTTTCTGTTGAGAGGAAAATGCCCTGGCCTTTTGGACATCAGCATTTCCTCTCTCTCTCTGCGTGGGTGCGACCTGTTCCGTGACAGATTTCGATGGGAAGAGAAGGTCTCCTGATCGATTGCAGCTCACAGCCTCGCGGGCATGCGTTATTCCTCCCATTTTACTGTTATCTCTTGATCCGTATGTGATGTGTGTGTGCACTTTGTTGGGTACTTGGGTGCACCGAAGCGATCACTGTTTCTGACCAGCGTTTATTTTTTTTCTTGCCGGATAAGATGAGTTAGTGTTACAAATCGCTGTGATCATTCTCTAATTCCTTTTTATGTTTCGTTTTGAGGCTGATGCAGATGATTTCTTATTTATTGTTGCAACTTGCAAGTGGGGGTGGTATGGCGTTGCCTGACTAGTAGAGTCGGCTTTGCATTTGCAGGTGGCGTTGTGAGCTGCGCGGGTGCTCCTGGGAAGGTGCTGGTGCCTGGCGGTGGGAGCGACGACTTGCTGTCCTCTGCGGAACCAGACGTGGAAACTCAAGAGCAACCTGAAGAATCTCAGGTAATGCCGGGAATAAAATTCGAGCTGTTGTCATTCACTGGCCAAATGTGTGATGAAATGATGTAGTGGCAATGCCAGGTTTCATGTGTTTTGTGCATTGTGACCTTGTGCTGGCTGTTGGGCTACTGAAAACCAAGTTGGGTCTTCCAACTAGCAACTTTGCCACAAAAGAATGTACCTTTTTTCTTTTTGGGTGTGTCTCATGCAGAGTCTATCCATCTATGTTCTGTGTAGATACCTGATGATAATAAAGTAAAACCTTTTGAGGAGGAGGAAGAGATTCCAGCAGTGGCAGAAGCAAGCATAAAGGTTGTGGCTGAAGACCAACTTGAATCTTCAGAAGTGATTCAAGACATTGAGGAAAATGTGACCGAGGGTGTGATCAAAGATGCTGATGAACCAACTGTGGAGGAGAAACCTCGAGTTATCCCACCACTAGGAGATGGGCAGAAGATATACCAAATTGACCCAATGCTGGAAGGATTTCGGAACCATCTTGACTACCGGTTAGTTATTTACTTTTTTTCATTTTGATTAAGGTTGGTATAATATTTGAAAATAGAGGTGATATCTCACAAATGCAATACAAATCATTGGCACTGATCACTAGAGATACCAAAAAGGATGTGGCAAGTAGTCTGCATAGTTTAATCCCCTCACTTCTCTGTCAACTCAGCAAATTAATTTCTGATATCTGGCGCTTTTGTTGGGAAACCTACTCTGTTAACTTCAGTATACCTTTTTTTGGTATTGCGTGGTGGTATGAACAGATACAGTGAATACAAGAGAATGCGTGCAGCTATTGACCAACATGAAGGTGGCTTGGATGCATTTTCTCGTGGTTACGAAAAGCTTGGATTCACCCGCAGGTAAAATTAAAGTCGCATTACTACAGAAATGCCTACAATATTCTACTTGGATATCAAATGGTCAAATTCAATATCATTTATTCCGTCCTTTCCAGCGCTGAAGGCATTACCTACCGAGAATGGGCACCTGGAGCACAGGTACGTGATTTGGCAATGGTCACTACTCCCTATCCAGTGTACTGGAATTATACCAGTAGCACAAATGATATATTGATGAACTTATTTTCAAACAGTCATCACATTAAGAATTAAAAATGACATTTTCATCCTATTGCAGTCTGCAGCATTAGTAGGTGACTTCAACAATTGGAACCCAAATGCAGATACTATGACCAGAGTACGTCTTCAACCTTTGTATTTTCCATCTTTGTATTGTATCATTAATATATTTTCAATTATTTGGGTTCATTATTTCTGTTTATATTCCTTGAAGTTGAACCTCACGTGTGTCATTCTAAAATGCTGCTACTCTATATTGTCTCAAAGTCAGTGAAAACAGAGCACTGTTCCTTACTTTACTAACTATCATCTTCTTTGAGTCCAAAATAGCAGAATTCATGTTTAGGGTAAACACATGCATGCAATTTTGCATCCTAATGGTTAATATAGCCTTTTGGGGTGTGTTTGGAAAATGGGTTAGGAGAGGTGGGATTGGGAAATGGAAATGAATGGAGGGATAGGATGAAATGGGGTGAGATGAATGGATGGCTAAGATTAAAACTTACCCTTTGGGGGGTGGGAAATCATATCCCAAACCCATTTTCCAAACATTGCTTTGAATTTTGTACACTTCCATCCACACTGGTTTATTATATGACATGAGAAGGGCGTATTTCGCAGCATACGAGCCTATTTACATGTGCCAGCAACGTTTTTTCTCTTATTAGTGCTGATATATGGCATGATCACTTTCAGAATGAGTATGGTGTTTGGGAGATTTCCCTGCCTAACAATGCTGATGGATCCCCTGCTATTCCTCATGGCTCACGCGTAAAGGTAAGTTTTCTGATTGGCTATTTACTTAGTTGAGGGTTTAATCATTTTCAAAATGAGCTTACTGAGAGATCTTCTTTCACCTTCTTATTTTCCAGATTCGGATGGATACACCATCTGGCGTAAAGGATTCAATTCCTGCCTGGATTAAGTTTGCTGTGCAGGCTCCAGGTGAAATACCGTACAACGGTATATATTATGATCCACCTGAAGAAGTATGTTTCTACCTTACAGTCTTTAAACTAAATATTTTTCCATTGCATTTTTTTTTAAAAAAAATTATGCTCGTGTCACTAAAGCCTTATAGAACTGTGTAATACTACTTTTTTTCTTTGTTGATCAGGATATTCCATTTTAACCTTTATTTTCCATCTCCTAATGTTGTTTATACGCAACTGCAGGAAAAATATGTATTCCAACATCCTCAACCTAAACGACCAAATTCGCTGCGGATATATGAATCACATATTGGAATGAGTAGCCCGGTATGCCAATAAGTTACTAATATTTTGACTCTTTCTTTTTTGTCTTGAAACCTTTTTCGCTTTGTAGAATGCAATCTAGTTCTTTCTATTTATGTAGCAGGTTTAACAACATATCTGAGAGTACTTCCCTTCTCCAATTTAATATCTAGCAGACACTTTTTTTCCATGTAATAAACTACACAGATTTTAAAATGTTTTCAGATTGACATATGTGAAACTTTGTTCTCATTAGATCTTCCTTTTTTTGTTGTACTCCCTCCGTTTCACAATGTAAGACTTTCTAGCATTGCCCACATTCATATAGATGTATATGTGTCTAGATTCATCAATATCTTTATGAATGTGGGCAATGCTAGAAAGTCTTATATTGTGAAACGGAGGAAGTATGATTTTTGTTGCATTTGAAAGTAAAGCTAAACATTGTTTGCCAGAACATATCTATTATGATTAACAATTGTAATGGCCTGTTAAATAATGTGGCTGTGTTACCAGTTGAAGATTTTGCATTTAGGAGGCAAGAAATGCAATATTGTCTTACCTAGATGATTTGTACTAACAAGCTGTGAAGTTTGTGTTCTGTAGTGTGAGTACCCAATAATGCATAATATAATTACTCGGTATTGTCTGTTGTACAGGAACCGAAGATAAACACATATGCTAATTTTAGGGATGAGGTGCTACCAAGAATTAAAAAGCTTGGGTACAATGCTGTACAGATAATGGCAATCCAGGAGCACTCTTATTACGCAAGCTTTGGGTACTCACAAGATCCATTTAGAGTTCTTAAATTTTAGTGTTCTGAACATGCAGAAATTTCTGAACAAATTTCTTTGTGTGGACACAAATAGTGCAACTATTCTTTCTGTTTCTGACCTGGTTTGATCTTTGTTATATTCTTTTTACAGGTATCATGTTACTAACTTCTTTGCGCCAAGTAGCCGTTTCGGAACCCCAGAAGACTTGAAATCTCTGATTGATAAAGCTCACGAGCTTGGTTTGCTTGTACTTATGGATATTGTTCACAGGTAATTAGTGAAATGTTGATTTGTTTGTCTGTGTAAATCTAGTATTTTAGATTACTGGCGTCCACCCATGACACTGTTTATTCCATAAAGAGTTCCATGTATATACATGTCAATATCTTGACTGAAGAGTTCGGAACCTATTGTACTTGGACTTAACCCCTTTATTCATGTGTTTATAGACCAGATATTTTTTTTTACTTCTTTTCCATCCACTTGATTTAGTTGATCCTTTTCAGTTGGATAGTTTTACCATTTCTTTCTTTCTTTTTGGTTGTATCCTGCAGTCATGCATCAAACAATACCCTGGATGGTTTGAATGGTTTTGATGGTACTGATACACATTACTTCCATGGTGGACCACGGGGTCATCACTGGATGTGGGATTCTCGCCTGTTCAACTATGGGAGTTGGGAAGTATGTAACAGTTGACTATTGTCACCATAGATTGGTTCACTATTGCCGTTACTCTGTCCTTACCAATGCATACATTATGTCCTCTTTCTTGCAGGTTTTAAGATATTTACTGTCGAATGCAAGGTGGTGGCTTGAAGAATACAAGTTTGATGGGTTTCGATTTGATGGGGTGACCTCCATGATGTATACTCATCATGGTTTACAGGTAAGTTATCAAGTGATTCTGGTAAATTGCATTTCAGAGTACTGCCATTTCTGTTTTGGGCATGCCTTAATATCCTTTTGCAGAAACCGTTGCTATGTTTGAATGGATTTATTATGACTCCTGCTGCTGATACTTGGATTTCATTCTAGTATTGTTTGCCCCTGATGGGAATTGCTACTGCTTTTTCTAAAATTGTCAAGTTTTGTTATAGGTGGCATTTACTGGCAACTATGGCGAATATTTTGGATTTGCTACTGATGTTGATGCAGTAGTTTACTTGATGCTGGTGAACGATCTAATTCATGGGCTTTATCCTGAGGCTGTAGCCATTGGTGAAGATGTAAGTGCTTATGGTATCTGCTTTTCTGTCATATTGATACTTCACACAAACCAATTAATTAGTTTTAGTTGGGTGAAACCGGTTAGTATCTATTCCCAACCAGATATAAACTATGATATATTTATCCCCAATTGATAAAGTTTAAGGGCATTGGAAGAACTAACAGGCATGTTCCTTGATGGTTATAGTTTCTCAACAGCATTCTTTTCTATTCTTCATTAAATGAGAAAATGTAATTTGATTTATTTAAGTTGCACAATGCAAAATGGGGCTAGCATATGATACCAATATATATTTAATCATGTTATAAACTATTTGTGAGAGCAACATGGTTGAACTTACATCCCTGCTTTCTGTTCAGGTCAGCGGGATGCCCACATTTTGTATTCCTGTTCAAGATGGTGGTGTTGGTTTTGACTATCGTTTGCATATGGCTGTACCGGACAAATGGATTGAACTCCTCAAGTAAGTACTGGAACTTCGGTGATTGTACATCTGAAAATTGAGGCATTCAACTAACTTACTGGATATCATTGAGTTATGCTCTCCTTTTTATAGTGCCATGTTAGTGGTCTAGTGCTCCATCTTGGTACTGCTGCTATGCCCTTTGAAGAGCTGATTTTACACTTTCTCAATCATATTTTTTATGAGTTACTGAGAGCTAGTATTAATGTATGTTCTGGGTAGGTTCCAACTTCCAAATATGTTGTCATGAAATTCCAACTTTCTTTAATGCAGGCAAAGTGACGAATATTGGAAAATGGGTGATATCGTGCACACCCTAACGAATAGAAGGTGGTCAGAGAAGTGTGTTACTTATGCAGAAAGTCATGACCAAGCACTAGTTGGTGACAAGACTATTGCATTCTGGTTGATGGATAAGGTACTACCTGTTAATTTCGTACCTAAAAAGAATTGAATAATTGACTTTGTTTCATCATATTGGTTGTCTTCTGTTGGTACAATGATTTATTGCTTCACTAGCACCCAACGTCTATTTGACAGGAAATATTGCTGAAAAAAAATTAATGTGTGGTAATTTGCTAACTTACATTAGAGCTTGAAACCTTAGGTTTGACCAATTTAATGAGTTCTCTGTATTTACCCGTTTGTTCATTCCTTAGGTAATCATTTGTAGGTTCACAATCGACTGTATGTGTTTTCTCAAGCAAATATTTAGCAAGAATAAAATTTTGCTGACTAATGAACTATTTCCTTGAATTTCTGAGTCTTTTCATGTGTAAACATATGCTACTTTCTGCAATGAAAACCATGTGCTGGAAGAGTTACAGTGTCCCAACTCCCAAGGATTAGTCTCTTTTTTACTATTTATTTGGGCTCCTTTTGGGTTAAGTGCTCTAGGAAATTTTCTCAAAGTCTTAACCTTGCCAAGATCAAGATGGGATACACTCCCTAGTCTTATGTTGCATTTCATTATAACATTTATTTCTTTTGGGTACTATGCAATTCTCTTTGGGATTGTTGAGACTTGGAACATACCAAAGTTCACTACTGTGCTGTAATTTGTTGATCAAACAGTGTGACAGGGATATCTCAACTTCCTTTCATGCAGGATATGTATGATTTTATGGCTCTAGACAGACCTTCAACACCTCGCATTGATCGTGGGATAGCATTACATAAAATGATTAGGCTTGTCACCATGGGCTTAGGAGGCGAAGGCTATCTTAATTTCATGGGAAATGAGTTTGGGCATCCTGGTTAGTATTTATATCTTCTTGCATTTTGTACTTTTTTTATTTGAAGTGGTTTTAGCCATGACCTTTGCATCTCATGTAATCTATTGCATATACAGAGGATATAATGATTACTTCTATTTTACTTTGCAGAATGGATAGATTTCCCAAGAGGCCCGCAAAGTCTTCCAAATGGCTCGGTCCTCCCAGGAAACAACTACAGTTTTGATAAATGCCGTCGTAGATTTGACCTTGTAAGTTTTACCTGCACTATTTTATCCTCTTCTATGATCCAGATTTGATCATATATATGCTTAGTACATACAATGTCATTGGGTAAAGATCACAACTGCTTTACTGTTGGTGAAAGCTTTAGACTAATGCAAGTTGCCGTCATTTATCAATAAAGTGATAAACTAATAATTTTATCCTTCATTGGTCAGGGAGATGCAGATTATCTTAGATATCATGGTATGCAAGAGTTTGATCAGGCCATGCAGCATCTTGAGGAAAAATATGGAGTATGCCACTTTTTTTATCTTTATTGCATAATAAGTTTTAGTTAGATTTCTACCTCGTCAAAAATTTTATGTTTCAACAGACAACAGGGAATTATAGTATAACTAGCACAGTTCCCATGTGCTGAGCCGTCTGTTTCAATATACTCTGTAGTATAATTCAAAAGATGCCAAAATTATCCATATCTAAAGCTAAATAATATCATATGAACTGACCACCTACATACACGTGTACACAATGCAATTATTCTTTTAAAAAATCCCAGCAAATGACACCCACTTGTCTGCATAGATCACACCATCACTTCACTAACTTAGGGAGTAGAGATTTCAAATTTCATATAATTGGAGGAATCTGGGAAGTATGATCTGAAATTGTGTTTCACCATCCAAAATTGTTGTTTTGGGTTATTGCATGTTGTTACCTGTCCCAGCTCTAGCCATCCTTTTTGTACTGGAGATATTTAGCTGATTAAACAGAGAACGTTGCTGCAGTTCATGACTTCTGAGCACCAGTATATATCGCGCAAACACGAGGAGGATAAGGTGATCATCTTCGAGAGAGGAGATTTGGTATTTGTGTTCAACTTCCACTGGAGTAATAGCTATTTTGACTATCGCGTCGGTTGTTTAAAGCCTGGAAAGTACAAGGTATGCACTTCCTTTTGCATGGTTCAATTATTATGTACCCTATCATCACTGGTGGCAGTGGCAGATCTCCCGCCTGGTGAGCCCAGGAAGTCACTAGGGCTCGTCGGCGGATAATCCATTACAATTCTATGCAACTAAAAAAATGAAGGAAATATTAATTTGTATAGCAAATACTAGCTATAGTTAAGTTTGCCTGGGCTCTAAATTTTTTCTAGATCCACCACTGGCTGGTGGGGCATTTACAAGTTTTCATTTCAACATGGATACAATCTATTGTTCTGGACGGTGTAGTTGATAGGACATTCTTAATATTCTCTTGTAAATTAACTGATCATACCAATCTTCTTCATTATTGAACTCATTCAAATACTATGAACTTTTCCACAAACCTTGTTTTGGTTACTGATTGCTGCTATTTATTATCAGATTGTTTTGGACTCAGACGATGGCCTCTTTGGTGGATTCAGTCGGCTTGATCATGATGCTGAGTACTTCACTGCTGTAAGTCTGCACTCAAGTGCTATCGCTCATTGTGCGCTTGTCTTATTTCATTGTCAATCTAAATTACCCCCTGAATTATTGATTTTTGCAGGACTGGCCGCATGACAACAGACCATGTTCATTCTCGGTGTACACCCCAAGCAGAACCGCCGTCGTGTATGCACTTACAGAGGACTAATGATCAGCTCTGATCATTGGGGGAACAACTCAAGGGAGTTGGTGGTAATGACGCCGGAATACAACCCAAGTGAAAGGTGAAAAGAAAGGCTGCCCTGACGATGTGATTTGAGGGGCTTGTGTTTCATCGCCAATGCCAGGAAGATGAGGTAGAAAAGCCTACTGATGAGCTCCTGTTTTCGAGTGACTCGTGAAGGAAATAGACCAGGGTGAACGGCTTTTTCCCGAGCTATACCAAATCCATCCTATGTACATAACGATATCAGTTGGCATTTGTATGTTTATGAATAATCTGTTCGACAGAAATGTTTTTCTCCTTGTATTTAGTGCTCAATAAGCCTCCTTTAGTCTTTTACTGCATATTTCTTGAGATAAGACAATGCATGCAATCAGAGTAGGGGAATGAATGAAAAAACCTTCAAAATCAACTATAGAAATGTAGAATTATGCTTTAAAATTTAAAATTTTGGCTATGTTTGACTGGTCAATGATGAATATTGATATTCGCGCTTTGCTACTGTTGCGCGCTTTCTGTCTCCTTGCGAGATACTCCTATATCGTTGCGTAGTCTTTTGGAGGAATTTCATATTGTTGCGTATTCCAACATTCGCTGCATTTTATGTATCTGAAACTTGTTTAAATGGGCCATGGAGAGGTACGGCCAAATTTGTTACTCAACCGAAGCCTAACCCGGCCTTACCTTACTTCCAAATACAGCCCAATGCGGCGTATTGATCCAAATCTTTTCAAATTTCCAAACTTTCGACTAATTGCTCTGAGTTTTCCTACCAAAATAACTGGAGTAAAAAAGGTAGGAGTACCAAAAAAAATATACTACCTCCATTTTTTAAATAGATGACGCCGTTGACTTTTTTTCGCATGTTTGACCATTCGTTTTATTTAAAAATTTTACGTAATTATAATTTATTTTGTTATGAGTTGTTTATCACTCATAGTACTTTAAGTGTGATTTATATCTTATACATTTGTATAAAATTTTTGAATAAGACGAATGGTTAAACATATGGGAAAAAATCAACGGCGTCATCTATTAAAAAACGGAGGGAGTACAACTGTTACTGTAGATCTGCAGCAGAACGAAATCAACACCGTCCATGGGCAAGAGCCAAGAGCAGTAGAGCACATATCAAGTTACCAACCAAAATCAGCACTGCTCCTCGACTGACCTGCAAATCCTCTCCAAACCCCCAGCCCGGAGCGCGCGCCGCGGGCCCCGGAGGCCGGCGAGATGGCAGCAGCGGACGGAGGCGGCGAGGACTACATCAGCGAGCTCCCGGACCCTCCTCTCCGTGATCCTCTCCCTCCTCGGCAGCCGAGGCGGCCCGCACCGCCGTCCTCTACCCGCTTCCGCGGCGTGTGGGCCGCCACCCCGCTCCGCCTGGACCGACTCGACCTCCCGCCCTCGCCGCCCTGGGAGGAGGACGAAGCAGAACCACCGCCTCCTCGTCCCCCGATCGCGCGTGGACCGCGCGCGCCGACGCCGTCACCCGCGTGCTCGCCCCCGCCACCGGGCCCGTCGCTCTTCCGCCTCTCCCGCACCTCCTTCCGCGGCCGCGTCGCGCCGCCGAGGCCTGGTTCCGCGAGCTCGCCGCGAAGCGCGCCAGGGAGGTCGCCCTCCTCTGCCGCCCGAGTGGTGCCACCTCGCGCTCGCCGACCCGCTCTCGGCTGCGCCACCCTCGAGTCCTCGCTTCATCCGGCGAGTGCCGCGTCTCCGACCGGGGGGCCTCCGCCGCCGCCTCCGCGGCCCGCCTCACGGAGCTCACGCTGTCGAGCACCCACCTCTCCGAGGCCGCCCTCCAGAGCGTCCTCTCCGGCTGCCCCGCGCTGCGCAGCGTCATGCTCAAGCACGTCGAGGGCCCCCGCATCATCCGCGTCCGCTCTTGCCGCAGCCTCGTGCTGCTCGGCGTGTGGCAGTACAAGAACCTCGAGGAGCTCACCGTGGAGGACGCCCCCTGCCTCGAGCGCCTCCTCGGCGACATGCGCCTCACCGCGGCCATCAACGTCTCTGGCGCGCCAAAGCTCACCGCTTTCGGCTATGTCGTGATCAGCTCGTCCAATTTCCTCATCTTCGACGAGGTTATTGAGAAGGTGGTTTCTTGTTTCATTTATCCTCGTCGTCCTCCTACTCTACTCTTTAATTGCTCTCACTGAGGTATTTTACTTGTGCATTGCATCAGGATGTCTGTAATGGTTTGCGTGCTCCGCTTCTGAGCGTGAAGATTCTGGCTATCAGTGTAAAGTTCTCGAGCAAGAATGACATGGACAAGCTGATGAACTTGTTAAATTTCTTTCCTTTCGTGGAGACATTGCACGTTCAGGTAACTGGTTGAGCTTGAGCTGTTGCAATACTTGCATTGGCATTGCTTTGTTTGTGTAACCGTGTAGGTACTACCTGTTCAATTTAGCTGAACACAGATTCATTGGATTCATCATTCCGTGCAGGCCTCTGATACAAGGTACGATCTGACTCAGGATAGCACCGACACTGTTGGCTCAAGCTACCACGAAAAGCTTGATCACATTGGGTGTGTCATGAACCACCTCAACAGCGTCCGACTGGAAACCAAAGTTCACAACATCTACATGCTTGAATTTGCATGTTTTCTCCTTGCTAGAGCACAGGTGCTGCAGCTCATGACGATTCAGTCTAAGGTGTTCAGCATCCCCGAATGCGTTGCAGGTCAGCAAGCTCTGCTCAGCCAAAGCCACGTGGCCTCCACAGAAGCTGAGATCGTGTTTGAAGACATGGAAAGCCATGATCTCGAGCACTTGAGCATAGAGCTTGCGAATACTCTGCCTGATCCCTTCGACACCTATCATCGCTGACTACTGAACTCGCTCTAAATGTTTGAGCTTTGAGGTTTCACTCAGAAGATGACTGCTATCCAGTATTCATGATGCTGTTGGCTGCTCTTTTTGTCGTGTTTAGTTGCCTTTCTGAATCTAGATTATGATCTAGTAGGATGCGTTTCATGCTGAAGAGTACTGTATTTGTGATGCCACTGGTAGGCTTCTGTTCTTTCCTATGTTTAGTTGAATTTCTGAATCTAGACTACGAGTACTGAGTTCTATGGTTACATTTTGAAGATTGCTGACCTGTAATGCTATGTTGTCTCTGAATCTATAAATTTCTTAGTTTATGTTCCTGCTTCGCTTGTCATTTCTGGTATACTCATACCTGAAAGGCTGAAACTTCTACTGGAGATAATGCTCTTGTGTCTTTCCTTGTCATACTGTCGATAGCTTGATTACCTTAATATGTAGACGGTGTGGCATTATATCGATCTTTGCTTTGATGAATTCGAAGAGCAGTTTTACCCCCAATGAATTTATTTGTTTGTTTGTCTAATCCACTTTTTCTTTTATATTTTTCTCTTCGAGTTTGTGTGGATGTTGCTCCTTGCATGAGAGGTGACTCATCTTCTGTTTCCTCACTTCTCTCCTTCACCTCATCATCCAATTTAATGTGACACTTTTAGGGACATCATATCGAGCATTATAGTACTTGCTCTTATAGAGGTACGGTGTGCGCGCAAATATATGGGTGAATACATGCACGTGTATACGTGCGATTGCATTTATATTCGTAAAATCTAATTCGAGAGCCTGCTCGTTTTAGCGCTATCGCGCGACGCTGGCAGAGCCGTCCGATCACTCGCGTCATCATGGAGTCCACAGTCGCAGGCGTGGCTTTCTGGATAAGGATCAAGATGAAACCGCTCCAACCACACGTCACACGCAATTCCTGCTTCAGAGAGAGTCACAGAGAGAGAGGCTACAGTTTCTCCCCCATGTCCTTTTCCTCTTCAAACAAAGTTTTATCTCAAATTACTTATCCGATCTATAATCCGATTACACCATTGTGTTTGTTACAATTAAATCTTCACAACAAGATCTTACATGATTATTTATGATGAAAAACTATTTATATTTGTAAATTACTTATATTATATAAGTAAGTTACTTTTAGATTTGACTAAATTACTTCTTAGATATAAAAAAGTAAATTCAATAAAGTCTGAAAGTAATTTACATATATTATAAAAGTAACTTAAAATAAAATGGAAGTAACTTTGTCACGATATTAGAAGTAAATTCGTTGTAGGGATAAAAATATGACTTTATCTATAAAGTAAATTTAATCAGCACCGATCAATACACGTAAGTTTAACAATTTTTAAAAGTAACTTCAATGTTTATTGGAAGTAACTTTTGCATGGTTCAAGTTGAAAGGAGATACTAGATGGAGTACAAACTAGCTACCGCTAGCTGTGTAGTCACGTCCAATGAAAAAAATGCATTAATTAAAGTTACTTTTTCTTGGTTATAAGTTACTTTTATAATATATGTAAATTACTTTTACGCTTTATTGAATTTACTTTTATATGTCTAAGAAGTAATTTAGTGAAATCTAAAAGTAATTTAGATATATTATAAAAGTAATTTATTCCTTTCATCAAAATATAATTATGTGAGATCTTGTTATAAATATTTAATTGTTACGAATACAATGGTGTAATCGGATAGTAGATCGGATGATGGGTAGTTTAAGAGAAAATTGTATAAAGTATAGTTGGATAGTGCCTCTAAAAAATGAAGTGGCATCTGGTTTACACAAACCAGTTACCACTAGTTGTGTAGTAACGTCCATTTATATTATATTTCTTCGTGAAAAGAAGAACTAACAAATCAAATTTTCATGCCAATCTCACAACTAATACCCTCATCCAAACTCCACTTCTATTTGCCCAATTCGCGAAACACACGCTGCTCACGCATTATCCAAAATTAACCCTATCCAAAACCTCAATTCGTTCCTTCACACAGGACTTGACCGTTGACCGATCAGACGGATACTGACCGAGGGAGAGGTGAGAAATCCAGCGGTGGACGGCAGATCCTGACCATGAATCAGCCACGTCCCAAATTCTATGTGCCAGGAAAAACCCATGTGGGGCCCACAGATAAACGGGAGAAACGAGAAATCGGGTAAAGCTCGGCTCGGCCTCGGCTCGGAGACAAATACATAAAGCCGGGCGGGACACGGCGGATGGACGAACGAGCATGAGCAGCAAGCGGTGACAGAGCAGATCACGCGAGCTTGTCGCCAGCCAAGGGTGGGAGGGAGGAAGAGAAGTGAGAAATCCACGCCAAGAAGCGAGAGGTGAGGACGGCGGGCTTAATCCACGGTGGAGATCTCTCACTTCCACGGGGTCTCTTCTTCCTCCGAGAAATTCTTCTTTGGCTAAAGCCGCTGATCTAATTTTCTTTTCGATCCACAGAGGCCCGCAGCTGGTGTCGTCTGGTGCTGCGGGTATCGTCGCCGCCATGGCGGATCAGTCGGTAAGGATCTGCGAGCTGTTTCTGTTTAATCTTTTTTGGTTTTAGGGGTGCGAAACCTTCGACGTTTAGGTAGTTTGACCGGATCTCGGCGCGTTTTTACGGCGGATTTGCTTTTGTCTGGAATTTGCTTGTGTTGACCCTAGCTTCTCTTGTAGATCTGGAAGAAGCTCTTCTCTTAATTTCAGAGCCTTAACTAATACAAGTAACAGTTTGTTTGTTCCCCCCAAAAACTGAACCCCCATGTCCCAAGTTGGATCAGTCCCCTGGCGTGGATAGTTAGATCTGTAGAATTTGCGCTGTAGTTTTTGCATGGTCCTACATTTTGTTACATCTCGGTATATTTTTATGGTTGTTCCGTTTCCTCTTCAGTTTTTTTTAGCTGTGTCCTATCATCATCAGCCTCTAATCTGAAGCAAATTGGCTGGTAGACTAGATATGAAACCAAAGTTGAGCCACATGAACCAACTCAAAAAGGAAAATATCCCCTAGCTGAATGATTAAATCGCTACCTGATTAGGCTAGTGTGTCTGGCTGTGTATAACGTGTTTCAAGAATTGACATCACTAGATAATTTTACTCTTGCCGGTCTGCTGAATTGCTATTTTATTTATGATACATACATGATCGTTTAATCGTTGCTTAATTTAACTTTGTCCTCATGGCATTCATGACTACCTTTTCATTAGTGTAGTTCTGTTCAATAAATAGTTAAGAGCACAATTGTGTGCTCTCATTTGGAGTATTTTATAATTTCTGTTCTGCGAATCCACTGGAACTGTATGTTGGCATGATTGCCTCTTTTAAATGTATATGTTCTTGCTTTCAAACACTTTCAGGTGTTCTGAACACTTGTGTCTTGTTGTTCTGTATGCATCCTTGTATCAGTTAACCATCATATCTTTCTCTAAATGGTAAACCTTTACACACATTCTATTTCATTTTGGCTGCCGTCGGACTCCTAGTTTTTGGAATCTTACTTATAGGCTAGTTAATAGTGTAGAAAACATGTAAATGTTTGAAATGTCAAACTCAATAATGTAGTAAAATTAAGCTTCGTTTGTGCAGTGATAAATCTGTATGAATAAAGGGTAACAGATATGTAGTGGAACTGAATAGTCCATAGTGAAAATAATTTGACATGCTGATCTGTGTACAAAAGGGTGTACATGTCTGCTCTAATTTGTTCATACTAACCTTGTAATATATAAGTTTGAAGGGTTAACTTATTGATTTTCTAGCTACCTCCAAGCTTCATGAAACTAAATCGCAATTATATTTTCATAATCTTTAGGGTGGTTTCTGATAGTTTATTTTTCTGTTCTTCAGAACAACATGATCATTGAGGAGGTCAACAAGGGCCTGAACCCTGGAACGATAGTCCTTCTTGTGGTTGCAACCCTCCTGATTCTTTTCTTTGTTGGAAACTATGCGCTCTACATGTATGCTCAGAAGACGCTTCCTCCTAGGAAGAAGAAGCCAGTCTCCAAGAAGAAACTGAAGAGGGAAAAGCTGAAGCAGGGGGTTTCTGCACCCGGAGAGTGAAGAGATTCGTCAGTTTACCAATGTAACTGATTTTATCCTGAGCTTCTTTTGCATGATAAGAATTATCAGCTGGAGCGGCAGTGTTTACAGTAACTATGTTATGTAGAAGCTTTGTCCTAAGTGGTTTACATTTGTATTAGACGCCTCATTTGAGCAATCTGTTGAACAACACTGCAAATTGAGCCCTTCTTTTTGTTTCGTTTCTGCGTGTCTCTTTGATTTAGCTGGCGATCGTGCCTGCAAATTTCTGCAACCTGCGTAGCCATCTTGCAATCTGAAATCTGAATGATTTATACCTTGATGCTGTTTTATGTTGTATTTGATGGCTTGGTGCTGACATGCATCCGGCGCGCCATAGTAGCTTGGGCTCCCTCCTTCGCATTTTCAAGTTTGTTGCACAAGATGATGCTTGCGTCATCCCAAATTAAATTGAGCCTGAACAGGCCATACATATCTGAACGTTTTTCAGTTATATTGCTAACTATTCCTAATAGATGGCAAATTGATTAAATCTTCATTTCAAAATAAACGTGTGCACATAATTCATGTGCTTATGTTGATTGTAATAGCTGTACTTTCGTACTTTCGCGGAAAAAAAAGAGCTGCACGTCTATCATCAAAACCCACAAAGACAGATTTCATGCTCCAGGGTCCCGGTTGTCCTTGGATCCTTGATGATGCTTTGATCTGTTTTGTCTCGGCTACTGCCACTAGTCTTGACCATCTCATGTATCCACACCAGCTTGATCACAAGTAGTCAATCATATCCTCTGCGCTACTATGACGTCCAATTCACAATATATAACCATCAAAATATACCGTTATGAACTCCGTCCCAACAAAACTTAAAATATCCTAGGTTGATTTTTTTTAACGGAGAGAGTATGGTACATACAACCAAACAAAATGATGTGATGCAACATTATGATACAACGACGGTTTCTGGCATATGTATATTATCGTAGGCCTTGTTCGGCTGTTTGGTGGATTGGCTGCGTCGCAGCCAACTGCTTTAAGCAACCATTGCTGCCGCACAACTCTGCATCAAGCAACCAAACATGACAGTAATCTTTCGTACCAAAATAAACCAACCCTTGCCTAAAAATTTAGATATAGAAACTAGTTCATTTTAAAACAGAGAGTGTGTATTTCCAAGAGTGAAAAACCTATACTTATGATAGTGCTAATAGATTCACTTGTTGCTTTAATTGTTATGCATAGTGCCAACTATTACTGATTTATTACTCTCTCTGCCCTAAAATATAAGGGATTATATATGGATATGATCTATCCTAGAAGTATGAATCTGGACATACTCCTTATCCAGATTTATAATACTAGAATATGTCACATTCACCCATTATCCCTTATATTTAGGGACGGAGGGAGTATATGATAATGAGAAGGTTTCATATATGATAATGGGCCTGCTCTGCTGCCCTTTTACTATCACATATTTACTATTTGCCACTTTCACGTGTTACATTTAATGATTTTGTTATTGGACCCATATATTATTGACAAATGAGAGCCCACAAGTCATACTCTATGAGTGACAAATTGTTAAAATGTCCCTCTTACTATAGTTTTTCTTTTTTTGCGGGGGCCCCTTACTATAGTTGCAAGCCGACAATAGTCTGTGTCTTATCTAGTTGCAGCTGTAGCCATAGCAACACTACGGCCCCTCCTACCGATACAGTCTTATTGTTTGGCTTATACTTATGTTTATAAGTCAACAAATAAATTTTACTAGAACTTAATTTTGAATTTGATTTTTTGGTTTTTCACCGTAGTTTATTTTACATCATTTGCTTTTGAGTGGCTAAGGACACCATGTAAAAGTTTTACTCACAAATAAATTTTTATTTAATAATAAGTTATTCGAATAAGATAAAATAATAGGATTGTACTTATGTCTTTGGATATCCTTATCCTATCCAGCAGGTGGCGATGACATGTTTATTTTGTCCCATTTTGACACATGTACCGTGTGACCATCTGCTGGGTGGGGTCATCTGCCCAAATACTTATATTGTTGTCTTCCCCTTCGATCCCCTCTCCTCGCTCGAATCCTCGTCCTGCCGTCTCTCAGATCTCCCCCAAAAATTTCAGTAGTATTCCTCACTCGCACCTTCCAAATTTCCAATCCTATCAGATCATCGAACTCCTTAACCGAATCCCGTAAGCGGGAGGGCGAGACCCGACGATCGATCGGCCACGAACAGCGGAATAGTGCAGCAGCTACCGTAGGCTAAATAAAATCTCGTAAAAAAGGAGAGGTAGGGATTGAGGTTTGGTGGAGATTAATACAACCCCCTCCTCGATAAGAATTGTTCCTCTTTTTCTTTTTCTTTTTTCGCCAGAGTTTGATCCATCGTTGGATCCACCGATCCAGAGTTGCAGGTGTTTGGTCCTGGTCAGCCATGGCGGATCAGTTCGCGGACTCTGCTGTAAGGAACCTACGGGCTTCTTATACTTCTTTTGTTCCGTTCATATCGTAGTGCCAATGGATTCACGCACTTGTTGCTTTTTTTATGGGTAGGGTTAGATCTGTCGGATTATTGCAGTAGTCCTTGCATGGTCATACATTTGGTGGTCATGCATTATGGAGTAGTATTACTTACCATGTTGTCCATGATGGACTCTTGATCTTTTAGTTGCTTAAAATTAAATTAATTTTGGATTCAAGTTATATCGCGAACTTTGCGCTTTCCAAATTCCAATAGTCAGTTCATTTTTTGTTCAGTTATCGAGTCCACATTGTTTGTTCACTATTTTGAATATTTTTATCCTGTAAATATGCTGAAATTGAATGTTGACATAGATTGCTGCTGTTTTCATTGAATATATATATGCAGTTATGCACTGCCATCCCATTTCCCTCTGTTCAACCTTGTATGTGATTACTACCAACCTTGTATATGTCTACTGCATATGTTTAATAGCAATCCTGTGTATCTTATGCAAATGGTAATTCTAGGCAGACCACTTCACTTTATCTATCATGTTCCATTTAGTTTTGGCCACTCTTGGATGGGCTAGTTGCTAGTGTTGAAAACCTGCAATCCTTAGTAATAAGCTTTATTTTGTGCTGTGATCAAACTGTACAGAACTACAGATGTGGGTGACTATACAGTGCAAATAATTGTCATCTAGCTTTCGAATTATCTGTGTATGGAGATCTATACATGGCAATATGTGCAGACTCATCCATGTCCACAGATATCTCTGCTCTGGCTCTATGTGTCTAGAAACTTGTAACATATACTCCTATGGAAGGGTTAACTTCTTCTAACCCTGCAAGCCTCATAGTATTTTTTCGATAAAGAAGTCGCATACATTTAAATTGCAGTGCCCTTTTGTCATGCAAGTGCTTGATAGATTTGTTTTCTGGTCTCCAGAACAATGTAGTCATTGAGGAGGTCAACAAGGGACTGAACCCTGGAATGATAGTCCTGATTGTGGTCGCGACCTTCCTGCTGCTTTTCTTTGTCGGGAACTACGCTCTCTATGTGTACGCTCAGAAGACGCTTCCTCCTCGCAAGAAGAAGCCAGTCTCGAAGAAGAAGATGAAGAGGGAAAAACTGAAGCAAGGTGTCTCTGCCCCAGGAGAGTGAAGAGAGCCACCAGTTATGATGTTGCTGATTTGAGTCAGACGACCCTCTTCGCTTGTTAGAAAACAGGATATATATCAGCTGGAACCGCAGGTTACAGTTATATGTTCTGTATAAGCTTTATCTAGTGATTCTCTGTTATTGGACAACTTATTTCAGCAAACGGTTGAACCTTAGCCCAAATTGATCTATTGTGCTGTTCGTCTTTTTAAGGCTTTCAAACTGCAATTTTAAGTAGTAGTGGTCTTCTGCAAACTCATTGTCTCCTGGGCCTGGATGGCCCCTTTGAATCTGTTCTGTTTTTGGTTGCATTTGATGCCACCGACTTCCTTCTGCCGCTTCAGTTGTCTTCTTATGAAAGATGACATCGGCATCGGTGCTTCTGAAACTATTGCAAAAAGAGCTTTGCTGAATAGAAGGATCAAATCAGAACTAGTAAGGGTCCATTTGATTTGTAGGAAAAGTGTAGGACATTTGGAGGATTTTAATCTTATGGAAAAAATTCTTATGGAAGCCTTTGAAAAATGATTGAATCTTATCATATCCTTTAAAATTCATATGGAATGGGTAATCCTATTGAGATTTTGGAGAAAAGTTAGCAAGAGGTTCAATCTCTTAAAAAAATTCTTTTGACTCTATCTCTCTCATCTGACTTTTGTATTTTCCTGTGATCTAATCAAACGGCCATTTCTGTGTTTTCCTGTATTTTCCAATTATCTGACAGTTATATTCTTATCCGATCTTGTGTTTTTTCTATTCATCCGTTTTTCATTTAATTCAAAGGGGCCCTAACATCCTCATGGTTTCAGCCAAAGCTAACAACCATGGATCATCTAGTGATCATGGATTAGATTTGCAGAATTGCAGTCGCACAAAGCGAGATGCTCTCGCGTGCATCCCTTTTTGTCCTTACACAAGTGTCCGTACCATTTGTGATCCGATCTCGAAAATGACAGCGAAAAAAACCCCCACTGTGTTCGTGTAACTGTGCGTCTCTCGCTGTGCAAGGCAACAGTTCGTTACTGCTCTGCTCAGCTCGGCAACCGCTTCTCTCGGCATCCACCGATCAGACCGGCCACCTCACATCTCCCCGTCGCCGCCGACGCCTGCACGCGTCGTCGCCCACATTTTCCCACTTTCCACGGCGAACTGACGGCGCCGCCGCGGCCGCGGCGCAGCTTGTGTCTTCCAAGCCTCGCCTCGCCTCGCCGGTGCCGTGTCCCCTCACTACCTCCCCCTAATTAAAAAAAAGCAGTAAGCTAAGCTTCGGCTCTCGCCTACTCTTGCAATGCGACGAGACGGGAAAAATCTAAAGCCGCGGGACGAATCGAGCGCGAAAGCTAGCCCACTCGATCGAAAAAGTTAAAGAAAAAAAAAATGGCGCGAGGAGAGGGAGACGGCCGCCCCGCGCGCACCAACCGGCGACAGCCGCCGGCTCACCCGACTCGGATCGGGATCACTTCCCCTCCACTGCACTGCACTGGCCACTGCACTGACAGCTCTCGCGCGACGCTAGCTCTCGTCTCACCTAACCTAACATCGCCAGGTTTCTGACAGAAGCGACTCCTCATCCGTCGTCGTCGCAGACAAATGTGTGAAATGATTCCGCCATTTTTTTTCTTCAATTCTTTTTCTCGATGGAGTAGCTTTTGCTTGTGCGATACACCCGCAGGTTTGGATTGGCAGGAGCCATGTTACGTCGGTCCATCCGTCCCGTTGCTTAGACTGCAGCATCCGCGGGAAGCCGGGACGGGGGGGAAGAGAGGGACAGGATCGTGGCGGGGGGTATAAATGGCGGGAAGCGAGGAAGAGGAGGAAGAAAGAATAGCCGCCCGCCAGTGTAGACGACTAACAGATCAGAGGGTGGTTTTGGGTATTGGATATGCAGGGTGAGGTGGTGGATCAGCCGATGCAGATGGTGCTGCGGGTGAAGCACCCGTCGTCGCTGGGCGGCGGCGGTGGCGGCGGGGAGGAGGAGGCCGGCGAGGCGTCGTCGAGGTCGGCGCTGTCGGTGTTCAAGGCCAAGGAGGAGCAGATCGAGAGGAAGAAGATGGAGGTGAGGGAGAAGGTGTTCGCGCAGCTCGGCCGCGTCGAGGAGGAGTCCAAGCGCCTTGCCTTCATCCGACAGGTCACTTTCCGACTTGGAATGTATTATTTGCAGCGGATTATCTGCAGCTTATTCAAGTCACGTTTTCAAAATACAATTCATATATGTCCTAAGAGCTGTTAGTTAGGTTTATAATTTATGATATTTCAGCTTGATTTCATCTGAAAGAACTGCAGAAACAGCACGGAAGTAGCAATTGCTGTTTCAGGACCCTAAAAAGGAACAATTACTATTTGTTATCTGTACTTGTAACAGAGATCGTGTGATATAGGACACATACTGCATAAAAGTTGATGATGCTTAAAGGCACACCAAATGATCAGCTAGCTCAGAAAAGATGCAGGAAATTTTTTCATAGGAACAGAAAAAAAAAAGTTCAGCTGCAAATGATGCGTGTGGCTGAATTGTTTGTTCTTTGATAGGAGCTGGAAGGGATGGCTGATCCAACCCGGAAGGAGGTGGAGGTGATCAGGAAGAGGATCGACGTGGTGAACCGTCAGCTCAAGCCTCTCGGCAAAACCTGCGTCAAGAAGGTGAAGGCACAGATTTGATGTGCAGAACTGCACATAAATACATATATAGGCATGAAATAGCATGAGCGCATGATACAGATTTAATTTGCAATTCAACAGGTTCTAACTTTTTTAGTACAACTTCTTGAACATAATAATCGGAATACCCTGTCGAAACAATTTGCAACGTGATACGATGAATTAATTCCAAGGGACTGAATAAGCTGACACAACTATTTGTCTGTCTTGAATTGGAAACTTATAAAGGAGAAGGAATACAAAGAAATCCTGGAGGCGTACAACGAGAAGAACAAGGAGAAGGCACTGCTTGTAAACAGGCTAATTGAGGTGAGTAGAATTAATGAACTTTTGTCACATCATCTCTTTGATCCTCAGATCGTCAAATCGGTCACTGAAAACTTCTAATCTCGACGCAGCTGGTGAGCGAAAGTGAGAGGATGCGTATGAAGAAGCTCGAGGAGCTGAACAAGACGGTCGATTCACTCTACTAGGCGCCAGATAATGTTATCCCCTAGAGGCATATAATTCCTCTCTGTAATCTCAGTGCCATGGATTTGTGAAATGTTTATGTGACCCGTTCATGTTGCTTGTAACTCAAGAGTGATTCGTTCTCTCTCTCTCTCTCTCTTTTTCGCCTCTTCTCTTTCAGTTAATTAATTGGCTTGGGTGTTTGTTGCGTTGTCACTGTCGAGTAAAACTGACGTACTTAAGCAAGAACATATCATGAAAACAAGGCTAGGAAAAAGAAGGGGACGAAGGATGTTGCGTCGACTCACTTTTGTTCTTCCTTTCATTCTGTACATAGTAATGTAATGCGACCAGCCAACCACCTCCATTGTTGTCCACTTGTCCTAGCTGAATTCAGAGGCTCAGAGTTTCTAAAAACCAGAGTTCCATGAATCCTTACAATTGGGAGCATTTCTGGCAGTTCAGGTCATTGTTTCTCCAGGAATGGTTCTTGCAGGACACTGCAGTCTGGGAATGGTCCTTGCAGAACAAAATGCTGTTCTGCTGTTACCAGAAGTCCAGAAGTCCAGAATGATCACATCCTAGTTATTGGCCAAGCTAATATGATCAGCTCATTTTGGCTGGTAGGTCACTGGCGTTCAGCTAGCATGAAGTTGATTAGAGTAGTTCTGATTAATTCTTGGTTGGTGGAGTCCGAAATGGGCCATGGATTGCAGTCCTAAGTCCCAAAAGGCTAACAACATACTAGTCCTAATAACATTTAATTAAGCTCCAGGAAGGCAGGGAATGATGAGCATTTGCTTATATAACAACTAGCTGCGGTTGGTTGGTTCTTGATGAGAGGGATAGATACTATAATGAGACAGGCCACATGGACCCGGTTAATTAACTAGTGCATCCACACACACAGAAAGGTGATACAAGCGATGAGAGTGTTTCTTTATGTTCCATTCTTCCGGGTACTGGACTACTATACTATCACCTAATCACAATGCAAAAAGGCCATGAAGAAGGTGAAACAAATCGCTCCTACTCTAGCGATCTTGGCAACGGCGAAAACCACGGAGACCCTCCAAGATTGGCTTTCATTAAGTGTAGTGAGGGTGTCATATATGGATGGAAGAAATGGTTGGATGACAATGAACAACAGTAGCCGTTAGAGAGACACCGAAGAATACGCCATGAAGGCTGGGGTGGCTACGGTGGGCAAGTTCGCGGGAGATTGATCTGAGCAATTCAATGATGTATTTTTCACTTTTTTTTTTGAGAAATTGATTTTAAACTTTTTGATCATTTTGAAAAACTTATTTAACAAATAGATCTTAAAAAACTTATTCCCTCGCCCTGGTAAAAGCTAAGTCGCTAATGTGATAGGGGACGGCACCAAATCACCAATATCATTGACGCCAAGGATCTATTTGTGAAAATGTAAAAGACCTAGAGTCCCATCTTTTCATTTATACTTATGCTTATCAGTCAAAATTTATTCTTTCAACTTTAAATTTGGAGCCGATTTTGAGTTTTTATCATCGAAGTTTATTTTTTAGCCTTACTTTTAGATCACTAAAAACACATATATAAAAATTTTATTCACAAATTATTTTTCGTTTGCAAATATTTCGTTTGGCTTATTCCATGAATAAGCGAGGTGATGGGGCTGCTATTTGTCGTAGACAAGGATCTATTTGTAATAAAAAAATTACAAATAGGTCCTTCGTGACAATGATGTAGGCAACGAGGGCCTATTTGTAAATATTTTTCATTACAAATAGATCATTTTCAAAAAATACAAATAGTTCCTCGACAACAAAATGTCGTCCTCATTCACATTAGTGACTTAGTTTTCGTCGGGGACTACGTTAACGTCATTGGCACCATCATGTTGGATTACGATGCTAATGACGTTCGTGTCGCAAAAATGATCATTTCTAGAATAAGTTTTTTAGGATTTTCTAAACGATAAAAGGTGAAAAATCCAGCAATTCAATGGCTAAGAAATTTTGACCAGACCCATTCCTTTCAGCCTATTACCAAACTATTAAACTTAAAATATTAAGTGCTCTACGCTTTGAAAAATATGTTTTCTTAAAAACCTTTCTTCTGCGGAATTGTTTAAACCATTTGTTTTAAGCTATTTGCAAGTTTGTTTTTAAAAAATATCTGATTCATCTATCTATCTATTATATAATTAAAGGAATAGAAAAAGGAGCCTCCACGTTCGCTCTCATGGCCTAGAAATTCTCACATTAATCGGAGAAAAAGAAAAAACAGAGTCCATATAGAAATACATTTATATCAGAAGAGGAGACTAGAGTCCATATAGAAATATACTTTAGAAATAGTTGAAATTCGAAATTAAAAATTAAGGAATATTAGAAGAGGAGTATAGAGCCCATATAGAAATACAATTAGGAAATAATAGAAATTCGGAATTAAAAATAAGGAATATTAAAAGTAGAGTATAGATGCCATATAGAAATACAATTAGGAAATAACTGAAATTCGGAATAAAGGAATAGATAGATA
>CM020185.1:23474670-23498032 GCA_009805545.1 Oryza longistaminata
GGAGGCCGGCGCCTCGAGACCGGTGCGTGGCTAGGGTCTTTGTCTCTTCATGCTGCTCAAAAAACGAATCTATCCGTAGCAAGTATGCTGTTCGCCGATCGTAATGGCCTGCAGGAGAGAGCAGCCACCATATGAAATCGGCCGGTCGATCTTATCCCGCGAGTTCGAGGCATGGGTAGGGATGATTATTAATCAAACCTAAACCGTGGATTAACAGCAAAAGAAGGTGTTTTTGTAGAAAAAACGAATGACGTGGGGAGTGGCTTTAACCTCTCCACACATTCCGCGGATTTTGTGAAGTGTATAAGCTAATATTCGAGACTGTCTAGCGTACCTATACTTGTAGCTGATACTAACTACCGTTGTCCGTTCTCACAGCGTTTCCAAGGATATAGACTTTCTAGGTATGAATGCTGCAATCAATATATTATGTGTAAATTGAATATCTAGGCACATACGATATATGGTTTATGAAGTTATTAATGTAGATAATGCTAAAAGTCTTATACATTATGAAACAGGAGCGAGGTTCTATCATAGCTATGTGCTTGTCAGTTTAATTACTTATGCAGACAAGCTTGGAACCTTATCTTGGTTTACTTTGACTGTTACTGTGTATCGTGGTTGACTTGAGTGTGTTTCTTGTGGTGCAATTTGGTTGACTTTGGAGTTAATCTCATGGGGGCGATGGGGAATGTCCTATAGTTGAGCACACAGTGAGTTGGAATTTTTCGATGTACATAATAAAAACTTCATTGAATTGTTTGACTGAGATATGCTTATTGTCAGTTAGGCATTTCTGCGCCGGGTTGGATTATAACTTGACCTGAGTATTGGAGTGAAGTCTTTTCAGTTTAGGGTGGTGGTAAAGCATGCATTGATAGGAGAACCTTACCTTATACATTTGGTCGACAAATTTTCGTCGCTAAAAATTTGAGCAGATATAGAGTTATAGTGACTAAGATTATAGGTGTAATTACACTGTATAATTGTATAAGGAATGTAACAAGCTGAGTAACGTCTGGCATGTAAACTACAGTGTACTTATTGATGATAAGGTTGTTCAGCAGTTGTCGACTGCAGAGATATATAGCAATAAATATTGAAGATTCGTCTAATTTGACTTAAGTGACTGTATTTTATCTAGGAGGATGAGTATTAGTGGCTGTTTCTGGGGAGGGGATGTAGAAAAGGTAGAGTGTGAACAGATGTCACAATAATAATTGAGTGGTTAGATCAAGCAGTCTTAGTCGGCGTCTTATTCAGAAGAAGTTGCTTCATGAAAGCAATAAGTTTTCGTCGATCTGGTTGTATTGAGTGAACGAAAATAGTCGTTGTTATTAATGCTGCTCTCCAAGAAATTGGTCTAAAAGGAATTTGTTTTTTTTGTTAAGATAGTGGAGTTTATTACTACCAGTAGTTGACTGGTCTCCAAATGAGTCTAGTATGTTGGATATTACTTATTGATGGTCAGATAAATCTCCCATTTTGTTAATTTAGTTAGTCGCAGCAAAGGACCAGGATAGATAAAGTATTAATTAAGATTGGTTAACTGCTTGTTCTAAAAATCGTGAATAGGTTATAAGGAAGTTATAAGGTTTTTCTTTATTTGTTGGAGAATTGAGAGTTATTTGAATAGGGCTTTACTCAACATTACAGTGGTACAATCCCACTTATATAGTTTAAGGTTACAAGGAAGTTACAGTTCTTATTCAGTGTTGAATGATGCAGGTCATATAAGTTAAGAAGTTACGTTTCTTATTTGTTTATGAGATGATGCTCCATATGTCAGATAGAACCTCTCTGTAGTCTTTGTAACTGGTTGGTAGTTTATCAGGTGGTTCATGAGTGTCTTGAAAAGAGAGTAGGCGTGTTAGACGAAAGTCTTGAAGTTATTGGACCTTGTTTTGGTATTTTATTAATCCTAGCCTTATAATTTTTGCTGAATGTAGAAACCCCCGTTATAATTTGGTACTTGGTACAAATCTAGTACAGTCCTGCTTTAAAATTTTAGGGGGTATTGTTTATGGTGGTGGCTATAGTTAGCATTGCCCTTGGGAATAAGTTGTGGTTTCGCATCATCATGTGTGTAACAGTAAGGTTAGCAATTTAGGAAAAATACTGTTCTTCGGGCATTTAGCGGTATGGTATTTAGTCTGGGAGGTTAGGGCGTCTGGGTGAGATGTTAATTGGTGTGCGGAGCGCGATGGTTGCGTCAGGATCCGAGGTGCGTTGATGTGTAGTCATGATATGGGTGTAGGGAAATCTGTCTTGGGAAGAAGTGCTTCTAATGGTAGAGAGCAGATTAGATTTCTGGTTGGGTGTGGATAGGCCGAAAAATATGGTTCCAAGAAATTGTTAAGAGATTGTGTTGTTTTGTTTGAAGATAGTGGACTTATTTATTCAGTAACATGTGGTCAAAAGATTTATAGATTGTTGGATGATTTTATTGATGGTCGAAGAACATGTTGTAGTTTCCAAGGATAGTAGGATATGTAAATTGGGTTACTCTTATAAGTAAGAAGTTACAGTTGTTGGATTTGTTGACAGTGATGCTACAGGTCATGTGGTGAGTATAGAAGTTAACGTTGTCTTATTTGTTGTATATGAATGCAGGTCGATATAAGGTCGAGTCGTATCATGTTCGTTGGAGTTGTTGAAATCTGATGCTGCAGGATGGTCTAGTGAACCTCTCTGCGTGTAGTGTGACTTTTAGGTGTCTAGCGTTAGAAGGATGGCGTGTTAAGAAATCTATTCCTTGTTTTGTTTTGTAATCCTTTGTATGTTTGCTGATGTAAGACCCTGTAATGTTTGGCGAACATCGCCAATGTATTTGTTATGGGTGTGTGCTAGTAGTTTGACTGCCTTGGGTTATTGAATATTGTTCAAGTTGGAATGTGCAGTTTTTAATATTGTCTCAGAGTCACTTACCGCAGTTGGGCTGAAACGATGGAAGACATGTTGTACTATATTTCGTTTATATTTTTCGAACCGGAGAAGAATACCCACGATATGCAAGATGAATGAAATACGGGTCAGTGGATTATGTTTATTTTATGTATTTTTACCCCTTAACCTAGGCCTTTTGCAATCACTGATAGATATATAACTAATTTGCTCTTATAAAAAAAACCGAATTTTAACAATTGTTCGTGACCATCTAGAATAGTGCCATAGGTGCGGAAGTACTATACGTACTAGTAGTAGAGAAAATCAATCTAGAACAACTAGATGTGAAACTATGAGAGAAGATTAAAACAACCAAGATCTATTTTAATGGTCTAAGGCCCCACACCTAAAAGATAACTTTTTTTCCCCGGGGTTTTTGTTGGAAAAAAGAACATCATGTCTAGCTACATGAGAAAGAAGGAGAGCTTGAAGCCCAACATTTACGATCGTACTACTAACTTTGCAGGACGGGTAAACGAGGTAAGACAACGGGAAACAGAGAAACCGTGGATTAACACGAACATCAACATCAGAGCCAATTGGTGCAGCTAACTGCCAATTAATGGCTATGTAGGATAGGATGTGAGAATTGTACCAATTCACTGGTCGAGAAAAAAGGAAAAAATACAAAGGCATAAATGATTTTCACACATATTAGTGTAATAGTTTTTTTTCCTCTATTCAAGCATTGCCTACACGGCAACTGGCTCAGCTGCACATACATAGGTTAGTCCTCTACCGTAGGCTAACGCTAACTTCAGCTGCTTACACGTATCGATGCCTATAGGATTTACTGCTGATTAACCAAGGTTTCACTTAAACAGTTAAAAGTACTAATCAGCTCTCTGCAAATCATGCATGATGATCAATTGGAGGCAATGTGAAAATCCCCTCCATCAATTATGATCGGGATGTCGCTCCCTCGACCAAAGGAAGAGATAGCGCCTCGGAGCGCGCAGCACGGCGACCTCTCAATCTCCAAGGGGACTGTCCTGGAGCTTGTCCTGGCTCTGCCGCTGTCTTGTTGTTACCTGTCGCATCTCGCGCCGCTCTGTCGCTGAGGCTCTTCTCCGCCTCAATGCGGGGCCAGGGCCTCCAAACAGAGAGGACTATTCGAACGCGGCTTCCAGACTGGGCCGAGGCCAAATAGGAGAACGCCGCGACGAAAAGCGAACTCGTTGCCCTTTCTTCGCGGGCTTTATCTCTGGGTGTGCGTTGTTTATCTACTTTTTGCCTTGTTCCTGGCATGAAAGGGTCGCTAGGGAATGCCATGCTCTAGGACACGCTGTTTTGTTAAACAGAGATTTAAAATTATAGGATGTGTGGATATGGCTTTCACCGGCTCTTGTAGCTGCTCAGGAATATAGGAAAGGAAAGGTTGTATTCTTGCATTGTCGAGGACATAGCTTCTATAGCGTTCAGTAAGCCGGGCTTTTCGTCGATGAGTATAGGCGTCGATAACTCAGGGTCGATGACCGCCTACCTTCATTTTAGGGTGAATCTATCTGAGCCGAGTGTAATCATTGATTTGGATATTCAATAAAGCTTGCCAAAGAAACACTTTTAGAGCCGCTAAACGGGGTAAGGAAAACACTAGGGGTGTGCACTCCACCAGAGCAATTGGGTATTTTGCATATTATATAATAAATATTACTTGCATCCTAGGTGTCATACTAGTTTTTGGAAGAGAGCAATGGTAAGAGGACGAAAGATATCAGTGGTGAAACATGGGAACCGATCAAAAATTTGCAACGAGCCTCCTCTTGCACGCGCGCGGCCTCGCCCTCCTCTCACGCGCGCCGCCTCCGCTCGCTTTGCATCATCGCCGCCACCGACGCCTTCCTCCCCAAGCCCTCCCCCTCCTCCCCCGCCCCATTCTTCCTCCTCCTCCTCTCCCCATCCACCCCGCGCCTCCACATCCGCTCCACCCACCGCCTCCCACTCGCGCCGCTCGCCGCATCCGACTCTTTCCAATCCTGTTCATCCTCCGCCGCCGCGCTCGACTTCGCTGAGCCCGGTGCCGCCGACGAGTCCGACGTGCTGGAGGAGTCTGACCAGGAGGAGGGGTATGCGCCGAAGGCTGAGGAGGAGGCGGCGGATGATGATGATGAGGAGGAAGCCATCGAGGCCTCCGCGGAAGTTACGAAGGAGCCTGAGGACGTAGAGGAGGTCGGCGAGTACGTGGAGCCGCCCGAGGAGGCCAAGGTCTATGTCGGGAACCTACCCTACGACATCGACAGCGAGCGCCTCGCCCAACTCTTCGAACAGGAAGGCATCGTCGAGGTCTCCGAGGTGCGACCCTCTCCATTCTCCGCTCTCTTTCATATGCAAAACTAAATTGACCCACAGAAAGGTTGCAGCCGGTGGACTCCTGTGCAAAACTGCAAATGCACTACTTTTATTTTTCATTTACCTGCTTGGTCACTTGCTCTGTTGAAACTTGTGTATGCAATATGCGCTTCACATTCTGTAGGTAGTTCCAATGGAGGATGCATTGCATGCTGCCACAAACAAAAACTGAGCAAATTCAGCTTAATTTCAGTTATTATATATCATTTTAATTTCCATATCATGCTATCATGATTCTTATAATTTGTTATTTTACTGATCATCATACTTTCTTACATCGATGCGATGTTTGTTTTGTTTCTGCAGGTCGATCAGTGACTAAATGGACACAGTTTTATATTGACCCTTCATCATCACCAGAAATAGCATACAATTTAGATTATATTGTTGGCTTGGATAAGTTAATTAAGTTGATCAGTATTTAAATAGCCAAATGGTTCATGCCTCTGTCTGAACAAACTTATAAATTCTATGGTTCTTTTTTTTACTTGCCAAGCAATGCAAATCAACAAGGACTTCAGTGCCTTATTATAATGATCAATTTCTACTTATTTGATGCCCCTCTTATATTTTGATTATGCTGCATTTTCTACTTATTTGATGCCCCTCTTATATTTTGATTATTTCCAGCAGACAAGCTTCATGCTCTGTCACTAACGGCGAGGACAGATGATTGTCGGCGAGGACAGATGATTGTCCCATAATGCTTGAGGTAATCATAACATATTATTGTGCTATTCTTTTAACTGTCATTCTGAAGCAAGCTCTATGATTCTGTGAATCATATTGTAGCACCTAGATCAGTCTAACACCATTCATTTCAAATTAAGGTACATCTAACCAAAAAATATTATGTTTTGTTTAATTCAATATATATATCATGTTATCCAAAGCTTCACTAGACCAATACTATATTATGTTGTTTTTAACTAAGTCAGTTCAAGTCCTGTGCAATAATCTATTATTCTTTCTTCTATCACCATTTTCTTTAGTGGCACAATTGATTCTGGAGCTTAGTTTTCCTTCTAGGGTGTTTAAATGCTATTCACATCTAGGTCACCCCAAAGGATCAATGCATGGATTACCCATAGGAACTTCTACCCCTAACAAATAGGGTCCTTAACATCAATAGTATATATAATTCAAGTCTCAGTTTCACTGCACTATGACTCAGTTAAATGTCTTCATGATATGATGATATCCTGTATTCATTGCATAGGATGCCCAATTCAGTTGTCTGATTTTCTCATGCCTCTTCTATTTATGCACATGCCTATGCGGCAATAATATAAGTTATGCCTTTTAGAACTATACACTCATGTTCCTTTTTATCACATTCAATTTGGTCAACAACGTCGTAGGAACAAAATCCTTTTGGGTAAGTTTTCTTAACTTTATATCTGACCTATGTTGGGTATTTTTGGATTATGAGTTATTCAATCTATTGATGTTCCATTTAAGAAGTTAAATGAACTGGATAGGTGTATTTGATGTTCTTTCATCTGAAAAATATTCCTTTCAGGTTGGGGATTCTGTTAATCTTCATTAAGATCACATTTAGACATTCCAATTTTTTTGGGATACTGATCCTGATTCTACAATTTTGTTGTTTCTTCACTGCTGCAGTGCTGCTGCTGCAACCAATGGAAGTTAAGAAAAAAGAGGAACAAAGCAAGTTTCAGATATTAGTGAACTAGAAATTTTGTCTGGTATGAAAATGTTTTTTTCATTATAAAGAGGAGTAAAGCATGTTTCACATTGCATTCCACATATTTACTATAGCACTCATAAAGCTCTCCTTATAGAATTTTTAGTAGCTTTTCTTTTTCTTGGTTTTGTTGACATGAATTCAATTTTAATCCTTCCTGTTTGTATGCATCTCACCTATATTGTCTCTCATTTTTCCCTTTTATAAGACAACTTCCTGTTTTGATCGTTCTTATTAATCTGAACGAAAACAGTTCATTACAAAAACGATGACAAGCTTTTAAGTATATGCTACATACAAACTCATAATCACACCTATCCATTTGTATGCATCTCACATACATTGTCTCTCCTTTTTCCCTTTTATAACACAATGACAATATTGTTGCTACATGTTGATCTAGGAAACTCAATCTGTTGTTTATTTTACTTCCTGTCAGATTGTGTTTTCAAGATCGATGAGATTTTCATGGTCTGATTCCCTTTATGATCATGCTTACCTATGTACTCCTAATGTCAAGGTGAGCACAAAAAAAACCCGTTTTGTTGTGTCCACCATATACCAGTTTGTATGCAGATTCCAAACTTTCAGTCTAGAATTTGTATATCCTTTTGAAAAGGTAAGCATAATCCATGATTTGATGACTATTTTGAATTTATTACTGATTTTTTATTCACCTAGCTCTAGCTTACGTTGTTTTTTTAATGGTTTATGGCTAACAATCTATCTGTCTTCGCAACTGTTTATATTGCTGAACATTTAGTGTGACCCAGCTTTCCCATATGCATCGATTTGGAAAAAAAAAGTTGCTCACTTAGGATCTTCAAAATTTTATATGTTACATATTATTTTCAACTAACAATTATTTGTAGATAGCCTTGGCTTATTGATTGCTTTTACAACATATAACCTCCAGGGAATGTAAAATTAGAAATGGCATGTTTCTTTGTTACATTCTCCTATGATCATGTTCAGCTGATTTGCTGCCCTCCTCCCTTTTCCCCTTCTACTTTGAATAACTGAAACTAAAGCTCTTTTCGACTAACAATGAAGACAAATAATTGATCTATGCTTAAGATAATCATATACTATCATCACCATGCTGTTGTTTTTGGCTAAAATACCAGGAACAAGCTCCATAGCTTATTGAATTATATTGTGATAACTGATAACTACATTAGTCTGTAAGTGAAGACATAATCCTAAGATATGATACATCTAGCCAAAAATTATTCGAATATAGTTGCAGTCTCTTATTCTTATGCACGCGCGCAGCGTAGCGCGCGATTATTGCTAGTAATGATTAATGTTGCTACACATAGCCAGCCGTAGTTCAACCATTTGCCAAGTTTCTGAAGAGTCCGTCTAATACGCGATTAGTTGCTAGAGGTCACGTCTCGCGATCAGATCAAGGAGTACTACACGTTTTTTCTTTTCTCAACCTCGCTCGTGACTGTCTACATACGATGTGGGTTTTTCATAAATTTAAAATTAATTTGAAAATAAGTCTGAAAAAAAGAAAGATAATAAAAAATATATTACACTAAAATCTATTCATGTACATAGACTTTATATATATAAGCATATACATTGCTAACTTTGTACATATAGACTATATGTATATAAATATTTTATACAAAATATATTTAAATTTGAAAACAAATTTAAATCGGATATATAAACTTTCACCGTATAAACTTTAACAATACAAACTTTAGAAGTATAAACTTTAGATAAGTAAACTTAAGATATTTAAATTTGAATTCAAATTTAAATCGGGTATATAAACTTTATGTGTATAAACTTTAACAATACAAACTTTAGATGTATAAACTTACTAATTAAAATAGAAAAGTAATACGGTGAAAAAAAAAGAGAAAGCAACGTGGGGAGAGAGGCCCACCACCCCGTGACGAGGACCGATCGCTCTCTACTCCCTTACGCGAGCGATCGCCCATTAGGATTCTCGCATGGACGGGGTCCATGTGCTGATGTGCAGACCGTGCACTCCTGCAGCGTGTCTTCACGGTCTCGACGAGGATGCTGGGCTATGTTACTGTGGATCAGACGTGGTTGTCCGACAAAGCACGGGTCGCGGAACGTAACACGGTTGAACTGCACGGGGGGCTTTTAACTATTTGCCACTTTTAGATTTGGCAATTAACTATTTGTCACACCTATCTCAATGACATGTGGGTCCACATGTGTCTATGACATGTGGATCCAGTGGCAAATAGTTAATTGCCACATCTAAAAGTGGCATATAGTTCAATATCTCACTGCACGGAGACTGCAAATGGGTGGACGCGGGACGCCGCGTGATGGATCATGGTCTCATGGATGTATGCATCGAGCATCGTACGTGAGTTTGCCAGACGGTTTCTGTAGGTATTTCATTTTGCATGCTAATCGAATCGATCCGTGACGCAGCCAGACAAAATGATTGCCAGTATGGAGCATACATACGTATGCCTTTCGCCCCAAAAAAAAACTTAACATACGAGGAATCCCTCCTATTACAGTAAATTTGGATAAACCTTAATCTAGATAACTTCTCCTATGTTGAGTTTTGTCTTCTGAGTCAAAACCGTCGCCGTGAACCCCCGCGTCGCCCTCCCTCACGGGCGACACGGGAGGCGGAAACAGCCGGCGTCGCCGCTCCCCCCTTCCTCCCTCTGTCGCCTCGCCGCCGCCCGAGGGGCCACCGGCAAAGCCGCGCGGCCGCAAGGACGGCGGCGGCGGGGCTTCGTCGCCTTCGTCTGCCTCTCCCGTCGGCGGTGGGGGGCGGGCGAGACAGCGAAGGCCGCCCAGATCCGGGCCGCCACGGCGGATCTGCGGGGAGGCCGCCGGCGGAGGGTCGGCCTGAGGTGGCGGCGGCAGTTGGTGGTGGTGGTGGCGGGGATGAAGATGGCAAGGTGGCGGCGGCAGTTGGTGGCGGCTGGCGGCGGGGAAGGCGATGACGGCATCGGGGATGGTGAGGGGGCGCCGGCGGCGAGGCTGACAACGGCGGGTGGATTGGAGGAGAGGCTGGCGACGGCGGCCGGATCCAGGCGCTGATGCGTTTTGGCCCCCCGGGGGGCGGATTTGGCATGCCAAAGCCGATCCCCCCCCCCCCCCGGCATGGCGACGGCGTCGGGGCGGCTGCGTTGGAGGTGGCGGCGGTTTTGCGACGGCGGCTGCTGGCGTCGGTGCTGGTGACAGCGACAGCGCAAGCGGCGATGGCAGCCGGCTTGCGACGGCCGTGACTGAGGAGGCGGCGCAACGTCGGTAGTGGAGGCGGGAAGGAGTCGGGTGTGAGGTGACGGCGGCGACGGTGAGGTGATGGTGACCGTGGTGGGAGGAGGCATGGCGGCCTCGGACAGCTTGCCGAGGGTGGTAGACGGCTACATCGAACCGACGCAAGCATCGTTTGGAGGAGGGGTTGGAGAACGGCTTGACGTAGAGTGGCGCAACCGATGGCAGCGGAGGCGGCTTGGCGCGAGAGGCACGGGCGGCAGAGGTGGAGGCCGGCTTGGCGCGAGATGCGCAGCCATGGAGGGAGGCCGGATTGGCGCGAGAGGCGCTCCGAGTGGAGGAGGCCGGCTTGGCGCAAGAGGGCGGCCGGCGGTGGAAGAGGCGACCTCGGTGCGTGGTGGAGCTTCCGGTGGGTGTGGTGCGGTCTTCGGCGCACGAAGGTTGGCCGCGGGGGGCGTCGGTGCAGGGGCCCTCACATGTCGGCAGAGTTTGAGTGGTGGTGGAGCATCGGTGCGTCAGCCGTGGATTCGCAGGTGGCGAGTGGCGGGTGGAAAACCTAGCCCGGCCTTGGCCGGACCGACAACGATGGTTAATTCCCCCTCCTGAGGGCATTGTCGTGCTGTCTCACCCCTCAAGGGTGGTTGCCGGGCGAAAGCCCAGTCTTGGCTCCTTTGAGCCCTGACGGACGGCAGCGGCGGTTTTTCATCGCTTCTCTTATTGAAGACGTCGTTTTGGCACCCCCTTGCTGTTGGGCGATCTCGTCTGTGCTCCTTTGTTGGTCTAGCGGCGGCCGGTCCGGTGCTAACCTTCTCCTGTCGTGTCTATTGGCGCTGCCAGTGCGTGGGTGGTGGTATATTTTTTCTTTTTCCTGGTTACGACCCTCCAGTGTTGTAATCTTGTAATTTTTTCCTGCTCTACCAATAAAACGTCGTTAAAAAAAAGTTTTGTCTTCTGAAGGTTGAGTTTTTATTTTTTTTATACAAAGGGAGTACCATAGAGCTAATAAAAAATGTTTAGGTAAAACAGTTGAAGAATGCCTGTAGTCCCAGCAAAAGTAGGTACCTACATGCCACTATAATTAAGTTGGCAGTTGAAATGAATATTACTCTCCTTGTCATAAAATTGAAGTATCTCTGGAGACTTTTATGGAAATTAAGGAAGTTGGTGAAAATAACTGAAGATGTTGTGATTGATCGAGATGAGGGGCGGTGAAGAAAATATTTTGTTTTTTAAAAATAAAATGAGTAATAGAAATAGTTTTATTTTGGAGCGGAGAAAGTAATCCCTTTGTTTGCACAATAGCTTTTTACAGTATAGTATTATTCTTTAAGGATGATTTGTTTCATAATATATTATCAGTAATTATGAAATTGGCATTATATTGTATAAAAATACTTTTAAATACAAATCAAATGATATTGCATGCATAAAACTGAACACAGATCAATTATTAAGACATATTTCCTTCCTTTCCAAAATAAATAAACAAATCTAGTACGATATGTGACCTAGTACGAAATGTGACATCCAATTAATTTGGGACAGGGAGTCTAGTGTAAGATCAATTATGAATAATTTCTTTTCTAAATGTTTTTTTTCCTTCGAAAAATGAGGATGCCTTTATTTTAGAACAAAGAGAGTAAAGTTTGAAAAATGTTAATTCAAACCCTTACCCTCTTTGATACATATGCCAAGCAATTACTTTCTTGCCCCTCAGTTTTCTTCCTTCTTCCTCCAGTAGTCCCGTCACAACTGAGCTCTCCATGAGAAAGAGAATTGCGTACACCAGTACACAGCAAACTTGAAGGAAGGAAAAATCTATATGTGGTGAGCATTAAGGTAATACCAAAATTTCACTTCCATACCATTCTCAACCATTTCAAAGTTTGGTAATACCAAAATTTAGTAAGGTAGCAAACTAAACATATCACTACCAACACAACCTTAATTATCAACTTTTGGTAATTTTAAAACTTTCTACTCATAAAACTACTCACAACATTTGGTAAGATACTGAAATAAGCACTACTCACTTTCATCTTACCTTACTAAATTTTGATAATGCCAAAAGATTGTAAGGTTTTTATAATAATAAGGTAATAAAGTAAACAAGTCTTAAGCCCTTGGAAACGGTGGCGGTAAAAGCTAGGGCTCTCGTGCTGGCAACTTGGCAAGAACTCCTTATTTGTAGCATGAAAATGCTAAGTCCTTAGAGTGACGAGCAGAGGAGTGCACACCTATAAAGAGTGACAGGCAGAGAAGATATGGGGTCTATGGGGAGAGTACACTCCACTCTAGCACCAATTAAGCCATATATCTACGCAACCCAACAAACACCCCTAGCTGATGGCAAGGATGAGGGAGAAGAACCGCATTGTCATGCCTAGCCGACCTTGTGGTAACTCCACTATGGTCCCGACGTCAGTAGCTCTTGAGCATCCCCTATGCCCACAGCTACAGTTGACGATGGCAAAGGGCAGTGTAGGGGCAAGCTGTTGGTGAGATCAGTCGTGATCAACACTAACGACCATAAGGATGATCAAAGAAGAACGACCAAACATGACTCGAGAGCTAATTCTAGGAAGAGAAATATAAGCAATGATGGAAGGAAGAAGAGAACAGCAACAGTAATGAACTAAAGTGGAACATACTTCTCTTCGATTATGAATATTTGACACTTAGGACGGGACTCAGTCAAACTTAATTTATAAATTTTGATAATCAAAGTAAGTTTATAAATTCCAATAGATTTTTGATATATTTTTAAGACAGATCTAAATTTTTTATTTTATAAACTAAGCATTTAAGAAACTACTGATGATCCAAATTTTAAATGTTTCATCAAATCTTATCCTATGCATTGATATTTATTACCAGTGGGAGTATCTAAGATGCGTTGTTCTATCTATTTTTATTTAGAGTGATATTTTTTAAAAGGACTGCCTATACGACATTTAATAGAAAACACCATTAGAAATAATCATACAAATTTTGAACCGTCCGATTGCTTTAAGATTTGTATAAGGCTTTAAGAAGGGTAGATGCGCATAAACCACGAATCATATTTGATGGCCAAAAATATGTAAGATTTGAAGGTGGATTTTCATTCGAATGTTGAATAATTAGCAATCCTGATTTTCTAATGTACTAACTTTAAAAGTGGTATGTATCAAATATCAAATATTTACCGCCCGGTTCGTGTGTGAATAGCTTTCATGCAAATTTCCTCCCCAATTCTATGCTCACCATCCATGCCGGCACCATAGTTAATGCACACTGTTACATGGATCTCATTATGTGATGCCTTGCTACACTCCCTATAATAGTATACTTAAGTGAAATTCACTTAATGCACATTCATAGTGGTGTTTCCGTACGTGCTAGTATTTGATTGATCTAACCATTACTTGATATCATCTCGACTACAATTAATTATTTTTTCACTATGCATGAGCAATCATTTCATTATTGCCAGATTGTGCGGAAAATATTTTCTAATAAAAGCGTATTATAAACAGCTAATCCTATCTTCCTATATAGTTGCACCACTGGAGAATGCATCTTTGATGGGTTGGGAAAAAACACAATAGTCCCGGTTCCAATAAGAACCGAGACTAAAAATACTCTTTAGTCCAAGTTTAAAAGTGCAAGGGGACTTTATGATCTTTAGTCCCCGTTGGTGTTATCAACTGGGACTAAAGATCATTTTTAGTTCCGGTCCAAAAAGCTGTCAGGCTCCCACTATCTTTAGTCTCAGTTGTTTATACCAACCGGAACAAAATACCTATCTTTAGTCCCGGTTGTATATACCAACCGGGACAAAATACCGGAGCCGCTCGTCTCGATCCCATCATCCTTATCTCCTCCCTCGCACACGCCGGTACTAGTACTCCTCCACTCCACCTCCTAACTCCTCCTCTTCCCCCTCCCCTCCTCCCTTCCCCTCTCGATCTGTTCGGCTGAGGCAGCGGCGGCGACAGCGGGCAGCGGGCGCTGGCAGCGCACGAAGGGGGAGGCGGCGGGCGGGCAGCGGGCAGGAGGCGGCGAGCGGCGATGATGCCCTTCCCTCCGCCGGATCCGGCGGAGCCGGTCGGCCACCCATCCCAAATTGCTCCAGGCCAAGCACGCTTAACCCTGGAGTTCTTTAGAAATCGGCTTCCGGAAAAGAAGTTGTAACTTGTTGATATGAGTATTCTATTAATTCTATTAAGCCCTGGGCTGGGATGTCACACGGGAGGCGGCGGCGGTGCCTCTCCCTTCGCCGGATCCGGCGGAGGAGAGGAGGCAGGAGGCGGCACACGAAGGGAGAGGTGGCGGCGGTGGGCGGCGGCGGGCGGAGGCGGGAGGCGGTGCGGTGCGGCGTGCCCTCCCCTTTGCCGAATCCGGTGGGAGGGGCAACGACAGGCGACGGGCGTCGGCGGCGGGCGGCGGTCCCCAACAATGAAGAATTTTTGTGAATTTGTTTAGATTTTTTTTTGTGAATTTGTGGTGTCAATAATATGTGGATTTGTGATGTCAATTATACGTGAATTTGTGATGTCAATGTTCGATTTTGTGATGTTGGTGAGTTTGGCGTGAAATCAATATGCAAAGAACAATGAAAAAAAAAGAGAAAAATAGGGACTAGAAAGGGTAGCGCCGGCCACATGGTGCTACCCTCTTTAGTCCCGGTTGGTAACACTAACCGGGACTAAAGATGAGCATCTTTAGTCCCGAATTCGTGGTCCCGGTTGCATAACCGGGATTATACGGGGTTACGAACCGTGGGTGAAGACCCTTTCTCCAGCAGTGTTGGTACCCACCAAGGGGCATTTACTCTTATAAAGCAAGACATGCAAGAAACCACATCATCAACAATTTTAAGCCATTAGATTATATTAGTACAAAGATAATAACCGTTGGATCAAGAAGCTACTTATTCATCCAATTCAATCATTTATTAATTATCCATTCACCTCTCTTTGCTCCACCTCACAGTCACACATAGCACTGTTACATATTTTGTGCATAACACCATGTTTTCCGAATACAACTTAAATTATTGTTTAATATATATTAAACAATAATTTAACATATATGTGTCTTTTGTTTTATTATGCATGATAAGATATCATATAATTATTAGGTATCGTTACCTGAATCTATTATCAGAAAAGAAACTTGAGTGAAGTAGAGAGATGCAAATTGTCTTACTATAACGATACCCATATTGCGCATGAAAATAATATTCATATATTATAACAATACGCAATTACTCTTGGAAAAATAAAGCATGAATTATATTTCAATAACATAAGGCATATATAAATCCACATTATCATATATTTTATATAAACATAGAGTTGCAGCTAACCATTTAAAACCTTGACGATAAAACTATAAAACCCACGGTAAAGACGCGGGGTGCCAACTAGTGGGTGTATGGATTATTCGTACCACGCTTTTTTTTTAGAGCAGATCAAACTATTAATTTGACCCGGCTTTGGGAGAAAGCCAAAGGTAAAACAAAGTACAAGGTCTGCAAAGAGCAAAACAAGAGAAAAAGGATGAGCGACAAACGCTGGGGACTCCAGCTTCCAACAGCACACTAGGGAGGGGTGAACACCTACGCCCTCAAACCAGACCTCAGATAGCCCACAACACACTAAGAACACACACCAAACGGCCTACTCAGAACCAAAACAAAAAGACTAAATGGCTGCAGGAAGGACCAACGGTTTCACTTGTCGCAGTTTGTCCATAATAGCTTCATGCCAGCCATCCAACACCTTTTGTTCTTCTCCTCTTAGGAACACCTTCCACTTTTGCGCCAGCGAGAGTGACTTGTAAACGACCTGTAAGGGAGAAGAAACCAGAACATCTTTAAAGACCCAGTCATTCCTTATTAGCCACAAAGCCCAACAAATACTAGCCAAAAGCACCATCCAAACCCTTTTTTTCCCCTATCCTAAACAAAGCTAGTGCAATCCCAGAACGAGAAAGGTCTCCTTTTTAAATGCAAGGCCTCTTTAATCACACACCAAGTAAACACAGCTAAAGGACAGTGAAACAAAATGTGATCAGAGGTTTCATTCTTCCCACAAAGTTTGCAAAGCTCATTCCCCCCTTTCCAATTCCTTTTTACTAATTGAACAGCACAAGGAAGCTTTCCTCTCCCAGCCAAATAGAGAAAATGTTTAATTTTAAGAGGGATTCTACTCTTCCAAACAGCCCACATGACTGAATCCTTAATCCCCCCAAAAATTAACTGATTATACATTGACTTGGCGGTAAAGGATTTATGTTTAGTATAGGGCCAGATTACTTCATCACAACCACCCTCAATCTGAACTGATTGAAGCATCCTCTTCAAGTCATTCAGCTCTTGTTCTCTCTCTGTACTCAGGATCCTACGGAAGGACAGAATCCAATCCCCATTATTCCACAGCTCCCTAACCGTAGCCTTCTGATGCACACTTATATCAAACAAATTATTAAAGACTACTCTCAGTGGTACATTCCCGCACCAAATGTCCCCCCAGAAATCTGTCCTAGAACCATCATGAACTTTTTTTTCTACCAGTCTCTGCAGAAATTTCTTACAATGGTGTAGCCATTTCCAAAATTGAGACCCCCCACTTCAGAGCTCTGAAAAAAACTCCCCCTCAGATATTTCCTTCTCAACACCTCAAAGCACATATCAGGGGCCCCATTCTCTAGTTTCATAATCCATTTACAAAGCAGACAAATGTTCATTACCCTAGTATTCATGAAGCCCATACCCCCAAAACTCTTTTGGACGACACAAAGCCTCCCACTTGATCATATGGTATTTTCTCTTCTCCCCAGTACCTTGCCAATAGAATTTGCTCCTAGCAGCATCCATTTTAGCATGAAAACCCTCAGGAAGAGAGTAAAAACCCATGGCATAAAGAGGGGCACTAGATAGGCAAGAGTTGATCTTAATTTCCCTACCCCCATAAGACAAATACCCACTCCTCCAAGATTGCATTCTTTTTTCAACCTTCTGGGAGATGTAGCACAAATCTCTCATAACAATTTTCTCTATACTCATCGGGAGTCCAAGATATGTAAATGGCATCTTTCCCACATTACAATTCAGTATGTTGGCCACTTTCAGCTCCTCCTCTTTACTAACGCCCAGCACATAAACCTCACTTTTCTGATAGTTTATTTTCATCCCAGACATTTCCTCGAAACAAAACAGCAGAAACTTCAAGCTTAGAATATTTTGATCAGACACTTGAGCAAAAAGAATTGTGTCATCAGCGTATTGGAGATGAGTGATCCCCCCAGGGACCAAATCAGGTACCAGCCCTTTTAGAATCCCACTTTCTTTTGCTTTATCAAGAATGACAGCTAGAGCATCACCAACTAAATTGAAAAGCAAAGGGGAAAGAGGATCCCCTTGCCTCAGCCTCTAAAAGTTTTGAAGAAAGGACCCTGCTCCCCATTGATATTAATACTGACTTTACCCCCCTCATTTATCTTTTTGATCCAATTGATCATGACAGGATCAAAGTTCTTTTTTTCCAGAACCTCATACAAGAAATCCCACTTAACTCTGTCATATGCCTTCTCAAAATCTATCTTAAACACGATCCCTGACAACTGTTTCCTATTCAATTCATGAAGCACCTCATGCAAAATCACACACCCCTCAAGAATGTTCCTCCCAGGAATGAAAGCCGTTTGTGTCCAGCTAATAACCTTGTCTGCTATCTCAGAAAATCTTAGAGTTACAGTCTTAGTCACAATTTTCAAAATCACAATCTTGTAAGCAAATCGGTCTAAATTGCTTGATGGTACAAGCATCCTTGATCTTTGGAAGTAAAGTTATCACCCCATAGTTAATTCTGTCTATGTTTAAAGCCCCAATATGAAAATCATCCAGCATCTCCTTTATTAATCCCCCAAAATGCTCCCATAACTGCTTGTAAAATCCCACAGGAAAGCCATCTGGGCCTGGTGCAGTTTGAGATTTCATACTTTTGATGACTCGGTTCACCTCATCCATGGTGAAAGGTCTGATCATTCTCTTATTTTCATCCTCCGTTAAACTAAGCCTTCCCACCCAGGCATCATTAGCTAAGTGAACATTACAATGCTCTTCCTTACCAAATAACTTCTTATAGTATTCATAGATGTGCTGTCTGATCAAATCCCTGTCAGAAATAACATCCCCCTCATGCTGTAAAGAAAAAATCATACTTTTTCTCTTCCTCCCATTAGCTGATCTATGGAAGAAAGAGGTATTTGTATCCCCTTGCAAGAGCCAAGTCTCCCCACAGCGTTTTTGCCACCAAATCTCCTCTTGGAGATAAATCTCTTCGAGATCTTTCTCCAACTTATATCTGGCAGCCCATTCATGTTCAAACAACTCTCTTTCATCAGCTCTTTTGTCTATCAAGTCTAGCTGGCCCTCCAATTCTTTCTTCCTTTTTTTCTGAACACTATACAGATTTGCACTCCATCCCCTTAGCCACCTCCTTAGGCAAGGCAGCAACACATGCTAGTAATCAAGGACCCCCTTTTGTAGTCTTTTAGGCCAAATCTTTGATAATTGGTCCTTAAAACCTTGCTGTTGGAACCATCCCATCTCAACTCTAAACACCTTATTCCCCAATTTTTCCTCATCCCTAGTGTCTACCAGAATAGGACTGTGATCAGAACCTACTCTAAGCAGAGAGGTCACATAAGTAAGCGGGAATTTTTTCTCCCAGTTCTCAGAAGCTAAAACTCTGTCCAAAACAACTCTGACAGGCTGCAGCTGATTGTTAGTCCAGGTGAACTTCCCTCCAGTTCTGTAAAATTCTTGCAGTCCAAAATCATCCACAAACTTGTTGAAAGCCTCCATTCTTGGCAGGTCCAGGTTCCCATTAGACTTATCAGACCAGAACCTATAAAGATTGAAATCCCCTCCAAGTAACACAGGGTGCACACCCTGACTTAATTTGAGTCCCAACTCCATCAAAAAATCCTTTCTGTTGATTTGTTGGGCAGGCCCATACACATTAATACAATCCCACACAAAACCATTCCTTCTATCCTTCAGAGTTATACACAGGAAGTAAACCCCCTGTTGCCAGTCAACAATCTCAAAGAGCAGGTCTCTAATTCCAGTTAAGATCCCCCCTGAGTGACCCACTGCTGCAACATATCTCCACACATAATTATCCCCAAGTAAACCCCTCAACTCCTTTTCAGATAAACTATGCTTAATAGTCTCTTGGATGCAAATAATATCTGCTCCCTGCTCGAAAACCAACTCCCTCAGTTTCCTTTGCCTCCCCCCTGTCCCCAACCCCCTTATATTCCAGAAGATGATTCTCATGATTTAGACCTAGGTCTCCCCCTCCCCCTCTTCTTTTTTAGTCCTAAGCCCCCCTGGCTTTCCTCATGCCCTTGCATTTTCATTGTTCCTTGACCCAGAGAACCTTCATAATAGAGCTCTTCCTCCCTAACTTCAATCTCATTCTCGGGCTCCCCTAGCCCTGAGCTGTCATTTACCCCCAAATCTACATCCTCAGCCACCAATGAACTCTTTTTCCTCAATTCTGCTTCGAAGAGAATAGCCTGAGCTTCCTCTCTAGCACATATTGCAGTTAGGTTTACCAAGGTTTCAGATTCATCACCCCCCAGAACAATGTTACTAGCAGAAGCAATCTCAGCTAAAACATTTTTATCAACAGAATTAAACAATGCATATGAATTGGACGTACCTGGATTCAGATTAGCTTTGGATTTTCTCAGCTCAGTTTTAACTTGAACCGGCACATCTTTGTCTTTAACTCTGAGACTCTGTCTTTTTACTGGAAGTATCACTTTTCTTAGCTTCTTCTTCTTGACTTCTTGAAAAACCTCCCCCCCAAGCGAAGGTGACTGCCTAGAACTGTTATCATCCTCTATCTCATCCTCCTCAGCCCTCATCTTCTCAATATCTGATTCTGTAGGAATGTCACATTTCCCTTCCTCATCATCTTCCATAATAGGATTCACAAAACCTTTTTGCAAATCCCAATCCATCAAAGCTTCCAGTTGGCAATCCTCTCCCTCCACCTGAGAATCAGGATCGTCTACCGGTTGAGATGAAATCCCCTCGGTCTGCCACACAACCAGAGCCTGCTCCTCTTGTTTGTCTAGCTAATCCCCCAACCTCGCAGACAGTTTAGATATCTCAATTTCCTCAGTCAACACCCCATATTTTGCACCAGGATTTGATAAAAGGATCTGTTGAACACCCATTTTATCCAAGACTGGTGAAACAAGCTGTTTCATATTCTGCACATCAGTTGACAGAGATAAGCTGTCCTGCCCTGAATCAAACATAACAACCCCTTTTCCTTTCTGAGCTGGTGGAGCAGATTGAGATAGTCTAGGGAATTGCTCCTCCTTTTTGTCCAGCTTCTTGGGTCCCCCTGTATCCTTATCTTTACCCCCTGCATCCCCTCCTTTACTTCCATCAGTACCCTTATCTTCCCCATCCTCGTCATCATCATCTCCAGGGGGCATAAGGTCTGAAGCTTTCAGAGAATCTTTCTCTACTTCCCATCTAATCTTGTAACCCACATTGTTGATATATAAAATAACAGGACAGTTAACCGCAAAGGGGTCAAGACAGCCAACCCTCATCCTTACAAAGTCCCCCTTAACCACAGTACTAGTATCAATTTCATCCAACTCCCCTACCAAATCAGATATGGCCTTGATGGCAGCCTCAGATCTTGCAAAGTCAGGAAGACCATACATCCTTACCTACACAAAGTATAACTCATCCACAACAGAATCAGTCATCAAAGACTCTGTCACACTAGCTTTGATAGGGAATTTATCAAAGTCAAAACTCTTAACTAGAGTCATCTTGCTCCGAGCTTCTTCATTAGGGAAATCAATCAGGAAGTCATTTTCATTGATCTGTTTGACTTTCCAATCCCACTTGATTCCTTTAAACAAAGCTCTGAGTTCAATATCCACCTTCTGAATTGATCCTTTACCCCTAATCACAGAAAGAATTCCCCTACAAGCTTTTTTTGAGCCCCCCACTTCCTGAACATCTAACTTAATACTATAAAAACCCTGCTCATTCACCCCATAACCCTTGAAATTCAGCTTCACTTCAGAGATAGTTTTTACTGCATTCCCCCCGTGCAACGGACAGTTTGACGAAAAATGACCAGGATTTTTGCAATTGTAGCACAAAGGGGGTTTCACACACGTTGCTTGATGATGGCCGAGTTCTCCGCAGTTGAAACATTTGATGGCTTCCTCTCGATCTACACCTCGACCGCCATCTCCAACTTGCTCCTTCTTAGCTTTGTCAAATCTCCTTGGCTCAAAATTCTCCCTCGAATCCCCTCTCCTTGATTCGAAATTTTTCCTCAAATCCCCTTGCCATTGTTTGCTCTTATCCCCTTGCCATCCACGGACCCCCTCCCGGCGATCGTCAGCTCGTCCCCTACCATCAGATCTTCGATTTTGAGCCATAAGATGATCACGCAAATCTTCCTCCTCCCTCTCCCACTCAGCTCGCTCACGCCAACCCCCAGCCCCTTCTTCCACAGCTTTCCGCTTGTTATTCTGCCATTGCTTAGGACGCTGAGGTGGGAAACGACGCTCCATCCGATCCCCACGAACCACTTCCGCGAATGATCGCTCGTCGATCCGCCGCACCGGCACCTTCCAAATCTTCCTCGCACTTCTCCCAAATCTCTCAATCTCCGCTTTGGAAGCTGGAAACCCTAGATGCGGCGATAAAATCCGACCACGCGGAATCCACAACCACTGCGCTTGCTTACTCACATCCACCACCGGCCTAGGAATTAGGTCACGGATTGACCAGCCAGATCTTCGCCGCGTGGCTACCTGCTCATCCAACCGCACAGAAATCCCCCCAAAATCCGTACGCGAGATGGAATCCACGAGAGGCCCAAAGCTACAGGGTTGGGCTCTCGAATTCTCACCTAGCTCACGCACAGGAGTAGTCCAAGCCTCCTCCCGCCATGGGGGAGAGCTTGATGTCTCCCATGGCGGCGCCTCCACAATCGCCTCCGAAATCGCCTTGACGTGTGACGTCATTTTTCTTTATTTCATCACCCCGTACCACGCTTTTTGAAGTGTAATAATTTCTAAAAAAATAAAACTTTGTAGACCAGCCATGCTTGGATATCTTTTTCTAATATATTTGTTAGTTTATGATATTCAATTCATCCATATGAGTTATTTTTCTCTATCAATATAATCTATTCAATCATGCAGTTAGAAACACGTCTTTAGTCATGTAGCTACCTATATGCAACCCCTTCGAATATGTCCTGAGATTATTTGTACCAAAGTAATCAGGTCCGGAGAAGTAACCGACAATAAAGTAAACATTCCTCGATCGTAAGGAGAAAAACTTTTCTACAAGCACCCAAGTTGGTAATGTCCCCGTTGCATACTTGCCAGGGAGATGGAGACCAAAGGAGCTACTACCTCCGTCTTATAGCAAGTTTAGTTTTAGTTATTATGCATCTCGATGCATATTTAAAATTTTGTACTATATTTGATGACGGAGGGAGTAGTGATTTCCAGCGGGTGATCGATCGAGAAATTAAAGTGGTTAAGGGCCGGGGCCATCGCTGCCTAAATTTTACATCACTCATAACTATCCTGCCGGTTTTCGGCAGATGATACAGTAGTACAGTAGTACAGTACAGCACTATGATGCTTGTTAAGAGTAGCTACTAGCTAAGCAGCTAGCCACCACACTGTGCTCACGACGGTGCGGCACCAAGCAAGCCAGTGACGTCCCGACACACTGGAGAGTAGCGTACGTAGAGTGCGGCGTGTGTGTGGCCGGTCTCCGCGCGATCGACGCGAACCGCCTCATCCTTCAATGCCCCAACCACTTTTTGCGCCTCAGTTACTCCACTCCCTCTGACCTCCCCACCACCATATAACGCCTCGCCAATGCCTCTCCAAATCTCCAACCAACCCACAGACGATCCATCCATCACTCTCGATCGTAACAACTTGTAGTCACGCGCCATGCAGCCGCCGACGTGGCTCGCCACGATGCCGGCAGCGACGTCGTCGCTGGTCGTCGGCGCCGCGTTCACGGCCGCCGTGGCCGTGGCCGTGGCC
>CM020185.1:23498057-23618636 GCA_009805545.1 Oryza longistaminata
GCGTCGTTGCCGGCGAGCGCGGAGGCATCGGCGAGCTGTGCGGGTTCGCGAAGGTGACGACGCGGCGGCGGTATGCGCAAGGCCGGCGAGGCGGCGACGGTCCATGACGAGGTCGTTGATGCGGCTGCGGGAGCAATTTGACACGGCGGCAAGGGGACGTACGTGCTGGGGCGTGACTCGACCGGTGAGCCACCTGCCACCCTCTGCTCCACTCGCCGCTCGCCGCCGCCCTCTGCGCCGCCCGCCGCGCTCGCCGCTTCGCCATTTCTCAGGGGGATAGGAGAGAAGAGGGAGAGAGAGGATAGAGAATGAGAGGGGATAGAGAGAAGAGTAGTGAGTATGACAGATGGGGTCCACGTGGGCCCCCATTTTTTTATTATTGTGTTGGGTGAAACTGACATGTGGGCCCTATAGGTTTTATTATTTTTGAAATCAAATTGCCACGTAAGCGCGCCACTCAGCCAAAACCGAGTCAAATACTACGAGGGATCTTAGTTAAACAGTTTCATAAGTTGGCGGGACTGTCTTACCGTTTAGCGATCGAGGGACGAAAATTTAGACTGGGCGACAAATAGAGGGACCAAAGTGAACTTATTCCTAGTCAAATGTATTCGAGAGGCATGTAAATATATCTAATCGAGAGAGAGGCAGATAGCATATTTGGAACGGAAGACCGCGAGTAGATCGAACGCGAGCGACTTTCGCCTCGCCATTTCCATTAACACGATCGGAAACTTCAGCGCAGCCGGGGAGTCGCTCGCTCAGACGGCAATTCGAATTGCAATCTGCACGGCCTACTGTGAGTTTGCATGTCAGCATGCATGTTCACCGACCAGCAAACAGAAAAAAGGATGGAAGTTGAGAAGTACTACTCAATTATATTATGTATGAATCGGCGGGATAATCAATCTTAATTATTATTTTGTTGACAATAAAAAAGTATGGGAGTGATGGCAGTTTATGGTGCAGCACAAAATGTCAAAAAGCAGCTTTCTTAACTGGAAACTAGTAAGGAAACTTATTCACAAAAGTTCCCTCTGATTGTTGGAGGGATTTCAACATTCTGAGAAAGGAAAGTGAAAGAACAAAGCTGGTGGATATACCAAGTGGAGTTTTATTTTTAATCCATCATTGACCAAGCTATTTGAGAGAAATCCAAATGAGTGGGAGAAATTCACTTGGTGTATAATCAAGATTCTCCACTTTGGAAAAATTGGACAGGGTTTTTATAACAATGAATGGGAAGGTACTTACCCTTTCACTTCAGTTAGATCTTTGGTTAGGGCAATGTCTGATCATAATCCCATGTTGATGGAAACAGAACAAAACACCCCCACTCAATCTATGTTTAGATTTGAGATAAGTTGGTTTCTGAGAGAGGATCTTTTCTCAATAGTGGAAGAAACTTGGAATGCTGTTTATCATGGTAATAACTAGAAAAATGGCAAAAAGATTGAAGCATCTAAAGAAAAAATTGAAAGGTTGGAACAAAAATTGGGAGGGTGAATACAGAAGAAGGAAAAAAGAGATCTTGGATAAGATTGAGGAAATAGATACTTTGGCTGAAACAAGAGGTGTGGATGTAAGTATATTAATGAAAGGAAATCGTTGGAAGCTCAACTCAAATTTGTGATTAGAGAAGAGAAAATTAAATGGTTTCAGAGATGCAAAGAAAAAGAAGTTCTGGAAGGAGACTGCAATACCAAGTTTTACCTGCCAAAGCAAATGGAAAAAAAAGGAAAAGCTTGATTTACTCACTCACACAGGATGAAGGTGTGATTACAGGGCAACACAATTTGCTGACATACATAACTAATTTCTACAAGAATCTGTTTGGTCATACTAAAAATAACACCTGCTCCTGAACATGGATGGTGTGGTTCAAGTCTCGAGGAAGACAGATTGAGGTTAACTAAGCCTTTCTGCATGGATGAGGTCAAAAAAGTTGTTTTTGAGTTAAGAAAGAACAGAGCCCCAGGCCCGATGGGTTCCCTGGTGAATTTTATATGAGAGTTCTGGGACATTATTAAGTATGATTTGTTGGAATTGGTCAATGACTTTCACAAAGGCTTACTAGATGTGGAAAGATTGAACTATGGCATTTGACCTTAATACCTAAAACTAAAGATGCTGAACAGATCCAGAAATTCAGGCCAATTTGTCTTCTCAATGTGAGTTTCAAAATATTACCAAAGTGTTAATGAATAGATTGGATAGGATCATGATGTACATTATCTCCAGGAATCAAACAGCCTTTCTAAAAAACAGATTTATCATGGAAGGGATTGTCATTCTGCATGAGCTCTTAAACTCCTTACATACCAAAAACAGAATGGCATTCTCTTTAAGGTAGATTTTGAAAAAGCTTATGCAAGGTTGATTGGGTGTCATATATAGAATGTTTAAATCGAAAGGGTCCCTGATCAATGGGGTGATTGGATTATGAAAGTTGTGAGAGGAGGTAAAGTTGCTATCAAAGAAATGATGAGATTGGTCTATTTCAAAACACACAAAGGCTGAGGCAGGGAGACCCTCTTTCCCCTCTGCTTTTAATTTAGTTAGCAGCAGAAGCACTCACTTTGTTGGTGCAAAGAGCTGAAAACAATTCACTTGTGGAAGGTCTGCCAGTTAGTCAAAACAACAAGGTGACCATATTACAATATGCTGATGACACTATATTTATGATCAAAGATGATATTGAGCAGGCCAGAAATCTGAAATTCATTCTATGCTTGTTTGAACAACTCTCTGGCCTAAAAATTAACTTCAATAAAAGTGAGGTCTTTTGCATTGGGGAAGCTGTTGATAGGCAAAATGTTTACAGTGAGATTTTTACATGTAAAATAGGCACTTTGCCTATGAGATACTTAGGGGTACCAATTCACAAAAAAAGATTGCTTAACAAAGATTGGAAGACAGCAGAAAATAAAATGAAACATAAGTTGGGATGCTGGCAAGGCAAGATGCAGTCCATCGGGGGGAGATTGATACTTATTAATGCCAGCCTTAGCAATGTGCCTTTATATATGCTGTCTTTTCATAAGATCCCCCAAGGGGTTAAGGAAAAAATGGACCTTTTTAGGAAAAGGCTTCTCTGGCAAGAGGATCAAGGCATAAGGAAGTATCACTTGGTACAATGGCCAGTTATTTGTTCTCCTAGAGACCAAGGAGGTTTAGGAATTCTGGATTTAGAAACAATGAATATTGCTCTGTTGGGGAAATGGCTGTGGAATCTAGAAAATGGGGAAGGTTGGTGGCAGGACATCCTTAGAGACAAATATTTGAACAAAAAAACCCTCTCTGGAGTGAGAAACAAGGCTGGAGATTCTCACTTTTGGCAAGGGTTGATGGAGGTTAGGGACATTTTCTATAGGTTTTGCACCAAAAAAATAGGGAATGGGAAACAAACTCTTTTTTGGGAAGATAATTGGATTGGAGGTAGACCTTTAGCCTTGCAGTACCCCACTCTGTATAACCTAACAAACACAAAGCAGATTTCTGTTCATGAAGTGCTTCTGGGGGGTTGGGATAAAATCAAATTCAGAAGGGTCCTTCATGGTGACAAACTTGCTGATTGGAATTTTATAAAACAACATTGTGAAGGGTTTCAACTGCAGGTGGACAAAAAAGACAGGCTCTGGTGGAACTTGACAAAAAATGGCCTTTTTACAGTCAAATCTCTGTACAGAGCTCTGAAACTGCAACAGACTGCTTGTCCTTTTAAAAAAATTTGGAATATCAAAGTGCCGCTGAAAATCAGGATTTTCTTGTGGCTGTTTCTCAAAAATAAAATTCTGACCAAGGACAATCTTTATAAAAGGGGTTGGCGAAAGGGTGACAAAATTTGCCAGTTCTGTTGCAGGGAAGAGTCTATCCAGCACTTATTTTTTGATTGCCCCTTCGCAAAATTAATTTGGAATGTGGTTACCTGTGCTCTTGACCTGAAACCTATTTTGGATAAAACTCAGCTGTTTAGTTCCTGGTCTTCTGGTTTTAACAAAAACATGAAAAACTTGTTGCTGGTGGGGGTTTCTGCAACTATTTGGGCCATCTGGAAGACTAGGAACAAAGCTTGTTTTGATAATATCCTTCCTAAAGACCCCATTGAGGTGATTTTTATGATTTGTCATTTGATTGAATCCTGGGCTGTTTTGCAGAATTTGGAGGCAAACCGAAGAAAGTTGGAGCTGGGAGCCAGAGTGGTAAAGCAGGTGGCAAGTGACGTTTTCAATTCAAGATACGGTTGGAAGCCTTGTGTCAAAAGGCTGGAATGAAGCTGCTAATGGTGTGCTTTTGTCTGTAGACAATGTTGTCTCTCTAGCTGCTCCCTCTCTTTTTTTCTTCTTCCTCTGTTTCTCTAGTCTTCTGCTAGAACGGTGGCAAGGCCCTCAGTTCAGTCTTCTCTCCCCAGCCTTTCTGCGCTGGCCTCTGCGAATGTGGGGTGTTTCAGCTTTGCTGGACAATTTTCCCCTCTCTTAGCATCTTTTGTTTTCTTTCTCCAGTTTCTGCTTGTAATGACTTGGTTTATGCCGTTCCATTAATGGAAAGGGGGGCCCTCGTGCTCTAGTTTCAAAAAAAAAAAAAAAGTAGTGTCATGTCTGTAGAAACGTGATACTCCATTTCCATTTCCATTTATGTAAGCCATTTTTCTGTCCATTTTATCACTTAGCCTCCACCAGCCAGCTCGGAGATTCCCCTCTACCTTAGCATATTTCGTTGCCTCACCAAGAACGAGAGCCAAAATAAGCATGTTCCTCATTTGATTTGCAACTCTGGACCCACAATCTTGTGTCCCATGCCTCTCTGGGTAGGGAGGGAGAGGACCGGAGATAGGCCAATGACGGTGATGGTCACATAGTGACCAGGCTGGCGCCGGCTACGGGGACACAGCAACGCGGGGGAGGAGGGGCGTCGAGGGCCGCGACGCCGTGCCCACCGACGAGGAGCTGGTCACGCTCTGCGCGGAGATGATCAACGGCGGGACCGACACCACGGCCACCGCCATCGAGTGGGCCATGGCGCGCGTCATGGACAACCCGTCCATCCAGGCCAGGCTCCACGGCGAGATCATGCAGCGCGTCGGCGACGGCCGGCCGGTGGACGACAGGGACACCGACGGCATGCCGTACCTGCAGGCCTTCGTGAAGGAGCTCCTCCGCAAGCACCCGCCGACGTACTTCGCGCTGAGCCACGCCGCCGTGGAGCCCGGGAGCAAGCTCGCCGGCTACGACGTCCCCGTCGACGCGAACCTGGACATCTTCCTCCCGACCATCTCCGAGGACCCCAAGCTGTGGGAGCGGCCGACGGAGTTCGACCCGGACAGGTTCCTCGCCGGCGGCGAGACGGCGGACATCACCGGGTCGGCGGGCGTCCGGATGATCCCGTTCAGCGCCGGGCGGCGGATCTGCCCCGGGGTGGGCATGGGCACGGCGCACATCGCGCTCATGGTGGCGCGGATGGTGCAGGCGTTCGAGTGGCGCGCCCACCCGTCGCAGCCGCCGCTCGACTTCGAGGACAAGGTGGAGTTCACCGTGGTGATGAAGCGGCCGCTGCTCGCCATGGTCACACCTCGGAAGCTCTCCTTCTGACGCGTGCATGCACGCACGCACATACAACGTGGCAGAGCACGTAAGACTGAGAGCCGTGGGGCCTAGCTCGCTCTCCTGATGGATTGTCTATTAGGTCAGCACGTGAGATATATACTACTACTACTCGTAGCTACAAATTATTGGAAGTTTGCTATTTCGAGTTATTGTTTTAAGTGAGGTATTTCCCGGTGGAAGGCTTATACTTACGTACGCAGTTACACTTTCCCTAATAGCGAGTACTTATAATGTATAAGTAACACTTCTGCTCAAGATTAATGCACATGTTCTTAGTATATATGCATATTATTATTATGACTATCACATGAATTTTTAGTGGAAAGTATTGCATTATTGTATTGTGCAAACATTTTTCATGGCAAAGATCTAGTGGTTTCATTTAAGATACATGACAAATTAAAATATTTGTAATTATGCGCGGACCCTGAAAGGTACTCCATCCGTTCTTCCCAAACACTATTTCAATTGTGACCACTAAAAGAATTTTAAATTGCTAGACTATAATCAGCAACAGCATAATGCTGATGTTTAAGATGCAACACACTTCAAAATAAAGCATCTTGATACTCTCTCTGTTTTTTAATATTACTTTGTTGACATAAAACATTAGACCGCTTAAAATCTAACAAGTCATAGCCTGCGAATTCTTAATGTCATTTGACAAAATCCATCCCTTCAAATCTTGCGAATTATAAACCATTAGATCGCTTTAGGATTCGTGGAGTGAACCTAGCCCTAATTTCCTCTTCCCTCTCCCCTCAATCATGTCGCCACCACCACTTCGCTCCCCTCCCTTGGGCACGCGCTCCACCTCCTCCTGCGTCGCCGCTGCCGCCCGGCCTCACCGGCTGGCCTGAAGGCGTCAATGGCACTGGCGAGAGATCCCCAGCCTCCACCCCCCCTCCACCCCTCTCTCCTTCCTCCTCGAGCCATCGGTGGCGAGATACCCCCGCCACCAACGCCGGCGCCACCACTCTCCTTCATCCCCTATGGCTCTGGCACCTCGCCGCTCGCCTGTTCCACCACCCAACACCGTGTCGCCGCTTCCCATGACTATCCTTCTAAGCCCGGCGACCTCCTCCTTCTCCTCCCCCCCCCTCTTCCCATTCCTCCCATCCCCACCCAACCCCGAGAGACACTAATTCGTCGGTCCTCTGGCGGAGTTTGGGTTGTTGCTAGCACCGGAGAAGAAAAGAAGGTCATTGGAGTTGGAGAAGAAGCACCTAAAGCACGAATCACGAAGCAAATCTAGTAATCCAAAATCTACAAGATTTGGGGATGCATTTTCCGTCGACAGAAGGTTACAATTTTGTATATATAAACGTGGGATCATATCAAATATATGGAAACTTATCTCAATGAGAGAGAGAGAGGTATAAATCTATATATATGAGAAAACAATAAGATGTGATGTCTCTTTTGTGTTCATTGGTTATCTACTGTTCTCTCTATTTTCATATTTTAAGTCATTTTGATTATTTTCTAGTCAAACCTTTTAAGTTTGATCAAGTTTATTGAAAAACTTTAAAGGTCCCGTTCTAAACTCCAACAACATCCAGATTTTTCCTCGGTTTCTATTAGCACGCTTTTCAAACTACTAAACGGTGTATTTTGTGCGAAAACTTTCTATATAGAAGTAGCTAAAAAAAATAAATACATTTTTAATTTTTTTAATAATTAAAACTTCATTAATCATATGCTAATGATTTGTATCGTTTTACGTGCGCACTTAAACTTCACCATATAATCAGATTCGAACGGGGCCTAAGTCAAACTGTGGATGGTGCCCTCCGCGAGATGACCCTACTGTAGTTTTCATAAAGAAGAAAACGAAAAGACCCTACCGCATATATCGACCAGTTTCTCGATCGATCCCCTCATAATGAACCTCCAAATGCAGCGTTGCTTTAAAACTTGTCGGCATAGAATACACCCAAATATAGTGCTATCATTGTCAACAAATGTAGTATTAATTAAGCAATGATTGTACAAGAAGCACAGCGCTAAAAAGATTATTTTAACAGTGAGATGTTTTCGAGGATTATTTTAACGTTTCGACAATGACAAAGTCTCCAAAAATATATTCTTGACTTTATCTTATTATAATGTATACAATAAATAAATTAATAAATAAATGCATGTTTACTTTCTTATATTACTTTGAAAAAGACAAATTTTGAAAGACAAATGTAGATATGTTGTTTTGTTCCTTTAAATTAAATTTTGTATCACAGAGGAAAAAAGTATAACAATCGTCTCTCATGTCTTATTTTATATCACAGAGGAAAAAAGTATAACAATCATCTCATAAGTAGTGTCATGTCTGGCAAGAGGTGAAGGAAAAAATGGACCTTTTTAGGAAAAGGCTTCTCTGGCAAGAGGATCAAGGCATAAGGAAGTATCACTTGGTACAATGGCCAGTTATTTGTTCTCCTAGAGACCAAGGAGGTTTAGGAATTCTGGATTTAGAAACAATGAATATTGCTCTGTTGGGGAAATGGCTGTGGAATCTAGAAAATGGGGAAGGTTGGTGACAGGACATCCTTAGAGACAAATATTTGAACAAAAAAACCCTCTCTGGAGTGAGAAACAAGGCTGGAGATTCTCACTTTTGGCAAGGGTTGATGGAGGTTAGGGACATTTTCTATAGGTTTTGCACCAAAAAAATAGGGAATGGGAAACAAACTCTTTTTTGGGAAGATAATTGGATTGGAGGTAGACCTTTAGCCTTGCAGTACCCCACTCTGTATAACCTAACAAACACAAAGCAGATTTCTGTTCATGAAGTGCTTCTGGGGGGTTGGGATAAAATCAAATTCAGAAGGGTCCTTCATGGTGACAAACTTGCTGATTGGAATTTTATAAAACAACATTGTGAAGGGTTTCAACTGCAGGTGGACAAAAAAGACAGGCTCTGGTGGAACTTGACAAAAAATGGCCTTTTTACAGTCAAATCTCTGTACAGAGCTCTGAAACTGCAACAGACTGCTTGTCCTTTTAAAAAAATTTGGAATATCAAAGTGCCGCTGAAAATCAGGATTTTCTTGTGGCTGTTTCTCAAAAATAAAATTCTGACCAAGGACAATCTTTATAAAAGGGGTTGGCGAAAGGGTGACAAAATTTGCCAGTTCTGTTGCAGGGAAGAGTCTATCCAGCACTTATTTTTTGATTGCCCCTTCGCAAAATTAATTTGGAATGTGGTTACCTGTGCTCTTGACCTGAAACCTATTTTGGATAAAACTCAATTGCACTGTGGCGTATGTAGCTTAACACGTTCTTGGTCTATGGCATGTGAAGAACGACAAATATCAGGGACGGATTGCTATTGCCCTAATGGCCTTTACAATGCGGTGAGCTGTCATCAGCCCGATCTCTTCATATCAGAACTTCGGTGCGAATCTTTACCATGTTCGTAGGTGGGCCTACCAAATTGAAGCCCGCGTGACCTTCTTTGGTCACCTGTTCTTGGCGTGGGTAGAGAAGGCTACAGATGTGTTGGGAGGATGTGGTTTCATTTCGCTTTTTCTATATGCACCGTGGATCTCGTGGCTTCCAGGTCAAGCCTTGGTAGCGTCTTGGACCAAGGCTACGCGTGACCCGCATTGTAAAGTCCCTAATTGCAGAACACTTATGATTATATAAGCATCACAATTATTTGTTTCAAACAAACCATACATATTAACCTTCTCATTTCAGACTAAATCTTGTACAGTTAACTTACCAGCAACACCTACAAATTAAGTACTACAAGTAATAGTCACTTAGCTAATACTAATATATGTACGGACGTAACAGTAGTCTGGCAGCGCACGACGAGCCAAAACCGGATCTCGTCTGAGGCTTGCCTCTTCACCAGCTAGCAGCGTTGGCACGTACACGAACTATTCCACATATTACGGTTAGCCCTTCTTCACTCTAAGGCTAGTCTAAGCTGCTGGTTTGGTAGTGTACGGAAGACTAATTCTCTGCACCGTACTGTAATTACGTAAGTCCGTAAAGTGCATGATCGCACATTAAGTACTGTGGTTACGCGGTTAAGCAAAGAAGAACACGTAGCAGAATGCAATCAGCCGTCGCCCTGTTTTTCTTTGCTTAGTACTGATGCATATATAATTTCCGAGTTTTCAGATAGTGCGTATTTTTCTGAAAATTCTAGATATGGAAGCACTTCTGTATACTCCGGATCCCTCTGTTTTCTAATATATGGTACCGTTAACTTTTGCTATATGCTTTGGTTATTTGTTCTACTTAAAAATTTTGTAGAAATCTTGAAAATATAAATATTGCTTAAAGTTCCTTTAGTAATAAATCAAGCTACAACAAAATGACATACTTAAATTTTTAAGAGTAAATTTCACAAAACTATATGTATTTTGCATAATTTATCACAAAACTAAAGATTTAAGAGATTGTTTCACAAAATTACAGATTTAGTGTCTCTATTTATCACAAAACTATAAGTGCTTTGTACAATCTATCACAAAACTACAGATTTAAGAACTTGTTTCATAAAAGTATAGATTTAGTATATTCGTTTATCACAGAACTACACATTTAGTGTCTTCATTTATCACAAAACTGTAGATTTAGCGTCTCCATTAACTATCACAAAACTACAAGTTTTAACAATGCTAAAACCTGTAGTTTTGTGATAATGAAGACACTAAACCTGTAGTTATTTATCATTTTGTGACAAATGAAAATATTAAATCTGTAGTTTTGTGAAATAAGTTCTTAAATCTGTAGTTTTGTGATATATTGTGCAAAGTATCTATAGTTTTATGAAATTTACTCAATTTTTAATAAGAAAAGAACCAAACATGCTATAAAAAAATCACGATTTCATATATTAAAAATAGAGTAAATTTCAGAAAACTGCAACTATAGTGACAAAACTATCAGTTTGCTGCAACATTAGTAATCTATTTCAGTTTGCTGCAACAATAACATGGGAAATTATCATAAAACTGTAGCTTTTACGTGTCAACTGTAGCAGTATATCACATAAAAGTTACAGTTTTGTGATAATTTCCCACGCTATTGTTGCAGCAAACTGAAATAGATCACTAATGTTATAGCAAACTGATAGTTTTGTCACTATAGTTGCAGTTTTCTGAAATTTACTCTTAAAAATAAAACTAGTATGAAGCAGCAAAAGGTTATGCAGCTGAGGTGCGTAAACTCTGACTCAAATCCGAAGACAGCGAGCAGAGCCACTCTGTTAATTAGTGCTCAAGAGTTCCATTCAGAACTAGGTTCTCAAATAAATCATAAATGTGGATGAAATCCTTCCATATCGTAGTTTCTACAACAGGAGCAGCGCGAGAATCCTAATGAGAGATCGCTCACGTGAGGGAGTGGAGAGCGATCGGTCCTCGTCACGGGGTGGTGGGCCTCTCTCCCCACGTTGCTTTCTTCTTTCTTTTCTTTTGCACCGCATTACTTCTCTGTTCTAGTAAGGTTATACATAAGTTTACTCATCTAAAATTTATATATAAAAAGTTTGTATTATTAAAGTTTATACTGTGAAAGTTTATATACCTGATTTAAATTTGAATTCAAATTTAAATATCTTAGGTTTACTCATATAAAGTTTATACTTCTAAAGTTTGTATTGTTAAAGTTTATATACATAAAGTTTATACGGTGAAAGTTTATATACCCGATTTAAATTTGAATTCAAATTTAAATATATTTTGTATAAAATATTTATATGCATATAGTCTATATGTACAAAGTTAGCAATGTATATGTATATATATATATATAAAGTCTATGTACATGAATAGATTTTAGTGTAATATATTTTTTTATTCTCTTTCCTTTTTTCAAATTGATTTTAAATTTATGAAGAACCCACATCGTATGTAGACAGTCACGAGCGAGGTTGAGAAAAGAAACAACGTGTAGTATTCCTTGATCTGATCGCGTAACGTGACCCCTAGCGACAAATTGCGTATTAGACGGACCCCTGCCGCATCCATGCGGCAGCGTTATTAGGCTTGCCAAAATGGCGACTGCAATTCGGTTAGGAGAAACTGCAATTTCGGTAGGCCGAAATGGGCGGCCGAATAATGCCTAACACTGGCCAAGTGGCCATGCATCTACAAGTCTACAACTAGTTCACATTTTGAGAACCGTAAACCAACAAAAAAATAAAAATGAGTGGTAAAAATTCGGTATATTCGTACATCAGGTATCACATTTTATAGTATAAAATATCATACTCCCAATATCTTTCAATGACTATAAATCACTATCTTTTCAGTACCGATCCATCTCTAGCGGCGATGAGCAAAGCGGGGAATAAATAGATTGATGGTCGTCTTTTCCAGTTTTCGTACTGAAAACAAAGTGATTTTACAATAGTTACGCGGCATCAAGCAAGCCGATGAAACCAAAGTAATCCCACCAAGTTCGAAAAGTATTCGAACAAAAATAAGAAACTTTCGTTCAGTTTTTTCACTTCCACCTCATGATAATAGCATGATTACCACCGTTACCGAGTTTACTGTCAGAAGACGGGCGTGTTTGCATGGTGCCCTGACCTGAGCGCTCTCACTCAGGCAGGTGCATTCAACCACAGGCCACCAAAATCGGACGCCTGATAATCGTGTCTGACTCAGGCGTGCTTCTCAGGGTGTGAAGTAAACAGACCCGACATCTCGCGCGGATTAGCTAGGTACGTGCCCAACTTTGTCCATCTGCTTCGCTGCCGATGCGTACTTGTGCTCCCGAATTCCGGATCTAGCTTGGCTTCTCTCCCTCTCCACTCTCCAGACTCCAGAGGCGTCCATTCGATGGAACTGAACCCGTGTGCTGGCAGTGCTATGTACTTATGTTGCTGCAGGCATCATGATTCGAGCCGGTATGTATTGAAGAAGATGCAAGATCAGCAGTATGATACTCTAATACAATGAGAAAAATAGAGAGAGACGGGTAACGTGAGTTATTACAACTGTTAAGTTGTTTAGGGGTGTGTTTAGTTCACACCAAAATTAAAAGTTTGATTGAAATTGGAACGATGTGACGGAAAAGTTGGAAGTTTGTGTGTAGTAAAGTTTTGATGTGATGGAAAAGTTGGAAGTTTAAAGAAAAAGTTAAGAACCCTGTTTAGTTCACATCAAACTTCCCCCAAACTCCCAACTTTCCATCACATCACATCACATCCAAAACTTTCCTACTCACATAGTAAACTCCAACTTTTTTTCCAAACTACCAACTTTTCCTAAACTTCTCCCCAATTTCAGAAACTAAACACAGCCTAAACCAGGCCTAAGTTGTTCATAGTTGAGTCTGACTCCACGTGCACATTGAGGGCATGTTTGGTACAGCTCCAACTCCTAAATATTGCTCCAGGAGTTGAGTTTGGAGTGGAGTTGTGGAACTGCCTAAACCTAGCTCCACAACTCTAGTACATTTTGTGAGAGAGCTCCACCCAACTCCACTCCCAGTTTTGGTGGAGCTGAAACTGTTTGGCTGAGCTCTAGCTCCAGGAGGGGTGGAGCTGGAGCTGTGCCAAACAGGCTCTGAATGCCCATTCTGATCAAACGTGACTGGAACATGTATAGGAGGGGAACTGGGGCCAACAATCTTAGGCCTGGGCCGTGTTTAGTTTTCCCCCCATTCGCAATTTTCCATCACATCATATCACATCAAAAACTTTCCTACACACATAAACTTTCAACTTTTTTTTCCAAACTCCCAACTTTCTTCAAACTTCCAACTTTTTTCAGGAACTAAACGCACCCCTAGTTAGGCTGTGTTTAGTTCCTGAAATTGAGGAGAAGTTTGGGGAAAGTTGGTAGTTTGGAAAAAAAAGTTGGGAGTTTATGTGAGTAGGAAAGTTTTGGATGTGATGTGATGTGATGGAAAGTTGGGAGCTTGGGGAAGTTTGGTGTGATCTAAACATGGCCTTAGTCTTGAATGATTTAGGTTCGTCCCTCCATTTTATTGGTTCTCTTAAATTAGTGTCGTGTTTAGTTCCAAAATAATTCTTCAAACTTACAACTTTTCCATCACATCAAAACTTTCCTACACACACAAACTTCCAGTTTTTCCATCACATCGTTCTAATTTCAACTAAACTTCTAATTTTGGTGTGAACTAAACACAAGGTTGTAAACTGAACTTGGAACATGTCACGTTGTCCGGGTAGTCTTTCTGTTGGTTATTTGAGTTGTGTGAAATTGATCAGGATTTGCTACAGGCGCTGAAGTCGATTCCAATTACGTGATTTATATTGCATTGAGCTGCTACTTGATCTACTAATCCGTAATCCGTTGTTATTAGGAGCCCCAAACAAAAGGCATGATGTATTCCATCGACGAGCAACAACCCAAAAGAATTCACTGGTGTTATCAACATGTTCATGGATGTTAAATGAGTATGTACCTTCAGCAATGCAAAGTCAAATTTCGAATAGATCTTTTTGCACGGCTGTCCACTATTACCTCATCTACATAGGAGATTTTTTTTATTTAGATGACGTTTTATTGTGGTTTACGCTAGTTTCCACCAAATTTGGGGTTTCCACCATATATATTTTTTCCAAATAGGGTAGATTGCTCAATTTGCCATTTGGTGCTTCTAATGTGTTCTGGGGTAGGTTCTGACATGTAACTAGCAGGTGGTTCCATTAACATTCGATCTTTGAAATTTACTTTGACTCCTGAGAATAGCAGTGCAATATAGGATTTACTATGCAATCCTGAACCGACAGTCAGGTAGCCCTGAAGAAGCACCCCACTGCACTGCACAATCAGCTGACCAGATTGGATGCTACTGGTGAACTCAATATATGTTATCCCCATGATAATAATCCAATCCATTCTATTATTGTTCTGATAGGGCTATTGGTGAACTCAATATATGTAGCCCCCCACAATAATCATCTGATGCATTCTATTATTGATCTGACTCTCCTTAAGCAGTCTGAAGCTTGGCCTTTTCTTTCAGTTCATACCATGGGAGATTGTGTTTCCCATCTCTGAGTTTGTTTCTTTGTCAGATATAAGCTTTACCATTTGTTACATTGTTTGGTCATCTTGTCAGTTAAGTTTGATATCCACTTCACCCCCACTACACATGGAGACCTTTTAATCATCTACCAACAATCATTCGACTTTGACGATACATTCTAAACAATTATGAATCGTATATTACATTTTAGGCTCCTAATACTATGCTAAATAATACTACTCACCATCTATGCTACTCCATCCGTTTCACAATGTAAGTCATTCTAGCATTTCCCACATTCATATTGGTGTTAATGAATCTAGACATATATATATCTATCTAGATTCTATCTAGATTCATTAACATCAATATGAATGTGGAAAATGCTAGAATGACTTACATTGTGAAACGGAGGAAGTACATGCTATGCTTTCCCTATTAATGTAAAATGATGTGATGATCTTAATATAGTATTGATTTCAATCATTTCTCCCTTTTATCTTTACATGTAATGTTGGCTAGAAAGTTTATTATCATTCCATGTATACTCCTTTTATTCAGACAAGCAATTAGCCAGAAAATCATTGCAAATACCAATTGGTACCATGGACCTTGTACTACAATATCCTACCCAATGCAGCAGCACATCTTCTACCTTGTTACTACTGGAAGTAAAGATTACCTGGTAGCCGTCGCATAGAAGCGGCTGAGGCCGACCTTGGTGCCGACGGCCTTGATGTCGGCCTGCACCTGCTCGCGGAATTCCCTGTAGGAGAAGGGCCTGTAGACGCCGCCGCCGATGCCGCCGGGGGCCTCGACGACGGCGTCCTCCTGCGGGAAGGCGAAGTAGCAGCACGACACCCTCTCCGTGGAGGGGCGGCTCGCGAGCACCCTGTGGCGCACGCTCTGGTACGAGCCGCCGCTGATGGCCGTCATCATGTCGCCCAGGTTGACGAGGAGCTCGCCGGGCGCGGGGGCGACGTCGCGCCACGCGCCGTCGCGGAGCACCTGCAGGCCGCCGACGTGGTCCTGGCCGAGGATGATGGAGAGCACGGAGCTGTCGGTGTGGGGCTCCATCCCGAGGCAGGAGGCGGAGGAAGGGCAGGGCGGGCGTAGCGGTACAGGCGGAGGAGCCCTGGCGCTCGGCGAGGTAGGACGCCGCCTGGTGGTGGTCCAGGCTCAGCTCGTCGGCCAGGGCGTCGAACAGCTTGCGGGCGACGCGCGCCATGTGGTCGCCGTACTCCGCCATCAGCGCCCTGATCCGCATCCAGCCATCATCATCATCATCATCGCCATCGCCGACCTGCGACGACGACGACGACGAGCCGGGGACGAGATCGACATGGAGTCCCTCCAGCCAGTTGACCTCCTTGACGCGGAGCGACTTCAGGCGCGCGCGTGCCCCAGAAGTAGCCGGCGCGCCTTCTTCCTATCTCGCGTCGAAGGTGTCGCTCCGACCCAGCAGCTCTTCCCCAGCTCAGCAGCCGCCGCCGGAGCCGCCGGGGACGCCGTGGTTCACCACCGCGGAACGCGCCCAGATCCCGGCAGGCCGCCACCAGCGCCGCCCGGTCCTCGCCGCCGACGCGCTCCAGGTCCAGCGTCGGCAGCTCCAGACCGGGCAGACCCGGCTGCAGCTGCAGCTGCAGCGGCAGCGTGCGCCTCCGGCTGCGGGAACGGCGGGCACGACGGGTCCATCTGCGTGGTCCTCGTCGTCGTCGTTGACGACGACTCGCCCCCCCTCCTCCTGGTTGAGCCTGCCGCACGTGGCGGCAGCTGAGGCCCAGCCCACAGAAGCCTACGGCCTCCATCTCGGCCCATGATGGCGGCCAGGCCCGGCCCATAGTCGTTTCTGCCCTACTCGTTCGTAGTGGCAGTGTGGCACCCAATCCCACACACTCTGGTTTTGCAGTAGGGAAAGTACACCAAGGTCCCTCAACTTGTCATCGAGATACAAAATCATCCCCCAACCGAAAACAGATCGAAGATCGGCCCTACATATTAATAAAAAACCGTTCGCTTGAGGTCCCTGGCGGTTTTAACACCGGTTTTTAGCCTACGTGGCGGCTGAGTCAGCGTGGGACCCACGTAGGGCCCACATGTCAGCGTGTCCACGTCAGCCTCCCCTCTCTCTCTCTTTCCCTCTTCTCTCTCTTCCTCATCTCTCTCTCTTCCTCATCTCTCTCTCTACTCTTCTCTCCAGGGCTCTCTGGGCAGGGGAGCAACTGAGCAATGCGGCAGCGACGGCGGGAGCAGGGGAGCAAGGCAGCGGCACGCGGCGGAGGGCAAGTCGGCGGCGGCGGTCTCCGGTCTCCCCGCGCTCTTCGCTCTGGGCTGAGGCCGCCGTGCTCGCCCCGTCGTCTTCGCTCTGCCAAGGCGGCGGCGGGGGGAGCAAAGACGTCGGCGGCGGCGAGCGGGGCTGAGCGGCAGCCGGCGGAGCAGAGCGGCGGCGGGCGAGTGAGGGCAGCCGCGCAAGCGGAGCGGAGGCGGGCGAGTGCGTGGCGGCCGGCGGAGCGCCGGTGGCGGTAGGCGGCGAGCCGCACGGCGGCCGGCGGATGGGGAGAGGCAGCCAGTAGGCCCCCTAGTGGTCGTCACTCGGCTGCTGCGTCCTCGCCACCAACGTCCCCGACCGCGTGCCCGACCTCGCCGGCCGGCGCCGACCATCTCCCTCTCGACGTCGGCAAACGTGTTGGAGTCCAGGTTGCCACCCCACGGAGGCGCAGCCGCCGTTGCCGCGGGTGCCCGGCGTCGAGCACGCTCGAAATGAGACGGGCGGCGGCAAGCGGGGCTGAACGGCGGTCAGCGGAGGCAGCGTGCGAGCGCGCGGCGGCCGGCGGAGTAGAGCGGCGGTGGGCGAGTGCGTGGTGGAGGACGGGGCGAAGCGGAGGCGCAGAGCGGAGGGCGAGGGCGCGGCGGCCGTGGAGCGGAACGGCGGCGGTCTGCCGCCGGGGGGAGGAGATGGGCAAGGGTGGCAGCCGCCGAGCCACCGCCACCTCTGGGCCCCTGCCTTCGAGCTCCTCGCCGGCGACCGCGGGCCACCCCGACTCCTCCCTTTCCACGCGATGGAGCTCGCCGGCCTCCCCACGCCTCCGCCGTGTCTGCGGCCATGGACGATCCTCAGATCCAGCGGCCGGCGTCGCGCGGCGGAGCAAAAGCCACCGTCCGCATCCTCGTTGCCGCCGGCGTGGCACATCGCGGCCGGACTCGTACGGCGTCATTTGAGTGAGCTCGAATGGCGCCTCCTCCTCCTCCTCCTCCGTCGTCCATGTCTTGGGTGTTCCTAAGCCGGGAGAGCGAGGACGCCACTGCCGCCATCGTCCATGGACGCCGGCAAGCTCTATTGGGTGGACGCCGAAGACAGCTTCTTCCCACGCCGCCGCCGCCGACCCCGCTTCGCCGCCGGCCACCTCTCTCTTCTCAAGAGTCGCAGTCGTAGCCGCTGCCGCCTCCTTCTCCCGTGTCGTCGTCGCCGGACCGCCTTGCAGAGAGGAGAGAAGCGAGAGAGATGAGGAAGGAGAGAAGAGGGGGAGAGAGATGAGCTAGCATACTGACACGTGGGACCCACGTGGGGCCCATGCTGACTCACCCGCCACGTCAGACAAAACCGGGGTCAAAACCACCAGAGGACCTCAAGCGAACGGTTTTGTTAGTTGAGGGACCTCCGATATCTGGTTTTGCGGTTGGGGGACGATTTTGTAACTCGATGACAAGTTGAGGGACCTTCGGTGTACTTTTCCCTTTGCAGTATGATAGGATCTGCCAAAAGACCATTTCAATTGCTGCCAAAAGTGAAATTTCGGACGGTGCGGTACAGATGTTTGAAAACCGACCTTGAAAAATCGATGGTGTAGAGCAGGTCAGCAGATTCTACGGACTTCTCCATTCAGCAAACGGAATGATGCTGAAGATTTCAGTGCAGTTAATGATGTAGTATAGCACAATGTTCTTGAAGGGAGTAGGAAAGGAGGGGTGGGAAGCCAAAGGGAACTCCTGAGAAGAAAAGAGAAACCCAATCCATATAAGCAGTCAAATTCATAGTACCATACCGCATCATCTCCCTCAAGAAAGGTGTGTTTAGTTAACACCAAAATTGGAAGTTTGGTTGAAATTGGAACGATGTGATAGAAAAGTTGAAAGTTTAGGTGTGTAGGAAAGTTTTGATGTGATAGAAAAGTTTAAAGTTTGAAGAAAAAGTTTGGAACTAAACAAGGCCAAATAGGGCATACAAGCGTGTAAAATTTGATATTATGGATTTTCTGTCCCACACAGACCATTTTTTTCAGCCCACTCATCTCATGCATCTTTCCGTAGGGCCGTGTGGGTCTGCGGATCAATTGATGCCAAAAGGATTCATCGCATATTGCTTCCCATGCTAGGAATGAAACCACGTCATGCTTTAACCACATAAGGACTTTTACGGTACATTCTACTGCTAGTATATACTACCAGTATATAAAAGGGTAGTTTTCGTATTAGGTGAAAATCTGAAAAGGGCTTTTTGGTCATTTAAAATAGAACTATTTTCACCGGGATTAATTTCCTTCGGCTGTTTTTTCTGTGGATATCGTCATCCGCTTCTTCACGATACATCGCACGGCTGCCCTTGCCGCTGCGAGCTGCCGAAGTTGCACGCCTATGCCACAGCGGCATGCGCCCTTCTGGCTTCTGCAGCTCCGCCTGCCGGTCGCCTCCCTCAAGAACTAGAGTTTTGGGTCACCGGAAAACACACGAGAGGAGGGAAATCGATTCGATTCCCGATGGCGGCGACGGCGATAGTGGCTGATGGCGGCGGCGGCGATAGTGGCTGACGGCGGCGGCGCCGATTATGGCTGACTGCGGCGGTGAGGCGGCGCTCGCTGCTCGCAAGAGGAAGACGACTGGGCGCGACTTCCACAAAGGGGTGACCGTGGATTGGATCCGACCAGTGATGAAACGTGAAATCACGAAATTGCCCGCACACAATTAGATAAAAAGACAAATATACCCTTTTCAATTTATATTGCAGGATAATTGGAAGGGAGATCGGATGAATTTTAGACCGTTAGATCAAATATACTGGTAGTATATACTAGTAGTAGAATGTACCGTAAAAATCCTCTAACCACATACCCCTGCAACCTTCAGAGTGCCCTTGTGCTTGAGAGGTTATCATGTCCACCCAAGTAAATCAGGGTTGCTTGCTTGCAGTTATCAATAAAGCACTGTTTTGTGCATCCTAAATTAGTAGTAGTACAATTTATTCTTGTATATCAGGAACCTTTGTTTACTTCACAAGTCCCTGGTGTTTGAATATTCTAAAAATGAAGATAAATATGAAGATTAAGTGTTTCACGCAAAACGAGATGGTAATAACGTGTGATTAATTGATTTTTTTAATTATTACAAACTTGAAAAATAGATTAATCTGACATTTTAGAGCAACTTTCGTATAGAAAGTTTTCACACGAAACGTACCGTTTAGTAGTTTAAAAAACGTGCCATGAGTATCCAAAATTTTATCTCCGTCTTGTTGGAGAAACGAACAAGAGTGCACTCCAAGGGGCACAACAGGAGATAGCATGCCCCTTATCTCCAGTCAACTTGAAAACCTCGTGAATTGGATTGTTCAGCATCAGACGGTTTCAAATCACATGCCAATAGCAATATGGATGAACACATGGTGGAGTATCCAATTTCTAGAATGTAGATTATAATTGTTCAGTTTTTATTTGCATACAATGTCAAACTCATGACCTTTTATTCCTGCAGCACCCTAATATTACAACAAATCATCAACCATTACCTCACAAGAACATTTTCGACATTAAAAAGGTAGATGATTCTACTCACAGTGATATCAATGTTTCATTCATCTGAAGTCGTTGGTAATTAGGTGACTGAGTGGGACTGCGCATATTGTCAACGAGGATGATCAGCTATTCTTTGAAGCACAATACAGTACACTTCTTCTGAGCAGAGGCTTCTTTGAGGAAGCATCAAGTGGGACACATTATAACATACTTTTCTGTTCTTTCGTATGGGTGCCGTTCTTTACTGTCCCCATAGCTTTCAAAAACATCAAGTTTTTTAGATAATGGAATAAAGCATCCCGGCTTTTGCTCAAAGAGCTACAGCCAATTATTACAATCTCACACTCGAAATGAGTGAAGTTCAAAGAAACTTAAAGGATGAAACCCACCATCAAGAAGAAACAACCTAAAGACTGCCAACCCAAGATAAAGAGTACACAATTATTGAATTCTGTTTGTGAACCTCCATCTAAAATTGACAAAAAGTTGTATAACCGTTGTCTCAAGAATACGGCATGCAGCCTTTAAAAGCTCACTATCTTCCTCACACTTTTGTAGTTGTGCCCAAGACCGGAGCCAATGTGTTGTCCTGAAAACTACCTACATATATGAAATAGATGGTGACTTGTCAAAAATGACATCGTTCCTACTCAACGATAGAGCCCAACATATAGCAGATGCTCCTATGAGAACAAGTTTTCTTCTTTTTTTGTCCACCCCCAGAAGCCAATTATCAAAAATATGAGATATACCATGAGGAAGGTAAAGACCAAAAGAAAACTGAACTGCTCTCCATAAAAACTTTGCATAATGACAGTCCACAAAAAGATGTTGAATAGTTTCATTTTTCATACAGAAACAACATCTCAAGCTACCATTCTAATTCCTCCTTGCCAAATTATCTTTAGTTAATACAACCCCTTTAAGCAAGTACCACATAAAGATCTTGATCTTAAGAGGCATCCTAAGTTTCCAAATAATCTTGTTTCTCTCAATATAATTATTATTTATTAAGGCTAAATACATTGTCCGAACAGTAAATTGCCTATTTTGATGATAATTCCATCTAAAACAATCATTCAGTTGACTCAACTGAATATGCACAATAGAAGCACACAAGTTATGCCAATTTGCTAAATTCTGACCAACCAAAGCTCTCCTAAAAGAAATATTCAGAGGAACAGATCTCATAACATTAGCAATTGAAGAATTCAAAAACATCAAGTAGGTGACAGTTTGTAGTTTTCTAGTGTAGTTTCTTGCCATTTTTCCTTGGTGTTTTGTGATGACTGATTCTTTCCAATATATTCCTATGGATTCTTCGCACATCAGTTTATGGTTAATACAATGCCTGCTAATGTTTACTACCATTTTCCTACTCCATCCGTTCCAAAATATAAGTATTTTTTACTCTAACTCGGTCTCCGAAATGCTACTTTGACCAACAATATTTATAAAAGTAATATATTTTAAATAAAAAAAGTTACATATTATGATAGTTTGTTTAATTATAAATTTGATAACATCAATTTTACATGATTGATTTTTTTTATTTTTTTTTACTATTAATAGTCAAAGTTGAAAATGTTTGACTTATCACTATGCTAAAAATTCTTATATTTTTGGACAGAGGGAGTACATGTTTAACTGCTTAAGACAAGCATCTGGCAAGACTGGGATTACAGCTGAACAACGGTTTTTCTGCTCAAAGCTGGTATGAGCTTCCTTCCCTTTTTGTCACTTACTCTCCTATTCCATGTAGACTTGGCGTCATGATGCCGGTGTTGTAATGAACTAATCATGACAATCTAAGGGATAAGTAGCCTGGCAAAGAGGATTCTCTAATAATTTGCTTTGACAATCTTTTTAAGACAATGTTTTCCATATATAGTTGATAAACTTTTCTTCATTGATTTCAAAATTCATTTCCACTCCTCACCATTGTACCTCCTTTCATATTATTATTGTCCTGTACTCGACTCATGTGTTATTACTCTCTTTAATGTGTTGTAGCCCTCGACACTAATCATCATCCTGATTACTACTCATTTCTCGGTACTTTTCTCCCGAATGTGTCGCGTGTACTGCATGTCCCGCACTGTACCTAATCAGTCGTGCGATTCTGATTTACTTATTTCTCAGTACTTAATCTCCTGGATTTGCTGCACGTACTGCACCGTACCATCTGTTTTGTTCTATCTGTTTGGCTTACGAGACCCAACATCGTCATTGTCCTCACTAAGGTTGCAACTTTAGAATTTATTCCTGCATGTATCACTAATATAAGTACCTAGGACACACGTACCATTAATGGGTGCAAGGGCTAATTCTGAAGATAGAACTTTTTGGAGGGATTATATCAACAATTTCCTCCAAAGAATTATTACTAGTATGTTTGTTGATCACCAACTGAAGCACAATGTTAGGCATTTCGATTAGTTAGTTTCTGTGCATTCTGTGATTATTTGGATATCGCAAAGATAGAGTTACAGCTTTATCCTGCGAAGGTATTCTTTTGCGGTTGCATTTGAAGAGTTTATCCACCCAAATTCTGCATTTCCATTCGTCTGCTAATGGTAATTGGCGACGCTACAAATCATCAAAAGGAAAAAATTGAAGACCATAAATAGCCGAATACTTGAGCTGGTTCTCACTAACCTAACATATTGACCTGAAGGGCAAGTAACGTAGCATTTCTAAGCAGGTTTGGATGAAAAGTCTCAGCCATGTTTAGGATTATTAGCTGGTCAATTACGTAGCAAAGCTGTCGTGAGCAAGACATGCCAAGACTCATCAAGAGGTACTAGCTGTTCTTATGGACTATGGCTACATTCCCCTAGTCAGAAGTCAGACCTTGCACAACTAATCTTTCAAAAAAAAAAATTCTGCTTACCTATGCAAAGAACATTTGTAAATTCCAATACATTTGAAGCCTTCTCCACTGATCTAGAAAACGTCAGGCAGGATGATGTTTGAACAATCTTCAGTTGTGCCGGCCTATTTTAGTACAAGGACTTGTCTAATTTTTAAGCTTTTGCAGGCGGCAATGATAGAAGTGCGTGGCAATTTTTAAGAACAGCAGCCTGCTTTTGTAATGCGAATTTGTTGCGTGTTATGAACAGGTGGTGATTTTACTACAATATACTATTTGAAGAGTCCAACGTAGGTTTTGTTCTTTTTTAATTTCGAGATAGCATAAGCTGTACTCTTACCAAATGAGCTATCAACATCTGTGAAAATGATAGCTATGGATTTAAGAAAAAAAATGACTATGCATGTGTGTAGTTTCCTCAAGAACGAAAATGACAACAATCGTGCAGCATTATGGAGAAAGTGCTTTGATCCTTATCTCTACTGAACTTGTCAAATCCATGATTATTTTACATAAATTTTGCTTGTTCATCATCAATCAGGACCCCCCAAAAAAGGGTACCCGTGTATGCTCATTCAGTTTCCTCGTCTCCAAAAAGAAGTAACACCAACACATACAGAATGCAGTTCTTGAGCCCAACCTACTAACTCTGTGCTAATCAATATTAACAGCAAACGATGAAAAGAATATAATCAAAGCATTTCTTTCATGTAGTAAGAAGTTGCAATCTTTGGTGTATTTTCTGCAAATTAGGACACAGTTACAGTCATGTATATCAAATCTGCACGGCGACGCAGCAAACCAAAACGAAACACACAACCCCAATTGTATATGTCAAGCCTCCCCTTCTACTCCTACATTTCACACTCGTGTCATGCATCGGATTAATCAACGAGAATTAGCACCAAACCCATTGTCGAATTTTGATCCTAAAATCCCAAGCAACGCAAGCAAGAAGAAGAAGAAGTGAAAAAGAATGGCGAATCTCTCATGGCATTTATACAGATCAAGCGATCTTGGATGCGCCCCTGAAACCTTGGATCAGTAAGCAGAATCCCTGCCCCGACGGCGCGGCACCGCCGCCGCCCAGCTTCTGTTTCGGGCCGCGCGGCGCAGCCGGTGTCTGAGATTGTTCCAGCTCGTCGTCGCCGTCGCCGTCGTCCTCAATCCAGAACTTCGTCTCCGACGCGCCGCGCGTCTGGAACGTGAACACGGCGGCGCAGGAGGAGGCCGGCGAGGGGTCGGCCGCGTGGAAGAGCCAGCCGTGGAGGTCCCACGTCATGTCCACCGGCGCGCCGCCGTCGAGGAAGAGGGTGTGGCTGCCGCGGAAGTTCCACCGCAGCCGCCGGAGCTGCACCACCTTCCGGCCGTCGACGGTCACCCACGCCTCCGCCTCGCCGTCCAGCGCGACGACGATGTCGTGCTCGGCGCCGGACTCCAGGAACCGCGCCCTCGTGGACCAGCACCCGCACCCGACGAACCGCTCCCGCCGCCGCGCCATCCGTGACCCGGCGATCGGTATCCCGCCCGTGCAGCCGCCTCCACGTACCCGCGGCTCATGTCCCCGAGCAGGAGAACGAACTCGGCGTCGCCCACGACGGCGACGTAGTACCCGGACACCGGCTCGGGCCCCGCCGCGTACCGCCCGCCGCGAAGTCCCAGAACACGCCCCCACGCAGCTGCCGGCGGTGAACGTCCCGCTCCCTTTCCTCCTGTGCAGGTGCCTCGGCGCCGGGCCGCGGCCCGCCGCCGCCGCCGCCGCGGAGCCTCGAACGCGGCCGGCGGCGTCGTGCACGGCGACCGACAGCGCCGGCCCGTCGGGCGCCCGCGACCACGTCACGTCGATGACCAAATCCTTCCCGGACGCCGAGAGCCGCGACCGGTACACGCTCGTCACCGCGCTCACCGCCGCCCTCCCCGCGCCGCCACCACCACCTCCATCACCGCCTCCCGCCACAACACCACCCGCTGCCGACACCGTCGCCGCATTCGCGCTGCCGGAGCACGCGACGTCAGAGATCCGGACGGCGTGCTCGCTGAAGCACGACACCAAGTCCTTCATGCCACCTCTCCTCCCTCCCTCCTCCTCCTCCCCCGACCCAAGAAACTTCTTTGGCCGCCTACCACCACCGCGCGTGCATCCGCGATGCCTTTGCAGACAGCAACAGCACCGCCGGCATTATGCTGATGGCGATGTGCATTAGGAGATAGAGAGAGAAGGCACCAAACCAAATTATCTAGAGAGGGAGAGACGGGGAAGAAAGGAAAGAAGGTAATGGTTCGGTAATCTCAGGAGGAAGGTATCTCTTAATTAGGAAGCTTGACAGGCAATAGGCTGGTGCTCACAAGGTAGGTATAAAAATCTCACCTTTTTCTCTCTTCCTCTCCATCTCATCACATCCCAGAACCTCCTGCTTCTTCGAATAATCAAATATTATTATCTAAATTCTAATAATTAATTATAATTTCTCTTCCCCCCTCTAACAGAGCCGCTTCTGTAAATAACCCTATTTATTCAATGAATATTTATGGTAGTAGCATCTCCATTGTTTCCATAAAAAAATATGTAATCGTAAAATTTAGAAAATAAACTAAAAGTCTAAAACTGATTCTCGCGAATTAGCTACTCCTACTCAGTACTTACCGGCTACTTCTCAGCTCTTTAAATTCCTTAAAAGAGAGCCTCAGTATCTCACCTCAACTAAGCTTTGCACTTGACGCTGTAGTCACACCTTTATAGTACTATGCTTGTATTCCCTACTACACAATCCAAGATTTAATTCTCCATCACCAGTGGAGCACAAATTCCATTCCGTTGGCGTCTCCAAAGCGGATGGATGGTGCTTGCATCATGCCTCCTATGATTTTTGTTTTTGGTTCCCAATGGCGAAAGGAAGAATGAGAGGGGGGGCGAACTTTGTCTCCTCCTGTAACTGCCGAGGCATAAACGCACAAGAGGAAGAAAGAAAAAAACGGCATCTTTCCTTTACTGCTTTCCTAAATGCACACTGAAACTTCCCAAACGAAAACGGCCGGCACCTGTGGCAGCAAAAAGGTAGCTGGATGTGTGAAGGGCGCGATGGACCGCCCGTCAATGAGTGAAGGGAAAAAATTAAGAAAAAAAAACGCAGTACTAGTAGTACTGTGCAGTGAAGGCATTGGATATTTGGATTAGAAAGTGACATGTGAGGCTGCACATTCAGTGACCTTGTATAACTGTAAGGTTAAATGCAAGTCTGTTTCATTACCCAATTTTGTTTTGGCACGACTGGTATATGGAATAGAGCACGTGTATCTAGTAGTAAAAATAACACTGCTTCTTGCCCATTTTCGCCGAGAATTGAGTTGTCAGACTTCACTGAATTAGGAAGCCTAACAGAGTAGAATAACTAATTAGGACTTTAGGAGTAGTATTAGTAGTACTATGTACGGTCACAAAACATGAAATTATAAACGTAAATAAGTTACACTTTTATATTTGTTTGAGCATTAAGCATCTTTTTAAATATCTAAAGTTTCATAAAGATAAATTTGTTTGAAAAGCATTCAAGTAATATTCTAACTTTAATTTACCTGATTTTTACAAACGTGTTTAATGGGATAGAAATTCACAACCGAAGTTTCAGCTGCAATTTTTTTTCAAAGATTGTGTGCCATCCAAAAACAACATCTTTTCAAATTGAAGGGGGTGCTATTTCTTTTAAAGAAAACATTTAATCGGTACCTAACATTCTTAAATTCTAACCCCCTGAAATAACTTTTAAATTACGAATAGTGTTCATGTTATCCATTTTAAATATCCTCCGAAAACGTAGTAGTACATCTCATAGTACGAGTTTTGAACAAGTTCGGTCCCCGGTCCGGAAGAACAGAGAACTTCCCGGATTCCCGCTTTCTGAACGTGTTATTGCTAACCTGCTATGCCTACGGAGTATGGACTACGGTCTCATGACGAAGTCAGGAGCGTCTGTGTGGACCGTCGTACGCTTCCGGTACCGAAGTACTCCACCGAGTAGTAAAATCGCATGCACTGGACATAGCCCACGGCCCCCAAAAGCGAAAAGTCCAAACTCCCCAAATCAGCCAAAGCAACCGCAAGCCACGGTCACACGTCGGCACGCCGCCGGTGCCCCCGCCCTTTCCTATAGAGGCCGCTCGGCATACGCGCCGGTACGGGGCCAGGCCAAGTGTGTTGCCGCCGCCACCAGCTTCCCCACTCCTCCATCCGGCGCATCGCATGTGCGCGGCCTTAAACCGGCAGCTGTACGTACGCTGTGTGTGCAGCAGCGCAGGCCTGCAGATCTCGTTGCCCCCCTCGAGGCGCGCGGCAATTAAAACCGGGGCGCGCGGCGCTGTTGCTTGTGGCGCAGGGAACAGCGTGCTCCAATCAATATGCGCGCCCCGCGCGGACGACGCTGCCACAGTGCAACAGCCCCGCGCGGACTCCGCGCGCTTCTCACCAACTTTGCGGCGCGCGATTCGGTTGGGGTTTTTTTTTTTTTTCCTATCGGAAACGTCGAAACGTGCAGGGCGCGCACCTGCGATACCAACACACGAGTCCCTTTCGTTCGGGGCGCCCACGGAATGAAAGAAATTCGGTGGCCGAACGCCCCCCAACTTCCCCTCCCCCGCCGGAGCGTGCGCGCACGTTGATCAGTTCCGCTTTCTCGCGCGGAGAAGCATATGCATGTACGGTACGGTGTGGCAAGGTTGCACGCAACGCGCCATCGTTGCTGCCTGGTACTAGTAGTAAACAACTACGGCTACGAAACGGACCCTTTTTATTGGCCTACGCAGGCTTGCAGCAGCAAGCCAAAGCCAGCAACACGTACGCGCGCACACAACCATGTGATTGGCCCGTTTGGGGCTGGGCTGTTAGAGCACGCAAGATCGATGTGTAGGTGCAGCTTATTAGCTTTGTTGTTGGCTTATTGCACAAAGGAAAACCAACAAACCAGGTTAAGTTAAGCACAGAATCAGCATGTCGCACGGCACGGCATGCACTGTATGGAGGAGCTTCCTGTCTCGCTTCGCGCTGACCGATGGATCTGCCATAATCATTGACTAGTGAGCAGCGGTGACAAATCTAACACTTGGTACTCCCAGACTCCCAGTAAGCCGCCGCATTGCTCCCGTTTTTATATAGGAAAACAAATAAATGTACGAGTATAAACTTGCTTGATTGGTTCAACACTTCAACTAGTGGGGCAAGTACTTATACTAAGCCTGTCTTATTAGCTGGAGTACTGAATTGTACTTTGCTTCGGTTTCTCCATTTAAGATCTTATTATATCACTAATGATCTCAGCACCTGACGCGCCGCATGTGCTTGCCGATCAGGATTCAGGAATCGTTCAGAAAGAGATGGGAAAAAAAAAACAGAGGATGATACTCTATATTTTGTAAGAAAGTACTCCAAAGTACAAGCAGAGATCCAAAAATTTATTGAAGAACCTTCCTATTTACCCAGTGATTGGCAGCATCCAAGCATTTGATCCAGGAATACTAGTTGTTTTATACCTATGCGCACAACAACCTTGTTCGTGATTGGTAAACCAACAACGTGTTAAGTTAGTCAGATTCCCATATGATTGTACGGACAGTGTTTTACTGGATTTGAGCACAGAAAAGAATACGAGTTTTGTCTTTGGCAACAAAGAAAAGACAGTAGTAACATTGCGACAAGTTGGATCTGCCCGATTGAGCCGGGAGGTTTGCTCCCTTCTCTTGCTGCAAAATGGAAGGGTGAGCAGACATGCTGGGCCAGGCCGGCCTAGCAAAACTGGCGTGACGGCCCATCCTCTATGGCCCATACGGTGCAGCCGCCTTTTCTCCTCCTCCTCCTCGTCGTCGTCCCCACCGCCGGCGAGGGGAGGGTTTGGAGCTAGAAGAGATATAAATCTGAGCGGCGCTGTTCTGATTTTGGGTTGATCTCGACATAGTTGTGTTGTTTGAATCTTCTTGTTCTTGCCATATACTGTAGTATTTCTCTTTTTTTTTTTTTCACTTTGGGGCCTAGATGCGGACGCCGAAAGGCGGCGATGAGCCGATGGGCTCAAACCCGAGGCGGATTTTGATTTTGAGTTAGAACTAATCAAACAATTTTTCCCCCCTTGTAGGTATGAGTAATGATCTGGCCTCGCCCCTCTTTCGCGACGCCTTGCTCGGATCGACGGCGACGCATGAACCTACCTCGCTGGTTCTCACGCTCCTTCATGGAGGCGCACGGCCGAAACCTCATCTGGGTTTGGGTAAAATAACCTTGATCTGTTCCTTTCTTTTCTCTTGAACAGTGGCATTATTAATCGTTGTTGCGTCTGGCTGTCTGCATAATGTCTTGACATAAAAACTCTTCCTTTTCTTGCATGTCTAGATTATCTTCAGAGCTGGTATGTAGTAGTCTCAGAGAGAACATGGCATATTTGCATGTCCAAATCTGCAATCTGCAGTATTTTTACTAGGTTTTTTCTCAGCTTTAACAGCGACATGTGATCTCTTAAAATCGTCATACTTCTAGATGATCCAAATCTAGCCTAATACTTTGTTAGTGATAAAATGAGTACCTTTATTCGACCGTTTCCAGTTAAATTAGGAAACCACTATTATAATCCACATCCTTTTTCATGTCCATTAGAACATGGGATGTTATTCTGATAAGATGGACATGTTGCTCAAAATGGCACCAATGGTGCTATACTGCTTATTTGATATAGTGACCAGTTCTATTCCATGTTTATTGAACGGTACAGAGAACCTGAACACATTGTTCATTGTCATTTCTGGCTTGCAGCACAACGATGGGGAACAATCTTGTTTTCAAAAGATCATCATCAGGTGATTCCCATCCCAAATCAATGAATGGGAAGAGAAAATTGGATGATCGTATTGAACTAGGGGACAATATGATAAGCAATATCGCACCAGACTGCTGTTATCCTGAATCAATCTACAAAAGGAGAAGATCAAATCAACAACTTGAAAAGCTTCAAGAGGTGTGCTGAATTTCGCTCTTCTGGAGGTTATTAAACACTAGGCACAATTTAGCAAAATTACCTCTGAAAGTTTTGAAGGTACTGCAATGTTAGGCAGCATGACTGGGAGGCGACAACAATGCACTCAAAAGTTCATTGAAAACGTTAATGCAGTCTTGCTACAGCACCGTGGGATGGTGATAGAGTAACTTGCAATCAAATTCGAATTTGACACCATGTTGGCCGATCATCTCAATGATTGGGTTAGTTTTGCAGTATCATCATTGACAAAGTTCCTAGCTTTTGATTTAACTCCAGCCAGATTTGGCACTTTGGACAATCGATACTTATTTCCTTTCGAACTTTTACACAGTGGATGCATATGCTATCTACAGCTTATTCAACTTAGCTTTTTATATCTCACACTACCTGCCCAATTACAGGTTTTCCGAACCAAAAAAGGCTAGATCTGCATGCAATGTACACCAGTGGAAAGGATCTTGAAGTTGTGCTATCAAATTGCTGTGGTTTTGAGTGGTTGAGTATTTTAAGATGCCAATTGCATGACGAACTAAAGGTGGATCATCCACTTCCCAGCCTGCTATACTTGAGTGTCGAGGACTCTAGGTAACCAAGATGGAATTGCATCCTGTGAAACTGAACTTCTGTATACAAAGGAAGGATGATTCATATTGACCTCAGTAAAGCTTTGGGTCTCCAAGATGTAGATATATATTTTTATCTCTCAAGTCTTGAGCATATTGTCACCACATTTCTCAATCAGTTCACTTCCAAATATACGGAATCTAACCTTACACACTACTTTTGAACCAGAAAAGGTCAGATCTCTAAGTACCATTTAAAATTTTTGCTTTGTTGTTTATCTTCCATGATCATCAGTTGTTGTTTATTGTCCAGTTCCAGATGCCCTCCTTGCATGGAAATCAATACAAGTTTTCACCTGAAGCACATGGAATTGCTATTTACCTTGATTAGAGATGTTGATGCCATTAATTTCTTTGGTCTCATTTCTGAGGGCTACTCCTTTCGTTGAAAATCTACGTGTTCATGTAAGTAATTCTCTGGCTTTCTACTTTATAATAATTATGTGCGGACCCCTTCTCCGTGATTTGCATTAAAAATTTACAGTGAGTCTATTAGGAGTTTTTTAGGCGACTAGAGCTTGTGTGAAGGTGTAAACGTTTGTCTTACTTTTAATGCATGTGTTAGTTAACCTAGCGTCAACATGACTTTTAGTTATAATAATGAAGATTTACGTAAGGTTTAGGACTTGCAATACTAACCATGTGGGTGTAAAAAGAATATGAATGCACCTTGTATTCATGAAGGCCTTGTCGACTTTAGTACATAAGACACTCCATTTGGTTGCGGATTTTTTGTCTTCTGTGATTTCTGTGTTATGCTATTAATCTCCCTAGAATCCCTTCTGGATATAGTAGTACTACTATTAAGCTTTCGAGAGTTATAGTTATTACTATTACTATTTAATAAACCTTAGATGGGATGTATCAGACATTCAGACTGCACCGAGTTTAGTTCCAAACTTTTTTTTTAAACTTCCAACTTTTCCATCACATCAAAATTTTCTTACACACACAAACTTCTAACTTTCCCGTCACATCGTTCCAATTTTAATCAGACTTCCAATTTTGACGCGAACTAAACACAGCCTCTCTCTCGTGAAACAGTTATTTTGTTCTGCTGTAAATGAAGCAGATAAACTGAGCTCAAACAAAATGTTGTCGATTAGGCGTCATCTACTTTTGTTGCCTGGATCAATAAATTGTTTTACGTATCATTCAATGAATTTACAAGTCCACTGACCATAGGTCTTCCGTTCCAATCAGCAGTTTGGCGTTGGAGTTTACTCTTTTCGTTCCATAAAAAACAAAATCTAGTACTAGATATGATACATTTTAATATTATAAATTTAAATGTTACTATTCGAATTCACAATACTAGAATGTGTTATATTTTTATACTACGTTTATTTTTTTATAGGACGAAGCGGGTACTTGTACATCAGGAAAGAGCCTATCATTAGAATCCCAGGGAGCCCACACAATCATCTGAAGGATGTGCGTGTCGCAGGATTTGAAGGGTCCAAAGGCCAACTTGAATTTCTCGTGCACCCACTTGGAAAATGCTCCGAATATGATGGTTATAACTGTCGATACGACATATATTGTGGGACAATATGGCCCATGGGTAAACAGTAATAAGAAAGAAGATGAGTACGTGGCTGCAGTTCATTGGACGGCTAGGAGACAGTTTGAAGGAAAGATTTCACCCAGCTGTTCACTAAAATTATTTTAGAGATGGTTGTTGTTATACCAACTACCATATTTGCCTCACTTTAATTGTAAAAAGCTTATTTGAGGTAAATTTTAATGTAGCTAAGAGTCAGAGATGTGGAATAAAATTTTCCTCCACAATTTGGGTTCCTCGAGATTATGTGGAATTTGCTTTCTTGTCCAGTACAAAGGACATGTTTCATTGTGATATTTTTTTTTCAATGTTACTGTGAAATTGAATTATTGATGGTCTTGGAGCAGATGGTGCCATGGTGGTTGGCTGCTCCGGTTGCTTGTGCCCTGGGGTCCAGCTATGTACCACTATCATTACTAAACTATTTTTTTGCCTAATTGATTGGATCTCAAGTACCATATTTCTCTTTTAAATTCAGCATTGTAGCATTATAGGGAGAGAGACATTTTATACGCGATGCTGCATATATGGTTCTGCTTCATTCTGTCGAAAATGCAAGTCCACGATTGTGGCTGCCGTTGGACTGGTGGACGTTGCTGCAGACGGCATGTCGCTGTTCTTGGGGTCCCGTCTGGTTAGCGATTTGTGTCACCACAAACATGTGGGGTAATTGAGGCAAATATATATACTTACGTTGAAAAGTTACCTGAGATATTGGGGTAGTTCATATTCTTTTCCGTTGAAAGCTGCTACCTAATTCGATCGCATGCTCGCTCTGACCGCGTCAAAATCCATTTTTCTGACCATTCCAATTCGAGGAAATTTGTCACGGGGAAATTGCTTGATCAGTCAAAGAATACGTAACCAACTACTTCCTCCGTTCTAAAATGTCGATGTCTAGAATAAGATTTGATACGTCTGTCCAGATTTATTGTCCTAAGATGAGTCAAATACCATCCTACTACTAGATAGCAACATTTTGGAACGAAGGAAGTACTACCAAAAGAGAAGGAGCTATATGAAGGAGGAGAATGGAAGAATGTGCCATTGTCACCTCCTACCTACCAATTAGAAATTTAGAATTGCAAGTTGCAAATTTGCAACAAAGCACACAGCTCAATTTTCCTTTTACTTTGATTTTTTCACGCTAAACTGTGCATTAGAAACGTTCAGTTCAACACAAGTACAGGAATTCGTGTGTACTAGTACTATTTACTGCAGATTGATTATCTGGAGTGGAACAATTACACGTATAATGACGAGAAGAAGAATAAGAAAAAAATGAAAGGCAAAATTAATTACTCCCGGCAATGGGGGAGGGTGAGTAGGACGACATGACCACAAGAAACCAACGTCCCTACTCGATCGATGCGCGTCTCCTCGTCGGCGGCGGCGGCGGTCAAGTGGAGGAGGAATCGTCGGAGGTGACGGTGGAGGAGGAGCCGGCGGTCATGGGGGTCATGTCCATGGGGTAGCTGCCGAGCACCCGGAGGAAGGAGGTGTACTCCTGCACCTCGGCGAGCGCGTTCTGCGCGCGGGGCTCGGCGAGGGAGGCCTGGAAGTCGACGTAGAACATGTACTCGAAGTGCTTGGCGGTGCCGACGTTGGCGTCGTCGACGAGGCGGATGGGGCGGTGGCGGTGCGGGCGGCTCTCGATCTTGGTGAGGGTGATGTCGCGGAAGGCGAAGGCGGAGAGGACCTTGAAGAGGACGGAGGTGCCCTCCTTGTCGTGGGCGAACACGATGCTGGTCTTGAAGGGGCGGTCGGTGCGGGGCACGATGGGCTCGCGGGCGAGCATGACGAAGCGGGTGACGTTGCCGCAGTCGTCCTGGATGCCGTCGGCGAGCACCTCCATGCCGTACAGCTCGGCGGCGCGGGAGGAGGCGATGGCGGCCGTGTCGCGGAGGCCGTTGGCGGCGACGTACTCGGCGGCGCCCGCGGTGTCGTCGAAGGCCTCGCGGACGACGTTGAGGCCCATGGCGGTGAGCGTGTGCTCGCACTGAGCCAGCGCCTGCGGGTGGCTCATCACGCGGGTGAGGCACTCCTTGCGGACCCCCGGGAGCGCCATGAGGCAATGGTGCACGGGGAGCTGCACCTCGCCGACGATGTGGAGCCGGTGCCTGAGCAGGAGGTCGTAGTTGCGGTGGATGCTGCCGCCCAGCGAGTTCTCCACGGGGAGCACGGCGCGGTCGGCGATCCACAGCTCCACGGCCGAGAACGCCACCTCGAACTGGTCGCAGGGGATGGCGTCGCAGCCCGGGTACGCCTTCCCGGCCGCCTTCTCGCTGTACGCACCGGGGACGCCCTGGTACGCCACGCGCAGCTGCGACCCGTGCATCGGCGCCGGCGACAGATCCGAGATCCGCAGCGGCTGCGGCAGGTTCTTGGCGACGCCCCCGCCAGCGCGCCGTGGAATGGAGTGGAACGTGCGACACAGCAGTGGTGGTGCATCCCCCCTCGCGCTCGCTCGCGTCGCGGCCTCGCGCCGGCGTTTGCTGCCGCCTTGCTTCGCCTTTTCGGCGTCGTTTCTTGGATTATTGACCGGGGGATCACGCATCTAGTAGGTGTGGATGGGATCCGTGCCGATTGTGGCAGGAAATTGTCCCGTGAATCTGCTTGTTAGGGGCGTGTTTAGTTTATGTTAAAATTGAAAGTTTTGTTGAAATTGAAACGATGTGACGGAAAAGTTGAAAGTTTGTGTGTAGAAAAGTTTGGATGTGATGGAAAAATTAGAAGTTTAAAGAAAAAATTTACAACTAAACACGGCCTAGGTTATTTAGGGTAGTCCTTTAATGCATGGCATAATTTAGCATACAAATGGCTATTTGTCTCGTGTGTGTGTGTGGGATACAGGTTATGTCCATGTAGTTTTAGAATATGAATTTGTCTCCCTCCGTTTCAAAACAAACAAACCTAATGTGAAGTTGGACAGGAAGGGAATACGTTTCTGTCTATATTTGTAGTACTATAGAGCATATCCAAATTCATAGTATTTTGATGTGTCATATCTCATGTTATAGTTGTTTATTTTAAAACAGATAGACTGCAATGTTAAAGCAGAAAAAATTGCATATGTACCATCGTCAAAAATTGGATTCGCTGAAATATCATCACTTAAGTGGGTTTCGATAAAATACCATTTTCAACCAAGTACCATACAACACAATGCTATTTTCATCCTTTTTGGCAACTAGAAATGATTTTGCACTCTTTAAAGTTTTTTTTTCTATCGGAAATGCCCCTGGACCTAGACACATTCTCGCTATCGCCGCTCCACCTCACTGCCGGAGGAGAGCTACATTCTTGCCGGTGCCACCTCAAATTAGCACCGCGGGCCTCATTCTCCCCTAGCACTAAACAAACATATCCAGCAGCGGAGAGCAGTGGCGAAAGCCTTTCAAATGGCGTGCGCCTACGCACAGGTAGAAGGGAGCGCGTCAAGGACCATAGATGCAGGTGAGTGCTGAGGATGTCGGCAACGAGCTCCGGAGGCACACGATTGAGCTTGGAGAGGTCCATGACAATGGGCGGGCCCCATTGCTGGTGACAGTGGAATGCGTCGAGGAGGAAATGACCGAGTGGGGAGAAGCGGTCGCGTGGCTCGTGGGGATGCGTCTCCATGGCGGGATGCGACGCCGGGGTGTTAACGACTGAAAGTGCATCTAGGCCCCTAATGATTTTGGTGATTAATTACAATGCGATTAGAGAGGACTAATAACACTTTTATTTAAGCGAATGTGAAGGTTGTTGTGTCCTCAATGAATTAGTATAATGCATATCCCGCCAAATATGTTGATGAGATGTGATGCGGCAAAGGACAAATGGTAAATTGTAATTTTTCCTTTGTTTGAGTCAATAGGAAAGCCGCATCCCCCTCCCCTCACTTGTGAGGGCTGCTGGTTCCATTCCAATCATTTGTGCCCTTGGCTTGCTCTCTCTCTCTCTAGCACTTTTGAGCCTTGCTTTCTTGTGTCCCCTCTCACCCGTGTTCGATTTGGATTTGGTGTGTGTGTGAGAGTTGTGGATTCGAGTTTGTGTGAGTGCTTGTTGTTGTCTTCGTGAAGATTTGTGAGCACTTGCATCATCTCCGGGAGTTCTTTGCTTCATTTGTTACTCTTGGAGGTTGAGGACTCCTAGGCGGCTAGGTGTCGCTCTCGAGCCACCGATCTACTTGTGGTTGGCCGGGAGAAGTTTGTGAAGGTCGGATCTCACCTCCGAAAGGGAAGAGATACCCTTAGTGGAAGGAGGAGTGCTTAGTGCAACCTCTCGAGAAAAGGGTTAGCTAAGACCCGGCTCTTAGTGAGCTCCTCAACGGAGAGTAGAATCCCCTCAAGGATTCGAACTTCGGGAACAACCTCGTGAGCTTCATCTTTGGTGACTTTAGTTCCTTCCTCTCCACTAGCTTTGCTTGTTTGAGCCGCTATAGGTCTAGTTGCTGTTTGTGCTAGCATATTCCTGTTGTAGGCTTCTAGATCTAGGATTTACTTTGCTGTTCGTGCTGACTCCGAAAATTTTCGGATATATCCGAAAATTTCGGAAATATCCGAAAATTACTGCTTCCGCTTTTAGTTGATTTTTTTGAATTAGCCTATTCACCCCCCCTCTAGGCCTAATTGACACTTTCAACGACAAAATTTGATAGACCCCTAAGAGAATTATCACACCGCCAATAGTCAGATTCCTGCTTATTCGGTTAAGGAAATTAATCTATTAAAAGAAGCTTATACAGAAGTGACCGAGTTCAAGGAGAATGCTGCATGGCAAGTTATCTATTAATTAGGTATAGTTTGTTAGTTTCCTTTTATTTTTAGGAAAGTATGTTTAATATCCTCTAAGGACTTTATGTTTTTCTTTTATCTTTAGGAAAGTTTCTTTTTTATCCTACAAGGGACTAGTATCTCTCCATGGGTATAAATATGTACACCCTGGATCATTGTAAAATATCTCTCGATCAATACAACTATTCTCAGCGCATCGACACCCTCTTTCCTGAGGTTTTTACTTATCAACCTGTGGAATTTGGCACCTAACGCGGGGCTGCATCGGTTCAGTTCGATCTCCGGCGAAGGGGTAAGTCCTACGTTCCGCCGGCCTTGGCAATTGTATTGGCTACACCGGTGTCGTTTAAGGCTGCAGCAATACATTCGACATCTTGGATTGCTCTGATTCGATTGATACATTTCCCTACCAATTTGTCATATGTCTTTGTTAATCTAGTCTTAGCATATCGGTTTAGCTCTATGGGCTGCTTCTCGCTCTAGGGTTTCTGCCGGCATCGGCTAAATCGTGTTGCTAGATTAGATTAGCTAAGTCATCTACCACCCTGAAAATCAGTCAAGGGCTTGATTGTCTAGACATTGTATTTCTTTTCATACTTAGTGCTGCATAAGTTAAGTTTGATCTACTAAGTCGTGCTTACAACCGTAATATCTAGCCTGGTTGTTGACTGCCAATAAGGGTTTCATCGGGGTTTCAGCCGATGAGGTATCTGGACATTACATCGGCTTACAAGGATTACATACAAGTTGGATTTAGCCGATTGCAATAAAGATTTCACTGTTTAATATAATCTTATGGATTTTATGACATCGGACCTCCAGCCGATGTATGCTTTAACCTTCGGATCAGTATTTATCCTATCATATCATTATTAGTCAATTGGTTTCTATTGGATTATATTGCTGTTATACTATATTATCATCAGCCAATTGCCTTATATCATTATTTACTCAAGTATCATTATTTATATTGGACATATAACCGATAGCTCAAAACCCTGTCGCTATCGGTTGGAATCGGCATCGGCTGAATCACTCCATCGGCTTGTCAGCCGATCGGCTCATTGATATTCAATTTGTATATCTTGTCAGTTGCAGGATCAAACTGACTGGCACGTCCGCATCTCACCAAGATTTAGACCTGCACTGGAGCTAAGCAGATCTCCCATGCTAGTCTGTGTTTTTTTCGCGTCAACACGGGGCGGGAGGCAGCACGACTACGGAAGATGTGGCGCCAAAGCGGAGATGCTTGAATCAGCATCGGAAACCGGTCATGATTTTCGTGAAATCTGGACGTCCTGATCATGTCGAAAATGTAAACCGCTTACTCCATTTTTTTCAATTTAAAAATATCAAGCTGAATTATAAAATTGTATCATATTTGTCCAAATTTAATTCTTTTTATCGGTTTATTAACATTTTTTTATTGAGATTGTGAACCATCCGCCTATGACTAGGGATGCAAGCGGGCCGACCCACCAACCTACTTATATATTAAATAAAGGATATTCCGTGGGTTTTCACGTTATGGCTCGGCTTACCGCGTCGTAGAGATGCAAGTAGATCAACCTATAAACACATTTATAGGTTAAATTAATAGGCAACCCGTGAGTCAACTCACAGGATACTTACTAATTTTGTCTATTAGCGGCTTCATGTGTTGGTCCGCTTGCATCCGTACTATGACTATACCACCATATCATCCATGCTATTGCTTCCCCATTAAATAGTTGGTTTTTGTTTTCATGTGAGGTTACGATGCTTCTTTCTCGTGTTGGTTTGGTCGCTTCGAAGTCAGTTGAACTGTTCAGATTGTGCACGAAATCGAATCTGCTCGGTTTGAAAGGGAAAAATAAGGCAAAAAAAAAAAAAGAGTACGTTAGGCTCAATTTCAACAACGAGACAGAGAGAATACAATTGGCTGTACAAGGAAAAATCAATCCCAAGTAAAAAATGAGAGCCGTCATTTTTCTTGTGACGATATTTTAGGGTTCGTCCTTGACATCAAGTTAGGATTGAATCATCCTACGTGGTTGCTTGTCTGTGAATCGGCCCACTTAAAAAGGAAAAGAAAATAGAAAAGGTCCGATCGGCGCAGTTTCACAACAAAGGTTATAATCAGTTGAACAAGGGAAATCACAAACTGAAATGAAATTGATATTTTCTTTCTGACATTGTTTATGGTAGAGCACGGCTACACGTACTAAAAATTTGAAACTAAACTTTTACGAAAAACCATGTTAACCATTTAATTTAGGTAGATAAAAGTTATAAAAAATCAAGATGCACACTCATAACATGACACATCGGTTTTAGTAACAATTTAGTAAAAAAAATTATATGTATAGCCTTTTCCTTAATTATTTCCATCTAGTGCGTGTTAAGTCCAACTCCAGTGGAAAAAGTCGCCATCAAGCACACTTGGCACGCGGACCAAAAGCTTGGAAAAATGTCGACATAAAAATGGCTATACCAGATTGAAATGAAAGCCGAAATTTTTGTTGCAACGTTGTTGTACGACGGTCCATCTTGATATTTGTCTTGCTTGATGGCATATCAATTGCCCAAGATATTCCTGCTTGCCAAAAATGTTGTTGCAGGCTCGTCTATTAAACAAACAAAGAATGTATCCCACGCACACAGTGCACGTAAGTTTATGGTTGCATACGTCGTTTACACCATCTAACAAATTTTAATTAAAAAAATCTAAAAAAAATTAGTGCACGTATTTCTAATAGTATGGTATATACATGCACACAGATCATATTTAAAAACATTAAATTTTAGTTCAAAATATAAATTTCTAACATACATATACTCTTGAAATTATCAGATTTTTTTCTTTTCTTATGACTAAAATGTAATGAATTTGTAGTTGATACTTTACAGAGATATGAATATTGTTGGAAGTATATGTACAATTTTCTCTAATTTATTAGTGATGTACTGATGTGCACAAAGTATGCACCGTAAGCTTGGGGTGCAGAGGATACGTATCGAAAGAAAATATCATGAAAACCAAAAGCTTGAAAAATCGTAAAGATGGATAGATAATATTTTTTTTACATACATAGTTTAAATACTCATTTCCAACATATAACTACTTTTTTTAGTTCATACTTTGGTATGGAGAGAATACCAAATTTGATAGTAGCTTTGATTGTGTGCTTCCAGTTGTATTTAGAAATAATTAAAAAAAAACTTTTAGTATAGAGATATCAGAAAAGTAAAAGAAAAAGGGCATCTAGTTATTCACAAGTGTGCCTATAGTGTACCCTTTAACACATACTAAAAAGACATATGCATCTGTCAATATTGCTAAATTCCTATTGAAACTATATATGAGTATATAATCGGGGGAATTAAGATCTGAATTATGGCTGAGCAGAGTTATGTACTCACAACTTTACCACCAAACCCAAACAACTTTCCTTCTCAGTACTAATATAACCTTTTGATAGCTAAATATGGCACAAAGATAAAAGAATAAGAAGATTCATCAAACTGGGAACGGTCCCGAACCTTTAGTATAAGGCCGGATTGTCCGGTGTTATAATGCGGACCAGCCGACAGTTTATCAATAGACTAATCTTAGGTATACGGTCAGACCGACTAATAACTTCGAGTCATATTCCAATTTTGGTATTTCTTATGTTTTCTTGTTTGGGCCTAAGCTTTCTCTCTCGAGTCCCAGTTGATCTCTATAATACTACATTGAGAGAACACTCTAGACACAAGACAACCACCCTTATAAATATAGGGGAACCAATGCCGATTAAAACAACCACTATCAATTATCAAAATTAATTTATTACCTCTACATCTATATTTTATATTTCCATCCGTCTTGTTTTATCCCACATCTATCCACCTTTAAAATCCTAATTGCTTGTCGTCTCGTCTTTACGATGTTTGAGAACGTCAGATCATAGTTGTCCTGCTAGACCTACATGTTCATCCTGATGGGGTTCCTTTCCGGTGATTGTTCAACAACATTGACCACCTATGAATCTATGTAACGCATATCCATGTGCGGCTGTGGGTTACCTAGTGTGCTCCGGTGTGTATGCAGATAGAACGCTTTTTCACATCAACATAACCTTTCTATTTGAAGCACAACTTTTATTTCTAGATTTGTATACGACTTTAGAGTTTATAGTAAGACTTAATTTAAATTTGAGTAAATTGTATTCACGGTACATCAACTTAGCAGGCTCAACTGCTTATTCTGCTTTTCCCGGTACCGGTATAGAGTATAATTCAATACAGGAACTTGAAAAGTTCAATCTAAAAAAAATACAGAAACTTGAGAAATAAGTGTGTTAGTGCAACAACTTGACAAGTTGATATAATTTACTATAAGAACTTAACAAATAAGTATTGACAAGTTCTTGTACTAGAACACATTTTCACTGCTTGTTGCACTTAAACATTGAATTCTGAAGTTCTCGTACTAATTTGCATTCACTTATCAAGTTGTTATACCTTGAGTGTAATTTATTTTTTTAATTAGTACGAAGGAAAAAAAAATGTTATTACTTCTGTATAAGATTCCTGTCGTGCTCGATTAAAGGCCACTATAGACGGTGGAGCTTTAACTTTATTGAATATTTTGTTTTTGAAGAAAGGAGTTTCTTCGTAGAAACATAGATCATTCGCTGACACTCTATTGTGAATATCCCGATCGGAATAGCTGCTAACACAGTGCAGTCGTTATTATCGTCCATATCATCGAATGACGTAAAAGGACATTAGCACGTGACTGCGTCTGCAACATCTGGTCATTCAGCTCTGGAAACTCCATTCCCCCGTACTACTCCCTTCATTTCAAAATATAGCAACTTGATGAGCTAAAAGTTGCTATATTTTAGGACGGGGGAGTACTTACTAATCGGTGAGACGGTGATGGATATCGATCACCCCGAACGGGCCAATAATCGTGGAAAACGCGGAGAATGCCCAGCATCGATCGACTGGGGGGAGGTAGGAAAATCGGTTGCTCCCCTCCCCCCACGTGCACACTTGTTAGGCCCACCCGCTTCCCCCTCCCTTTTTTCCACAAAAGATGTTTCACCTAGTGTACTTATAATGTTTCACTATTTATAGATCCAATGTTGCAGTGAATTAAAATATTCTTTTGCAACAAAAACCCATATATTTTAGAAACTCCCTATTAACGGAATTTGGTTTATTTTTTGTCCCACTAAAAATGTTTCACCTAGTGTACTCACAATGTTTTACTATGTATAGATCTAATGTTGCAGTGAACGAAACATTCCATTGCAACAAAAAAACCCATATATTTTGGAAACCCCCTATCAAGGGAATTTGGTTTATTTTTTATTCCACCGAAAAATGTTTCACCTAGTGTACTCATAATGTTTCACTATGTATAGATCTAATGTTGCAGTGAATTGAAACATTCTTTCGCTATTTGCTGAAACAACATCCGATTTAAACGAGTGAAACATTTTCGATCTACTTCGTGAAACAATTCCGATATACCTGGTGGAATATGTGTAACATTTACAAATAATCCAATAATAAGCTAATTTTTTTCGTCGGAATATATTCATGTGTGGTCTTGTTTTGAAGATTTAATTGTAACGAATTTAATGGTGCAATTGAATAATGATTTGTATAAGTAATTTAAGAGAAAAATCAGTTTAAAGTAGTTTTGTACATAAATCGGACGCTGGCGTCAGCGCCCGATTTTAACCTCCTCCTATCGGGCGCCCGAGCGGGAGTTATGTCCGGAAAACGCTTAGCAATTGATAGGAAATTCAGTAGCAGTTTATTTTTTTTCGTATTATTCATAACACTTACAGTAGCACAGAGCGCCAGAGCGCACAGTAGCGATTATGATCGGTAGGAAAGGGAAACTGCTGGGAGCCTGGGATCGATCAGGAAGTTGCTAAGCACATTTTGCACTAATAGTCACTAATATATAAACGATTTTTCCCAACACCATGATTTTATTTTTTCAGACGTGCTATAAAATCACCATTTATAAAAATAGCTCAAGATACCATAAATCTAGTCCTGCCCGTAAAAATCGATTTTTGCAGGCGAGACCTTAATACCTCCGCTTGTAAAAATCCGCCAACCACGCCAAAACCTGGCCTCATAAAAACTCTACCCCTCTCCACGGAATAATTAATCATGTGCCACTCTTACAAGTGGTGATAAAGGATTTACCATTGGACCCGCATGTCATAGACACATGAGGGTCCACATGTTATAGGCAGTGAGTGGCAAATAATTACTGCCACATATTAAAAGTCCACCCACTAAGTCCTCTCCCCTCCACCCGCCTCTCCCTTCACTCATCCCCCTTCCTCTATGCTTCTAGATCCGGCCGGAGGGGGAGGGGAGAGTGGCGGCAGCGGTGGAGGCGGAGGCGGAGGCGACACTTCCCTCCCTTCCAGATCCAACTAGAAGAGGGGAGCCGACGATGATGGTGGAGGCATCGCTCCCCTCCCTCTGTCCCTCATAGATCCGCCTGGAGGAGGGAAGTCGGCCGACAACAGAGGAGGAGAGCCGCGACGGCAACCACTGTAGACAGCACAGGCCCCTTCCCTCCCTCTCAGATCCGGCTTGAAGAGGGGAGCCGACGACGGAGGCAACGCTCCCCTCGCGTGGTGACGACGCACGAAGGAGGAGAGCCGGCGGCCGAAGAGGGAGGGTGGCCACGGGGGATTTGTTTTTATTCGGTGAGATTGTTTTTACAGGCGAGTGGATATAACGCTTGTGAAGATGTAGAGGTCGCCTGCAAAAGTGATTTTTTACAGACGGGGCTAATGGTTGCATGTAAAAATCGTCTATTTTTTAGGCCTTGAAGTACAGCAGGTGGAGCTTCACCGGAAAAAAATCCTTTTTTTTTCTCGTTTGCAAAAATTATTTTTCTAGCAGTAAGTGCGTAGGTACAATTTTCCATGATCCTTTTTACAGCACAGATTTTTTTACTGCCTGCCAGACACGACCGAGCCCATCGTCCACCGGTTGGTTAACCTTTCCTTGGACCGTGACCACCAGCAAGCAGGCTCTCACGTGTTCGCAAAAGCATCGTTTGCTGCCATGGAAGTCCAGATAAAGAGTGTCCAAGCGATGATGCCAGTAATTTCACGCTTGGACTTGGATCGCTGGAGGCGTCAAGGCCAGCGGCCAGCCCACCCTGTGCGACAGCGCGAACGCGCTAGACCGACGGGCCGGGACACGACCGGAGACCAGGCGGACCGAAACCTCGGCAGCGCGCGGTCGTGTGTGTGCGGGCGCGCACGAGCGCACGCAGCGCACACAAAGGGAGACGACGCGCGTCGTCGGTCGTCGTCGTCATCTGGCCGCCGTTGGCTCCGCGCGGCGTGGCGTGGCGTGGCGCGCGCTCGTGTGGAGAACTGGAGACTGGAATGTCCCGGTCCCCGGCTCGTGCATGCGGTGCGGGCCAGCAAGCTATGCAATGCAACTGCCACAGCCCACAGCTTAGGCCCTATTTGTTTCAGCTTAAAATTATTGTAATCTAGATTATTCAATTAGATTACTCTAAGCTGAATTATAATAAGCTAACATAAAATAAGCTGTGAATTGTCTGTTTCTCTGGATTATTGAATGCATCTGAGGGTAGTGGGTCTTTATCCACCCAATAATCTGGAAAAAGCTCCTCTAGAGGAGATTATTAGATTATAGTAATCTGGCTTATAGATTATAATAATCTACTTGTTTATTTAAGCTTACTCCTAATAATCTAGATTATAATAATTCTAGCTCACTCTCCTACAGTTTCGGCCACGACAACTTTCACGACTGTATTAAAAATATATATAGTTACAGCTTGTTCACTCCCTAACCATTTTTAATCATACTAATTTTTGATATTACCAAATTTTGGTAGGACAACAAACCAAGCATATCCATACCATTGCTACCATACCAAAATTTGAAAAGTCTGAAGTTACCACTCTTAAAAACTCTAGTATGGCTTTAAACTAAATGCATCTAATTCTACCAAAATATGGTAACACCAAAACATACTAAAATTTGGTATTACTAAATATTAGTAAGGTTGAAAAATGATACTCCCTCCGTATTTTAATGTATGACGCCGTTGACTTTTTAATCAACGTTTGACCACTCGTCTTATTCAAAAAAAATTATGCAAATATAAAAATACTTATGTCGTGCTTAAAGAACATTTGATGATAAATCAAATCATAATAAAATAAATTATAATTACATAAATTTTTTGAATAAGACAAAAGATCAAACGTTTATCAAAAAGTCAACGGCGTCATACATTAAAATACGGAGGGAGTAATAAACTAAATAAGCCTTTAGTTTTATTCGCAAGTAAAATTATCAACTGGTTAGATTATTTCTACGGTGATACTCAGAGAAAAAAAACAATTTACTAGCTGAAATATTTCACGTCAGCACTAAACACCATAAACTATATTTTTTAAGGCTCATTTCATCCAAACTATCACAGATTATTTAGAGGGTAAAATACTCTAGCAAGATAGTTTGGGAGATATTTTTCTCATACTGAAATTACTGTTCAGCCACAGGCTTGCTCTACCACCTTGGCCCTATTCGTGGCATCCATCGATCGCGCCCCCCTATCCGGCCACGCTGGGGTTTTCGTAACGAAACATGAAAAACGAGACAGGGAAATTAATGGGAAGGACGCGTAACATGGCAGGCGTTGTAAACATACTACAGGTGTATTGACTCAGTTGTGATTGTAGTCCAGAATTGATTAAAGTGCGGTGACCATTGGCATTAATGCCATTGCAAGCAACGTCCTGTTAATTGCTTCTATGAATGACTTTGGATGGTTTGGCTAGTGTTTTTCTATGAAAAAACCGGCTAATTGATCGATCAACAACTGCTCCATGCAATTAAACTAGTGCTAGACTTTGTTAATTAAGACTGTTCTGTCTCATATAATCTCGTCAGCGCCTTGGTGGTAGCTGAAGGAAGGTCTGATCTGTGACCTAACCCCACACCGCGTGGTCGTATGATTTGGAAATGCATTGCACTTGTCTGTAGCGATCCACTCCAGTAGTCCAGTCTCTTAAGACTTGGAAAAATTTAGTCCAGTATTCTCATACACACACTGATTATGATCTGCTAGGGCATGGCTTTGTCTTAAGCTGTCGATCATAATTAATTAACAAAGTAATTTTTTTCCACTAATCTGACTATCCAAGGGTTTCTTTTCGCACTAGGCACGGCAGATAAATAGACTGATAGTTAACAGAATTGAAGGTCATTAACTGCATGGATGAATATATATATACTCCATGGGTATAAAGCTGGCCCTTTTTTTCTTGTGGTAAGCGACACACCCAAGTCGTTTATGGTTTAATCACGAACAGTGCAGTACAGTTGGCCAATTGTTAACTGGCTCAGCGACGAACCACGAACATTAGCGTAGAATCGCATATACATTTTTATATATGCTTTGATTTGCATCTGATAGTAAATTGCGCAGAAGAACAAAGTTAATGAACTTCGTTGTTGCATCTAGTAATGTTTTAATACATGATTATGACTTTAGTTGTGGTAGTTTCACTGGCAATTCGGCCCCTAGCCAGAGAAGGACAGGGGTCCCGACCCGACCGGTCTGAATGATCAAGACGCATAGTCACTCATTGGCCTCTTGATTTGAGCGGTCCACAAGTCTCTATGTAGCAATAGCTAGGTTGTATATTTCATATATGAGGGGATGGGCATATATATATATGCCGGTGTATTTTCTTTTTCTGAGAAGAGACGTTTTTCTTTTCTCTTTGGCACTCTTTACACATGCCATATTCCACTGTATATACCATCCAAAAGTTGTCTTACTCTGATTCGTGTACTTTTCTAGTCTTTTTCACGCTGTCATCATGTCGAAGGATTTTTTTAATGGCAAGTAAAACACGTCAAAACTGTACAAAACTACATAAAGAGGAAAAAAAAAAAGAGTGGTTCCAAAGATGACCAGCCAGATGGCATGAAGAGTATATTGGAGAAGTGTTTTTGTTGCATTTGCTAAATTTTTAGCATGGAGAGCTAGATGGAGAGCATCTCTTATTAGATACTCTTATAGCATGGTCGACCGATCCCCTAAATCTAATCCAACAAACCTATAATGGGGCGATAGGGCTCGAGCCTCTACTACTAGCATGAGGATTATGGAAACTCCCCACTAATTTTTTTTTACCATACGTTGCGTGATCTCCTGTGAGCGGTGGCGGATCCGTTTGAGCGATTTTTCAACTAAAAGATCCTAATTTTAGGATTGGGAGGAGTTTAGGCCATGCTCATAGTAAGCAGTGGCTTACTAAGAAGGGAGGAAGAAATTTTGAAGGTACTACTTAAAAGAATTCAAGGAACACTTTCACTGAAATTCTTAAGCTGCACAACACTAATTTTGCATTAGCAAATTGAGTATCTTATAGCGGAGATTGAAAGGTTTAATTATCTAGTGATAGGCACAAACATTTCGTAAAATTTCCATATCTAATGTAATGTTTATGAATAAAAAAATTACACCGTAAAAAGACACCTGGTTTTCTCTAACCTTTATTTTTTTTTCTTAATATTAGTGAATTTATTTTTTTTCTTTTTGCTGAATTTTTTTTGTCGAGAATTACACAGCACAACGCAGACACTCGTGCTATGGCTATGTTCTTTTCTCCATCAAAAACTGGATAAATTTTTAGATAAAAGTGGCACGCTTTTCAAACTGCTAAACATCACGTTTCGTGCAAAAACTTTCAATATAAAAATTATTCTAAAATATAAGGAAAAAGTACGAATTACCCCCCTGAACTATCGCGGTCGTCCAAAATACCCCACTGAACCACAAAACCAGACATTCTTCACCCCCCAACTATGCAAACCGGACAAAATACCCCCCTCGACCTAATCCGCGGTGCTTTTGGTCTACATGGCGTACGCGTGGCAGTCCAGTCAGCATTCTATTTATTAAAAAAATGTGGGACCCACATGTCATACTCATATACCACTATTTCTCTCTCTCTCCTCTCTCTCACTCATGCTCTCTCTCTCTTGCGGGGGCGCACGGCGGCGGGAGGGGGATACGGAGCGGCGGCAGCGGGGGATGAGGGTGACGACGACGAGCCACCGCCTATCCCCGAGCTCGGAGAGGTTGAGCCGCGGCGGAGGAGTCGCGCCAGGGACTCGCGGCGGAGCACCCGCAACGCGCGACGGCGGTAGGAGCGGCGGCGGCAACAGGCGCTCTCTCTCACGCGCACGCGCTCGGACGACCGACTGCGGAGGAGGAGACGTATGCGCTCGACGGCCGGCGGCAGAGACGGAGCACGACCGTGCGGCCAGTGTTGGAGGCGGGCTAGCCACCATCGCCGCCTGCATGCCACGCCGCCGCGCCATCCCGCGCGGGGATGCCGCAAATCTGCAGGGTGCGCCGGGAGCCGCAGGCCACGCTCCTCCTGGCTCCGCGCTCTGCCTGTCCTCTTGCCGGCTCCGCGAGGCGGGCCACTCGCCGTCGACCAAAGCTTCCTCCCCGCCGCTCCCGTCGCCGCCTAGAGCGCACTCCCAGCCGCGCCCCTCCGGCCGCTCCCACCGCCGACCGGTTCCCCTCCCATCCGCCACCTTGCCGCCGAGCACTAGCAGCAGCCGGCGGGCACCTCCACCGTCTCGATCTCCTCCTGCCCGGTAAGGAACAACAGGATGTCGCCGCTGCCTGGCGGGCTCCGCCGCCACGAGCTGACGTTCCTCGCTGCCGTTCGCCTCATGTGCAGCTCCATCTCGTGCGTCGCGCCTGGACGCGGCCACCGACACTCGTGCGTCGCGTCCGCCTCCCCGCCGCGTCCGCAGTCACCGCCCGCCCTCCCCGCCGTGCCCACCGCGCCCCGCGGCAAAGAGAGAGGGGTGAGGTAGGACCGTGGGCCCCGCCTCCGCCCCCCCCCATCCCCGTCCGCCGCCGCCGGCCTTGACTCCTCGGCCGCCGTCGGCAGCCGCCTCCGCCCCCGCCCGCCGCGGGCGTCGGCTTCCTCGCCCGTCGCCCGCAGCCGCCTCCACCCCACCGGCCCCGCCGCCCCAGCGCCCCCGCCGTGCCCGCACGCCCTGCCCACCGCTTGCTAGCCGCCTCAGCCCCCGCCCGCCGCCTGGCTCCTCGCCTGCCGCCCGCCAGGCGCCAGCCGCCTCCTCTGTTCGGATAGAGAGAGGGGGGTAGAGAAGGAAAGAAAAAAAATCGCTGACAGGTGGGCCCCACATTTTTTTCTGACTGTATCGCCACGTGTGTGCCACGTAGGCTGAAAACCGCTTCGAATCGTGTTAGGGGGGGGTATTTCGTCCGGTTTGCATAGTTGGGGGGTGAAGAATATCCGGTTTTGTGGTTCAGGGGGGTATTTCGGACGACCGCGATAGTTCGGGGGGGTAATTCGTACTTTTTCCAAAATATAATATCAATCTATTTTTCAAGTCTGTAATAATTAAAACTCAATTAATCACACGTTATTATCACCTCGTTTTGCGTGAAACACTTAATTATTATCTTCATCTTTATCTATAGGAGATTCAAAGACCACCTAGATATCCTTGACGATGTAACGACGCTGACCAGACAAATGATGACTAAAATTAAAGAGCATGGCACTATGGACTCATCGAGAATGGATAAAATGAGAGGAACACATCGAAAACAAAATTGAGCCGCAAAAGAAACAATAGATGAGGTGTCAAACATATTTCTAAATCTTAAAATTAAGAACCATGAGATTGAGAGACGTTGATAATGAGTAGATCTGTAGATGATAAACTTATAATAGAACTGCACCAGTTGAGACTTGAGAGTATAAAAAATTAACCAAGGATTTGGCCTGACTTTAAGACTATTATCCGTGACTGGGACAGGGCAGCATAATACAGTATTGTAGTATAGCATGATAGATGAAACACGTGCGCACACGTACCAGCTACGAATAAAACGTGGCGCTATTGCTCATTTCACAGTTTTATTTGTCCTCTTCGAGTTCCAGGAAGCTGGTGTTTGTCTGTTCTTGAGCAGATGAACTGATGAAATCAGTAAAGTAGTAAAAAAAAAATAAGGAAGAAGCAGAGAAGGTGCAGTGCAGCTTTAATGCCTAAGGCTTAGTTTTTTTTTTATCTTTCCCAACTCATTTCTTTCGTTTTTCCGCAAATGTTTTTAACTACTAAATGTGTATTTTTTGTAAAAAAAATTACATACGAAAATTGCTTTTAAAAATCATAATAATTCATTTTAAGTTATTTTTTAATACTTAATTAATTATACATTAATAAACCACCACGTTTATTAATACTCCATATCCTTAACACAGCCTAATTGTTCACATGGCCAATAAGCCAATAATGATAGGACAACTTTCCTTTTGAAAATAAAGACACTGAGTTGTTTGCTTCTGCACATTTCAGGACAATTTCCTAAAAAAAGGAAAGAGGATAGGATAGTGAGAGTGAGTTCTCTTGGCTTCTGCACATTTGGTGGCCCATTCTGCTGTGGTATACTCACGGCCCATTATGCGATTCCAAGTTCTGGTGGCCCATTAAAAGTTCTCTCCTTTTCTTGCCCCTCTTTTCGATAGAAGCCAGGAGAAGAGTTTTATATTTATTTTTTAAAATATTTTTAAAAAATAAATTATTGTTTTAAAGTTTTGCAAAAATATACTCCTCCCGTTCTACTGCAGGGCGGGGCATATAAATCACCTACGGTAGGACAGACTATGTGGCGTGTCACAAGGCAAGAGGGGCGTGTCGTGGTAATTTTGCAATAGCCCCTTATCGCACTCCCTAGGACGATTTAGTTTGGTTACATTACCAATAGTTTGGTGACGCGTGAGGCATGTCATGATAATTTTGCAGGCGGCCCTCTCCCAATGATAAATCGTCCTCATCGCCGCCTTAGGGGAAGACGATTTATCGTTGAGAGGAGGCCATCTGCAAAATTGCCACAACTTGCCCTATATAGACTGCCTTACCCTAGGGCGATTTATATGCCTCGCCTTACGGTAGGGTGGGAGGAGCATATTTCTGTAAAACTTTGAAATGAGAATTTATTTTTTAAATCTTTTAAAAATTAAATTAAAAAATCAGAACTTGACTGTTTGAGAATTGACAGCACATTGTTGACTGTTCCCTGCTCTCGGAGCAGTCGAATTCGTCCCGCCACGCGATTTGACAAAGGTAGCTTCGTCTTTCACAATCCTTCTGGCAAGAGCCAAGCATCATACTGGCATACTCCTACCTAACTTTATCAGGTGCAGTATCTTCAATCAAACTCTCACGAAATGACGATTTCTAAAGACCATCATAGTCCTTTGCTTTGTTGTTGCGAACTGTGGAAAGAAAAAAAACAACGTCGGAGAAAAAGACCCGGCAAGTTGCATCTGCAGAACGAAGATGTGGCCTTCACCGGATGATCGATCGATCGATCGATCGACCAACCGGCTGAAACAAGGCGGGCGCCGTCGTCCCTACGGATGACAAGTGGCGGAAAAGTAGTTCGAGCCGGCGTGGTGGTTGTTACCGACGGAGGCGAAAATCGGCGCATGTATATACTTCTTTCGTTTCAAACTGAACAATTATACCATAATACTATAAATTGGATACAATATGTCATATCCCATACTTGATTGATTTATTTTAGGATAGATAGAGTATGTATGAATTATGACAGGTGACGTAGTGTACGTGCTTTGATAAACAAGGAATGTATGGTGCAACATGTGTGTGCAAGGGGTAAAGAAGAAGCCACGCAAAGGAAAAGATGGGTGAGATGAGGAGGTTGAGGATGAGATAGCTCCCCTTGGAAAGATGCAATATATAGAAGCCTAACCTAGGCACTAGGCTAGTTTGGTGATAGTCTTCTTGAGCAACCGGTGGCCAAGCAAAGCCTAGCAGTAGATGATGTAGGATAACAGCACTATGGTGGAGTGCTAGCGATGGCTAGGATCGGTTGTTGTCGGTGACAACTGACACTAAAATTGTTTGGGATAATAAGGGATAGTTTATCCACCATAGACGAAGATGTATTTCTCTCCAACTTAGTTAGTTAGGGTTCCTATGGTGAAACTTATCCATTTGGATTTTGAGGCCATATTTGATGTAAGAGGTAGTACATGCATACACCAGTACATTCAGTATTCAAATCTTGTATCCACGCTACATGAGACTAGATCTTTTAGAGAAAAAGACTGACGCCCAGTTTTACTAGAAAGCATAAGAGTTTGTACATATTCAAAAGGCTGGGGATTCCAGCTTACAAAAGAATTTAAAAACGTACAAATAAGATAAACAAAGGATTGAATTTTCACAACATGTTGAATACTAAAAAAACAAAACCATAGGAATTACTCAAAACATATGTTTGGATGACTCATAGAAAAATGCATTAGTTAGTTTACCGCATCTCACTATGCCACAAGTGTGTCATGCCACACAAAGTGAGGCTAGCAATTTATTGCCACAAGTGTGGCTAACTTTGGCAAGAATTTGAGTCTATGACGTGTAGGCCCAATGACTAGCAAAATGAGACATGAAACAAGTGTGGCAACCAACCAAACACTATACTAACAATTGTGGCATGCCTAAGGTTTGGCATGGCAACCATTTTTAGCCAACCAAATAGCCCCTAAGACTACGCATTACTTATATTAGAGAAAGAGAAAGTTTGCATTGGACTTCTCAAAAGAAAAGAGAGTGCATGCTTTAATCCTATGAAATTGACGCACAGGGACACATACCATTAGAATTCGACAAGTTCTGGGCACCTTTGGAACATGAAAAATTAAAAACGTAGGAATAGGAAAAATATAGAAATGAACGTCGTGACATATACAATATAGGAATTGAACATAGAGGAAAACATGTTGTTGAGATACTCCATATGAAGAGAGAAAGTGCCTTGGACTTCTCCAAGGAAATCAAAATATGAGGTTTGAGCTCATGTTTGAAATCCTCCAAAAAGTGGAAGAAAGGAATAGTTCCTAAGAAATTTGTTAGCTCAATCCTACATTAATCCAAAAGACCATGTAGCAAAAGTTCCCGTAGGATTCAAATCCTTTAAAAATCCTACAGAATTCCTTTGTTCCAAAAGAACCCTCAAATTCTTTGATCAAAAGGACGGATCAATATCCTCCATTTTTCATATAAAAATCCTATGATTGAATGTGTATGAGAGCGTGGGTATGTGTGTGGATGTGAGTATGGTGTGTTGTGTCATATTGTACTAAGGTGCAGGCAACTCATGCATACAACACTCATAAATGAACATACGTGTACATGATCCCTAACACGCATCACACTAGAGAATGGAGTGTGCTAAACCCTAAGCCTCCAAAGATGCTTAGGTTTTATTCTGAAAAGAAGTCGGTGAAAATATGGAGAAATCATATTCTGGGTTCTAATTCATTTTTTTTATTTCTACAATAGCAACTTCTCAAAATTAGAATGAAAATATGTACCATTCGAAGAAGCCTTTTATTCTAGAAAAGACTGCACCTATCAAAAGTTTTTTTTTTTTTGACGGAGAGAGTATTGACACTGGTGGAGAAACCATCTTTGATCGGTCCGGTAAAATCCACAATAGTCCCTGATACAAATAGAACCGGGAGTAAAGATTGTTTTTAGTCCCGGTTATAAAAATTTTGATCTTTAGTCCCGGTTGGTAACTAAAAATGATCTTTAGTCCCGGTTCATCCCCTGTCAGATGTATGTCAGGGGGCCGAGGATCTGTGAACAACCGGGACTAAAGATCACCACTTTAGTCACGGTTGGTACTACCAACCGGGACAGATGATCTTTAGTCCCGGTTGATAGTAAATTAAACACGTAGTATATAATCCCTATCCCTTATCCTCTCATCCACAGTTATAACTTAACAGATCGAATCTCACCCCCTCTCCTCAGATCTATCCTCTCTAACTCTCCAACTCCTCCCCTCCCTCCTCTCCTCTCCAACTCCTCCCCTTCCTCCTCTCCTCCCCCTTCTCTCCCCTTCCTCCTCCCCTTCCCGGCCGGCCTCCCCTTCCCATCCGGCGGGGCCGCGCACTGCGGCGGCGGGTGGTTCGTGGCAACCGGCGGCGGCAGCAACATTCTTTTTTTTTTAATTTGTGATGATTCTCTGAGATGTATTTGACTGAGAAGTTACAAATTTGTGATTCATTGTTTGGATTTATGATGTATTTGAGTAATTTCTTAGGATATTGTGATGTATTTATTTGTGTGTATAAGTAGCTTTGATTTGTTATGTAGATTTGAGATGTTACTTCGATTTGTGAATTAGGGGTTTGATTTGGGATATATATCCCACTTGATTTGGGAGAAAATAAAAAAAGAAAAGAAAAAGAAAAAGGGGATCATCTCACTGCCGCAACCCTCTCTTTAGTCCCGGTTGGTAACAACTAAAGATTGATTTTTAGTCCCGGTTATTTGAACTGGAACTAAAGATAGCGATCTTTAGTCATGGATTCGTAGTTCCGGTTGGAAAACCGGGACTACCGGGGGTTACGAACCGGGACTAAAAAGCATTTCTCCACCACTGTGAATAATTTATCTGAATCTGTAAGCTTTTAATTGTGGAAGAAGCCACGGCTCTTGAAAGCTACCTCAACCTCAACACGTCCATTTAATTAGAAAATACGAACCACCGAATATGCACTTGTATGCATCCTATGTAACGCTAGCGGCAGGTCCAAACCAAACGCTCGTTTAGCATAAACCGCTCACAACCGTCGATTTCTCGATCGAACGGCCGCTGTATCCCGGCGGCGCGCCGCAACCGTTCCCAAGGAGAATTTCAGAGGGACCAAACACCCGCCTCCATTATTTGGAGCCGTATCCGTCATCTGCACAGCGACCATCCAACCCCCCACTGCCTCGCCCCCGCCCCCAGTAGCGATCTCCACCGAGCCCGTCCCCCTCGCTAGCTAGCTTTCCCGGACTCTTCTCCTCCTATCCCAATCCTAGACATTATGAATTATCCTCTGCATTATTGCCTGGAAACCAATCAGTTTTAAATCAGTCCAGTCCTTGTTACTAATAAGCGACCAAATGATGATCAGGTTATCGTAAGGGGAAGGATCTCTCTCTGTGAAAGACCGAAACGATCGCTTGCATTTCGCGAGAAACAAAATGCAGAGCTAGCGATCGAGGTGACAGATGACGAGATGCAACGTAGTGAGTATACCCAGATCGTAGCGCACGGATCGCGCGTGGTTCACGTATCGGTCGCCGTCGCGTTGCTTTCGCGGGGCAGAGGAGCGCATTGAGAGAGTGATCGCTACCGTCGTGTGTCGTCGCTAAGAGCAGGTACAATAGCAAGTTATAAAGATAAAATGTTAAAGAGAAAAGAACAGCGGACTACAGATCTATAACCAGCTGCAGCACGGACTATAAGACGTAATCTGTATATGACAGGTGGAATCAAGTATTAATAGTATAATAAGCAACTTTTGTATGTATTAGCTATTACATTAGTCTTAGATTATTTGGAGAGTAGTGGGCTAGTAGATGATTAGCTATTACAAGTGAATTACTAGTGTAGCCTAGTTGTCGATTAATGCTAAAAAAAATCTCAAAGATTCTAGGAGTACACTTGCGTTGTCTTAATACGCACGCAGCGGTGTGGCTGGCTAGTGGCTACTACTGATCCAATTATTTGATGAGACACCCATGGTTGGTTAGTTTGATTACATCATCTTATAATTATTTTTTTTCTTATGTGTGTATATATATATATACGCGCACTTGCCGTTCTCTGCATTTGCCGGGACAAAGTCGAGAGCTAGAGGAAGCTAAGCTAAGCTAGAGCGAATCAGCTGGGTTGCTAGCTTTGGTTGCTCACTTTGCTCTGCTTTTGCCTCGCCTTGGCTGAGCTCTGCTCGGCTCGGTTCGTGCATGGCCGTAGGAGCAGCTGCAACCGCGCGCGGCGTGCTCCGCTCTGCATGGGCCTGCAGCTCGCCGTCCGGCCGCCGGCTCGTGACCGTCCGGCGGCGCGCCGTTGAGCGAGCGTCGTCGTCGCCGCGCGTGTCCGGTCCGTGCTGTGTTTGTGTGACTGCGAGCAAGCAAGCGCGATGCCCCTCTGACGCCCCACATCGAGAAGGGCTACGCCGGTGGCCGGCAGAGCAGGCAGCAGGAGGCGCCGCGCGCCGTCGGGCGGGCAGCTGCTGCTGCAGCGGGGCCGGGGCAGCGGTCGGCGTCGTTCCACGGGCGCGGCACGGAGCCGCGGCACCAGCTGGCGAGGCAGAGGCCCAAAGACGCAGCCGGACCTGCCGCCGGCGTGAGGGGAGGGCGACGGCGGCGAGCTTCGCCCCGCCGCGGCCGCCGGCGGCGGCGAGCAGCTGGAGCCGGAGGCCGCACCAGGAGGAGGACGCGAGCAAGGTGCTGGTGAGCGTGGCCGGTGCAGCGGAGCCTTGGGCCGCTGCACGTCATGGCGTCGGCGGCGTGGAGCGTGGCCGACCTGGTGGCCGCCGCCGTCGCGCTCTACGTCAAGGAAGGCCGGCGGCCGCCGCTGCCGTCCGCCGACCCGTCGGACTTCGGCCTCCACTACTCCCAGTTCAGCTTAGAGAGTAAGTGCGCGTTCTAACTGGATAATTTGATAGATTACGGACAAAGAAAAGAATATTCACTTGGATGAATGAAATATTATAAAACTAAAAAAAATAATTTAGAATATGTTATCTAAACAATGATGATGTAGATTTTTTAAAAAAAATAAATCGTGCTTTTTAAGAGCATATGATGACATGAACAATCCATACATGAATAATCGTGCTTTTTAATTATTAAGATGGAGTATTTAGAACACGCTCGACTGCATCTTGCACCACCAGCATATGCACTTTGATCTCTTATTGTTACTGTTTTGTGACAAAAATTTGCACCAAAGTTTCATCTCATTTCATCTTTTATCCAAATCAAGAACGTACTCCATACACTTAAAACTGGATCAGATCAATCCAATCATGTTAGTACTACTCTGATGGTGATACTAATCAGACCAATCCATCCAAAGATTCCTAAAGATGCATTGGTCAACTGCTACCTGGGCCATGTGTCACTGAGATATTTTCCTCTGCTCGAACACTTTGGCCCCGTCAGACAGGCAGGTCGGCTTCAAGCCTAAAATATCAGCTAGTTATACCACCTTGGCTGAAAGCCTGAAATAAATGAAGCCAATACGAGTTGTTCTGATCATACAGTTCAGGTTCAAATGGTATAACAATATTCAGGCATTGAATTAGTGAAAAATATGACACTAGGTTCATCTAGTTCTTTCACTGAATTAATGTGCTTCTGTCTTAAGTTCTAATCCACCATTGATCCGGTGATAAATCTTTACGGTTGCTTAGGTTTGGACCCAAGGGAAAAGGTGATGGAACTGGGTTCCAGGAGCTTCTTCCTCTGCCCAAAATCTTCAGCTGCTGTTCATGCTCCATCACCTTCTTGCTCCTCTGATGAAGCAAGCAGGATCAGGGATACGGATGCTCCTGCAGCTGCAAGAGCAGGCGCAGCGCCGGCTTGGGTGAGCTACATGCAGTTCTGGCCCATGATGTAGAGGTAGCTGGTAGCTACATCTCGTATACAGACATATGTATTTGTACCCTAGGCTGTTCAGAATTGTCCATGTTGCCCAGCGTGTGTTTGTACAATTGTAGCTCTGTGGATTCAAGAATCAAGAACAGGGTCAGAATTTCTGATGTATTTGAAAATTACCGATGGCCCAGATGAATAACCGAATAGATTTGTCATCTGGGTGACAATTGGCAGCAAATAATAAAGCTTCAGAAGATGGTAGTGTAGATATGAAGGGTTTCTTTGGTAAGGAATTTTGCATGATTTTCACACGAATTAGTTCATTTTCTTAAAAGTTCCCGCAAAATCCCTCTGATCTAAAGGAGGCCGTAGTACTAGTGTGTTTGTAATATCCTCTTTGGTGCAAAATTGCCTGGCTCACAGGACAACGGCAGATTCAGAAATGTTGAATGGATTTGTGCGTGATCAGGACAGTTTTAAAGCTTATTTGTTGGAAATAAAGTCGTTATCGTGGAACACTAAGCACGTTTATGTTGCTATCTTTTGTGTCCATAACTAATTTTTGGAGGTAAGCAGCGGATGATGACTGACGTGTGGATTATACATGTGAGAAGGAAATCCACATGCTATGGCCCTGCTTTTTGTTTTGCTTTTGTCCATCTCTTTCATGAAGAAGAGATGTGTCGTTCATCATCTGCAGATGCAAATCAAACTTCTCTTTTGCACCAAAGATCAGCACACTGAATGGTTAAACAGAAAAAATGGCTGACATCATGGGTGTAGCTGTTTCAGATTCCTTCTAGAATTCAGGATAGAGTCAGATGACAAGATATAGAACATAACATAAACTGAAATTGGAAAAAGTACCAATTACCCCTCGAACTATCGCGGTCGTCCGAATTACCCCCTGAACCACAAAACCGGACATTTTTCATCCCAAACTATGCAAACCGGACGAATTACCCCCATCGATCTAATCCGCGGTGGTTTTGGTCTACGTGGCGTACACGTGGCATCCCAGTCAGCGTTTTCTAATAAAAAAATTGTGGGACCCACATGTCATAGTCTTCACTTTCCCTCTCTCTCACTCTTCCTCTCCTCTCTCTCTGAGGGGTAGTAGTGGGGCCCACGGCGCAGCAGGGGGAAAAAATGAAGTGGACCCCACCGGTCGGTCCCATATATGATGGGCTTTGGAAACTATGACCGTTGACTAAGCACCGTTTGAGCTGATCTGAATTCGGACAAGTTTATAAAGCTGGGTTATGCGGCGGTGAATTTATAACTACTTCGTTCATTTCACGATATAAGTCATTCTAGTATTTCCCACAATTATATTGATGTTATATATAAATGTGGAAAATGCTAGAATGACTTATATGATGAAACGAAGGGAGTATAATCTTTATCACTAATGCATGAGTCCTTTAATATAAGTAAAATTTTTGTACTCTCTAACTCATATATAAATACTCCTCCTGATCTCTAATTTCTAATCTATCATTTCATTCTGTGGATGTTCACAAGAGGGAACCGAGCATTATTGACCATAGGTCGTTGACTCGCTGAGAATCAATGTTTTATGTTAAGCTATTAGCTATTGTGGCTTGGGTAATTATACTGCTATAAACAATACATTGGACCTTACAATTTAGGCCATGCTGCTAGACTGCCGGTTTCAAATGCAGTCACTTGTGTTCACTCACATCTTCACAACAATAGCATAAAGTCTTCTATATACTGCTATATAGAAAGTTTGAAAAACGTATTAGTGGAAACGGAGGTAAAATCTAAATTTTAATCAGAAAAGAACCGGACCAACGCAAGCGAACTTACAGCTGGCAGTCAAGAACCACAAGAATATTCATCAATCAACCATTCAACAGCCCCAAAGAGTTAAAATATTTATGCACGTATAACGTTTTATTTAAGTTTGAGGCGACAAGCAATTAGAATCCATATACATTTTAGTCGCCGCAATGTAGGTCCATTAGTCCTATTGTGCTCCGTCTTGTGCAAGTCATTAAAAAAAATGCCAAAAAGATTTTCCAGATAGGCTCATGAATTTCACAAAATGTATACTCCTACCTTTTTATTTAGGATGGAAAGATGATAACCCAAAATATCCCAAGATAATTTCCTATAATATTTGGAACTGCCAAGTAGTTTCAATGAAATATTGTGGTTCAAGACTGTATAAAACAGATGTGACGTGATGATATCCGAGGTTACAGGACCAATCTTATCTGTAGAGATGGAAAAAGATGGATTCAAACATGAAGTTTTACTACAGCTGGATATCTTGAACGAGCTAAAAGATATTCCATGTTGTAATTTGCACTTAATACATGTCACTGTACCAGCGATGTTTGGAAGAGAACAAAGAGTCCTGCTTCTCAGTTCAGTTTAGAGATTTAGGGAATTTATCTCCTAACCAATAGGTTTTGAGAGTTGAACAAAGAAAGCGTATTTGAGAAAGAATATAAGCTGATAGCATTAGTATTGTATTATAAAAAGGCACACCTTTAAACTGAGATTACCAACCAACATGAAATCCTTTGGTACTGCAGTTAAGAACAATATCGGAGTGAAACTTGACAATTTGCAATGCCCATAGGCAGGTGCCCGCAAGAAAAACGTATGCAACACGATAAAAATCGTTCAAGATGCAAAATGCAAATTAAAACGCTAAATTTTGAACAAAACTTTAATCAGAAGAAAAATTTTTCTAACTATATTCTTCTCAAATCCCTTAACAGAACACTAAAGAATCCTTAATTTTGCTACGTAGCTTCATCAATATCAATTCTACAAGGTAGACAACATCTTCAAGTTTCAACAGCGGTGTAGATTCAACAACACTAGCAGATTAAGTAGTTCTAGGGTACCAACGAATAGCACATGCAAAGATTGCTGTGAGCACGCTATGATGATATGCAAGAAACCATTCTAATTGGCAAATCAGTTCATCTTTGTTCTGCAACAAATGCAAGTATAGGTCCAAAGTAAAATTCTCTGCAGCCATAAGTAACCATTCCAAATGTCGCACAATGGTTGTCCAACAGAAAAAGGTTGAATATCCAAACTGAAAAGACTGGATTGAGCATTGGAACTCAATGCAGAACAATCAAATATTACTCCCATCACATCACAGTAATACTAATTGCAAAAGTAATAATCAACAAGCTTGTGTAAACCTGCTTCGGGTAATTTCATTCATTTGGCAACTTCGAAGGGTTCTCCAACACAACACATGTTATTATTAATCCCGCTAAATAAATTAAAGCACTGCAATGCAAAGTGTTAAAACAAACCTAATAAACTTACATGATATAAACGATATTATTGATGTAAGGATTGGTGGATGATGAATCATTCTCGAACGCCTTCGTTCACAAGCCGATTAAAGCCTACGGCGGATGCCGAGGCGTTTGGCGTTCTCCTCCAACGTCAGGTCAGCTCCTTCCTTGAGCGCCTTGGTGAAGGACGCACCGGACTTGTTGAACTCGAGGACATGGCGCGCCTTGTCCTTGAACATCCCGAACCGCCGGAGCATCTCGTCGTGGCTGCGCTCCGCGCCGTAGAAGTCGCGCCACCGCTCGTACAGCGCCCACACGGCCTCCTCCGACGCGACGTCCGCCTCGTCGTACTGGATGTAGTCGGTGGGGTCGACTGCAAATGCAATGAGGAGGCTATCGATGATGCGCCGCCGCCGCGGCGGCCATGATGATGAGGGGGTGTACGTACGTTGCTGTTACTTACGTGGAGCAGTTGGGTCGTAACAAGAGGGGTGCAATTCCTGTTGGAGCACGCCGGCGAGGGTGCACCTGTCCTCGTCCTCCTCATCTTCCTCCCCACCACCACCACCACCACCGACGCCGTCCGCCCGCTGCCCATCCCCGCCGTCCACATGGATCTTCGCCCAGATCTCGTGGTAGGAGCTGGTGTGGATGGCGAGCGTGTACTCCTGGCTCAGGTTGATGGTCGCCGTCGACATGGGGCTTCTCCCCCACCCCTCCCCCGCCGCCGCAGCCGCCCCATTCCGCCTCGCCCCGCTGCTACCACTCGCGGCGGTGCTCGAGCTCGTGCTCGCGTTCGCGCTACTGGCTGTGGTGTTCGTGTTCGTGTCCGTGTCCTCGCGGCCCACCGACTCGCCTCCCTCCGCGCCCACGCCACGCCGCTCCCACGGCCGCATCGAATCGATAGATCGGCCGCGATCGCCGCGCCGCGCAAGCAATCGAGCCACAGCGGCACAAGCAAGCGCAGGGGCAAGCTACTACTAGTAGTATAGGGGTAGTGTGGTGTGCTGTGTAAGGCAGCAACGGGCGCGAGGCGAGGCGCTTTTGGGTTTTTTGACCAGTCGAGGCGTGGACGACGACGGGTCGGGTCCATTTCCGGGAAGCGAATCCGACGGCGCGCGCGCTCGCTTCCGGTGGCATCCTACGGCGGGCGGTGTACTTGCCTCCGCTCCGCGCCGAGCCGTCGGTCGCGGTGCGCGTGATAGCTACTCTCGCGGGGCGGGTTGGCGAAGCGGAGACGGCACGCGCGGAGTCCGTACGGTAGCAGCGAGGCGACGTGGTGGCGTCGAGTCGGCGGCGATGATAAGGGTTGTGTCTCCGCCGCCTCCGTCCTCCGCCGTGCAGCTGCGCGGCGGCGGCGGCGGCACCGCGGGGCCCTCCTCCTCCTCCTCCGCAGCCTGCCGTTTCTGGGGTTCCCGAAGAGGAAGTAGAGTTGCGGCGACGAGTAGTTGGGGTTGGGGGAAGAGTAGGAGGAGGAGGCGCGCCGCCATCTCATGCTGCTCCGCTGAGGAAGGGGAGGGGCCCCGGGTCGCCACGCCGTCGGCTCCCCCGGCGCCGTCCGAGGGATCGATACAGCTCTACTCGCAGATCGAGAGGTAGGCGATGGCTAATTCCGTGCCTGCGAAATCTCTCTCCTAGATTGATAACATCTTTTGTTGTTGCGGCCGGCGAACAGGGTGATCACGGAGGCGGCGAAGCAGTCCCGGGAGGGCTGGGGTTCGACCGGAGATTGGACCGAGATCGAGGTGCGCTTCGGTGATTGCGACCTCAATTGAGAGTGCAAAATTTTCCTGCTACTGTTGTTGATGCAGAGTGATTTTACTTACTACTGGTTGTTCTGATAGGGAGCGTGGGTGCTGAAGCCTAAATCACAGGAGCCCTCGTTCGTTGTTCACTTCGTTGGTGGGATTTTTGTTGGAGCTGCTCCTCAGATCACTTATCGTTTCTTCCTTGAACGACTTGCAGACAAGTATGTGGACAAGCAATGCCCAATGACCCAAAATTATCTGTGTGCAACAGTCTAATTCTGCTCAAAGACTGAAACAGAGCGGCATTTGATTTGTTCGTAACGCTGGAGAGTTGACTATAGTTCTATACCCGAAATGCAACCTTTGAAAATTTAGCCCTCCCTTTGTTGTGTGTTTAACTAGTGCATCATTGCTTGACCATGAATCTAGAGAATAAGAGCTTTGGTGTGTAATTTGTCATTATTAACTGCAAGGCACCTCTTTATGTGGTTCTAAGCAAGACACGCTTGTTCAATCTATCAAAAAGTTAGTGAAACAACAATTATTTTTAAAGTTTGTCCTTTGATAATATTACAAGCAATGAACTGCATCTTCATTTCAAGAAAATGATACAGTACTTCTTAGCTCTAGCTCTACATGGTTTACACTGCTATTATGATTTCCTATAGAGCCATCTTTCTACATATTCCACTTCTCTAGCAGACATGTATTTTATCAGTCTATTTGAAATTTAGGGGAGCTTTGGTGATCGCAACGCCATATGCTAGCGGCTTTGATCATTTCTTCATCGCAGATGAAGTTCAATTTAAGTTTGACAGGTGCTTAAGAAACATGGTTGAACCTGTAAGTTGTTATTTTTCACATAACAATTAACTCCAATATTGTCCAATATACTAAGCAAACATTTTTTTTCCAGGTAAATGACCTTCCCACATTTGGTGTTGGGCATTCTTTGGGATCTGTGATCCACCTTCTCATTGGTACGAAATTATAAGTGCATATTTCGGCCTTGTTTAGTTCCAAACTTTTTCTTCAAACTTCCAACTTTTCCGTCACATCAAAACTTTCCTACACACATAAACTTCCAACTTTTCCGTCACATCGTTCCAATTTCAACCAAACTTCCAATTTTAGTGTAAACTAAACACACCCTTCATTTATCTTCTGGGCTATGAAGTATTCTTTATGTAAGATTAAATTTGTGCTTGTTCAGTTAGCGGTGTAATATGTTGTTTTATCACTGATGTTTGCTTCTATTAGGATCAAGATACGCTGTGCAGCGAAGTGGAAATATATTGATGGCCTTTAACAATAAGGTATGTTTTTTGTGTGTTATCTCCCCTCCTTGTTAACACTAGTAACAATCCCATGCTTTGCGATGGGCTTATTTAATTGAGGATATATCCATACCATTAGGATGGATGGGACCGTGGATCGAGTAAAGCACTGGAAGACTAACTGCTTGTTCTTTTTTCCCCTGGTTTTTCCTTCTTTTTTTTCTTCTTTTTAGGAGGCAGAGATTACATTTCCTGGTTTTTGGGACAGATATGGGGAGGACAGAGTTGTTTTTTTCGTTAACTAATCGTCTTTTCTTTTCCTGGTTTTCTTCTTTTTTTTCTCAGTTGGTTAGTTTTTGGCACTTTTTTTTCTCTTTTTTTAGCGCTTTTTATACGTGAGATTGGAAGGGGAGGAAGGAGGACGACTGTCCTTTTGAAGTAATAGAGAAAATTGCATGGCTTAGGGAAGACACATACATATAGGTAAAGACCATACTAGTACACTGTAGATGACCAGGGATCCATACTTTATTGCTTTAGTTTGTATCTCTTGATAAGATAAGTAGATAACTGGACATTCCTCATTGAGTAGATATTTAAATTGGGTAATCCATAGTAATGCAACTTTCAAAGTGAAGTAAGAACTTTTGTACGCTTCAATCTACATGGAGCGGGTACATCAGCTGCGAAGCATGTGATGCGGCTCTGTTAGTTTGGTACAAAAATCGTAGTGTCATAAGACACTTGCATTTAGATGTTAGGACGGAATGATGTTATCTATTGTAACCAGAGCGAAAATAATTTTTGTTCCGTTCAAGCTATTAATTCTTTTAAAAGCTACTAGTAGAATTTTACTTGTAGTTTTTCTTCTTCTTTCTTTTTCTTTTGCAGGAAGCAAGCTTGGCAGTTCCATTATTTTCGCCTGTAATTGTTCCCATGGCACAGAGTTTTGGGCCAATATTTTCCCAGTTGACATCATATCCAACACTTCGTTTTGGGGTACGATGTGTTTCTGAATTCCATTGCCAACTTGTTACGATGATTTTTTATATTTTATGACAAAGTCTGTTGCTTGAATGGTCTGCAACTGTTCCACATGGTGGTATTATTTTCTTTTCATCCCTGCACTGTCATTCTCATTTGGACATCTCCTGTTTCTGGAGACGTACTATCTTTCTTAGTATGTATCACAAGTGGAACTTATGGTGTTAGGTGTAGGTGTAAGTGACAAAGTCGGTATCTGTTCACTATTCTAAAAATAGGAAGTTCCCAACACTAATAGAATGTTCGAGTTTTATGTTGGCGAGCCTCCCTTCAATTTTAAACTCAGTAAGCACATAAATTTACCAGAAGTTTCATGTTAGTTACAAAGAATTTTTCCTCAGATAGCAATAATATGAAATAGAAATGGACATGGATCATTCCAACTATTACACTTGAATATTGCTACTGATGCCATGTCACTCTCCCAAATACAAATCACATGTTTCCTATGTGTTGATTATATGCCACTTCCCTCTTAAGCTAAGATGATTATAATCCTTGCAAAACAGGCGGAAGCAGCCATTAAGCAACTTGAGAATCTTAGCCCTCCTGTTGTTAAGCAGCTCCTGCCATTAGTTCAGCAACTTCCTCCACTGTATATGGATTTAGTAAAAGGCCGAGAAGAATTCATTCCAAAGCCAGAAGAGACACGTCGGCTGGTAAGTTAGCTTATTCTTCTCTTTCAATGCTTCAGATGCTTGCATAGGATATATGTTAACCTTTCATCTACAATTGCTGTGCTGCTGTTGTAATATTATATAGAAGTGCTAAAAAGTCAACTCTAAAACGATGTTTTTTTTTTCTATACTTTCTATTTTAAACTAAGCAATACTAACCACTGGGTTAATAAATTTGAATAGCCTCTGATATCATATGACATAGGATGCATCCCCAACTCCCCATCAATATCATTTATTGGTGACTAGCAGAATCTTCTATGCAATTCATCACATTGCACTTTTTGAAAGGATCATCAGGCAATGGATCGTGGTGGATTCCCCTTGCTTATTTTGAGGATATAGGCAGAGATGTGCCCAAATAGAAGTATACAAACCAAATGAAATCACTAATTCTCCAGAGCTGTTAAAGTATTTTCACCATCAGTTCTATACTAAGGGTGTGTTCGGGTGTGCAGGATGGAAACCCATCCTGCACGTAAAACGGAGCGGCCTTTTAACACGTGATTAATTAAGTATTAGTTAATTTTTTTTTCAAAAATGGATCAATATGAATTTTTAAAACAACTTTTGTATATAAAATTTTTGAAAAAAATGCACCGTTTAGTAGTTTGAAAAGCGTGCGCGTGGAAAACGAGAGAGGTGGGTTGGGAAAATGGTGTACCGAACTCAGCCTAACATCAGTTAGCATTTTGAGTTGAATTTTCTCGGTTCAATCCAAGTCTACAGATGTCATTTTTGGCGTGATTGATGAGTATAGAAATAACCAATAATTTGGGTAGTATGTACATATGTATGAAATGTTCAGTTTGAAGTCTACAACAAACTTTAAGGAAACAAAGAATTACGATGGCAGAGTTATTATATGTTGATCTATATATGAGTTTGTTTTAACAAAAAGGAAGACGTGTTGAATATATCAAAGCTCTTACTGGTGTTACCATAATCTAAAATTGACCTGACAGATTAGTATGATAGTGAAATGCTTTCAATTTGCTGTGTCCACTCTATAATTCACACTGCTGATCTTACAGCATTATTTCGCCCATCTTAATCAACCCTCGCAGCATGTGGCTCTCTTTAGGTTTGGACAATCATGAAAATATGCAATTCATTCAGTGCGCAAAGATGTATGCAGGATAAGCTAAATAACTAGAGAACTGTCCAGCAATCAAAGTAATGTTAGCACCTTTTGTTTGTGCATTTGTGGATGAGTAGGTTGGAATATTATTCCCTGTTCTGACTCTTGTATGATGTATGCCCAAACATAAAACAAGTTAAAAATAGATATCCTTAATGTTACTGGGACAAAGTGAGTAATATGCCTTACCATGCTGCTTCAGACTTGGGAGGAGAAAAGAAAAACAGAGAGAGAAAGAGCTAACTAATCCATCACGTTTAATGTAGTTGGATTTCTTGTTTGTATGTGATACTAAAAATAAAAAAGATGTAACTTATGTTATAAATGGCAGCAAATTTATTATCATGAAGCATTTTTCAAATTATTGTGTTGTGGTTTTTTTTAAAAAAAAATACCACTATATAATTTATTTTTATGATTGTTCTAATGCATTACACTTTTCTTTCTGCAGGTAAAATCCTACTATGGGATTTCTCGAAACCTCTTGATAAAGTTCAAAGATGATCAAATTGATGAAACATCTATTCTTGCGCAAGTACTAAGCTCCGAATCTGCCATTAGCTCACAGCTTGACATGTCAATTCGGTCACTTCCTGGAGATCATGGACTACCGTTACAGCAGGTGATTTTCGCTGAATATATTCTCAGAATTAAAGGTGCTGACAAATGACAAAGCCTGTCATGTACAGCACGTGCTGTCCATGAATAAAGCTATTGTTAGACCAAAGATATTATTTTTTGAGAAAGTTATTGTATCCGTCTCTCTTATTTCAGCTAAGTAATCACATATTTTTCCTTCAGGTACTTCCTGATGTTCCACCAGCAATGGCCGATGCAGTAAACAGAGGAGGTGAACTCCTGACAAATCTAGCAACAGGGACACCATGGGAGGCTGTTGCTAAGGAGGTAGGTAGCACTTTAGGTGCGGATTCGGGCGTTCTACGAGCACAAATCTCAAAGGATGTCAATACACTTGTTGACGTAATTGTTTCATGGATTGAGTCAAATTCTGGTCCAAGATTACTTCGTTCATGATGACACCCCCACAAAGGTTTAGCAGGTTGGGAATGCCAGTACCAAACGTCAAGAGGATTCAACTGACGAGTATTGCAAACTGTAGATTGCATTTCAACCCCCACATGCTAGTGGTGTATATATATGCTGTACTCGTAGCGCATGACTTGTTGAATGTAATCTATCTTGATGGAGTATTACGAATGTACATTTCCATTAAAAAAAATGTACATTTGGAAGGACTAGAATAGAGCGATGAGTTTATGGGTTTGTGGCTGCTCTGATCCTGTCAGGCACTGGGGGTGCACAGTACTGCAGAGTCCTGTCCGCAAATCTACAGTTCAGTTTTACAAGAAATGTAATCCCATATCTCTCAAATGTTCATTTGGTAGCAACGGAAGGTCTATAGTTCTCCGAGGAAACTGGCCGAGGTATGCACCCGTGCTTATCATTCTTCGTAAAACTGTAATTATTTGTTAAAACTATCCTTTTACTTCAGATGGGTATTTCATAAGACTGCTGCAACAACAATAGCAACAACAGTTGATTTTATCACATATGGGCTCGACTTACCCTGATATAAAGTACTGATATAAAGTATTGCATGTGTGTATGATATATGGACTCAAAACTTGTCAGGTGAATAATGTAGTAGCTTTTTGATAAAGTCATACACTATTGTTGCAGTTCCGTGAAATATTTAGCTAAAGGCTGTGTTTAGTTCACGCCGAAATTGAAAATTTGGTTGAAATTGGAACGATGTGACGGAAAAGTTGAAAATTTATGTGTGTAGGAAAGTTTCGATGTGATGGAAAAGTTGAAAGTTTGAAGAAAAACTTTGAAACTAAACACGGCCAAAGTTGTACTAAACTAATAGTTTTAGTAAAATAGTTATAGTTATTTGAAATTTATAGTTTTAATAAATACTTGTAGTTATTTGAAATTTACTTTTCGTATGATCTGTTTCCTATCAATTAAAACAGGTTCTATAGTACGGAGTATTAAGTGTTAATTGATGACTGAAGGGCTATCCCATTCTGCTCTAGATCTAGGAACGGTATTTCCTCCGTTTCATAATATAAGACTTTCTAGTGTATATGTATCTAGATTTATTAGCATTTATATAATGTAGACAATGCTAAAAAGTCTTACATTGTGAAACGGATGAAGTAAATAGTTAAATGTCCTCGAGTCCCTAACTTTGGAGTCATCCTACACGAATGACAAAAGCAAGATTGTACTCCAATCCATTATCTGTCCGTGCACGAATATACAAAATCCCGTTCACGTAAGGGCAAGTTTTATAAAAGAGGAGGATGTTGCATCTAATCTTGACCACATCATCAACTAATAAATATAGAGGTAACATGTACAATATATCACATCTATACTAATTCTAATACACTAGTCCTAATGTTTGTTTGCCCAATCTACTTTTCCTCTCTCTCCTTTTGTCTGAATTTTGTGTAGTGGTTGCCTCTTGCATGAGAGGTAGCTGCTTATCTCTCTCATCTCTTCTCTCCTCCACCTCACTATTTTAACTTATGTGGCACCTAGAAGATTGTACTTGGATGCCCATAGTACTTGCCCTAATCCCCGTGTAGATAGTTCATAAACAAAATCTATATAAAAAATTCCCCAGATTAGTCTCTACCACCATGTCAACGCATCGAGCCGAAATGAGCCGATCTCGAAGCCGTGAACCGCTGCTCCCTGGAATCCTGCTGCTTTCAACCTTTTCGTGTCACCTGGAACTAAAAGCCACCACGTATGCAAAAGATCTCTGCCAAGATCACGAAACCATTCACCGATGCACCGGCTGGCCGCGCCGGGAAGCGCGCGTGGACGCCGGGAGAGCACGGTGGCCACAGCCACAGACACAGCCCGAACCGCACGTACGCAAACCGCAAGCCGCGGATCGGAGAGCGACATGTCCACTGCAACGGTGCATCTCCCCACGCACGCACGCACGCACATGGACGGCTCCTGTTGCGAGCATACTACTAGTGGGAGTAGTATATACAAGTGCCCCTCGTGTAGCATCAGGGGCTCAGAAAACTAACCGAAACGATGATGATGTGTGTAGAAGTACATGATGTCGACCGATGGGAACCATGTGCCGCACATCCCTTGATGCTGTAGCTGGGTGAAAGGTAGAGACAGAATGGCATGGCGTTGCAATGTGCTGGACCGGAAATTACTCTCGCCAGTCGCCTCTGATGATCCATCGACCACTCATTCAGATATATATTTTTTTGTAATAAAAACTCCATCGGATTAGAAACATGTAGCTAAGCGTACGTGCCACCCTGGACAGAGCTAAAACAAACGATAGATTCCCAGGGAGCATGGTTAAGAGTTACTGTTAAGACCATTAGAATTTGTACAAATCCTGTCTGTTTGTCCCGGGGTCTCGTGGCACCTCAATTTATTAATCACTACCCCTATACTACATCGTGTTTCCATCCTATAGCTCCTTCCATGATGGAGATCAGTTGCTCTTTCAGTAGATTTGAGATCTGTACCCGTGATGAAATCAAATTAGCTAGGGCTGCAAGCTCAATACCTCATGCTAGCACGTGCAGCATACGATAGGTAGTACTGATCATGGATGTTGTAGTCTCCCCGAAGACATGTGGCTGTTGTTAAGATATGGCAAGGTTGGATCAGTCATTTCGGCAGGGCCATTTGCCCATTTGCACGTAGTAGTAGTAGTAGTAGTAGTAGTAGTAGTAGTATACTCCTACATTAGTACATCGAGTGATCGAGAGAAACGAGCGATATAGATGTGGTCACGGCGCGGCTATCCCATTCTTCTAACTATTTTTCGATCAAGTGGTCACTTACGAGGTAGTAGTAGTAAAACCTGGGTTATAGCGCGGCATAAGATCCGTTGCTAGTATACCATACAGAAAAATTGCGCGCGCCATGTGACAGCGCGCGGCCGCAGCGTGGAGCACCACGCGCGCGCGCGCGGGGAGGAGAACGAGAACGCTGCTGCCGCAGCAGCACGCACGCACCCCCACCCCCCACGTGCTCTCCTAGTCACGCCCCCCCATCCGCACGAGCCGGACAAAAAGAAGCGGGCGCTGCCACTGGTAGTGGCGCTAAAATAACAAGCCGCTCACCACCACCACCACCCCCCCTCGCGTCGCGTCCCTCACTCCTCACTCCACACACCCCGCCACATCCGCCTCTGCGCGACTGCGCCCCGTGCCCCCACGCCCTGCACGACCAGCAGCAGATCGAGATCGAGACGGCCTGACCTCTTGTGGTGATGCGGTGGGTCGCGTAGGCGTAGCCAAGATCCGGTGGTGCGGAGCTTAGCTTGCGGGGATCGATCGCAGGAGGTGAGTTGACGGGTGTGAGAATGGAGGAGAAAGTGGGGGAGACGGTGGCAGCGGCGGCGGTGGCGGTGGCGCCTGTGGTGGCGGGGGACCAGGACGGAGTGGCGTACTGCAGCGAGCATCCGTACCCGCCTGGCGCGGCTGCGGCGGCTGGGGTGGCGGCCGGCGGCGGCATATGCGCCTTCTGCCTGCAGGAGAAGCTCGGCATGTTGGTGTCTTCGTCCAAGTCCAGCCCTTTCCACCCGCCGCCGGCTTCCGCCTCCTCGTCCACGTCGACCAGCCACGTCGCTGCCGAGTCGTCGTTGTCGTCGTCACTGCCTCTCCACCCTTCCGCCTCCGCCGCGGCGGCGCGCAAGGTGATCCCGGCCTCGGCGGGGGCGGGCTCAAGAGGAGCAAGTCGGTGGCGCCGCGGCCGGAGGAGACGACGCCGTGACGGCGCCCGCTCCGTCGGGCGTCACCGCGGACAGCCCGAGGAAGAAGAGCTTCTGGTCCTTCCTCTACTCCTCGTCCTCGTCGTCGACGGCGGCCACCAGGGCTCGGCGTCGATGGCCAACGGCGGCGGCGGCGGCGGCGCGTCGGCGAGGAGGAAGTCGGTGTCGGTGGCCTCGGCGTCGTCGGCGTCGCTGGGACGGAGGCTGGAGGCGATAGTGGAGCCGGACAGCCCCGGCCGCCGCAGCGAGGGTTCGTCGTCGTCGTCGTTCGGGAGAGAAGGTGGCCGGTCGCGCTCCGTGGGGTGCGGCAGCCGCAGCTTCTCGGGGGACTTCCTGGAGCGCCTCTCCACCGGCTTCGGCGACTGCGCGCTCCGCCGCGTGGAGTCCCACCGCGAGCCCAAGCCCAAGTCGTCCGCCGGCGCGCTCGCCCACCTGGGCGGCAGCCACTCCGCCGCCGGCAACGGCGACGACGACGAGTACGAGTCCACCCAGCAGCACCGCATCAAGTGCGCCGGGTTCTTCGGCGGCCTCGGCGCCGCGCCGCCGCCCACGTCGTCCTCCTACTGGCTGTCCGCTGCCGACGGCGCCGCCGCCGCCGCCCCCAGCGCAAGAACCCACGGCGCGCGTAGCCACCGGAGCTGGGCGTGGGCGCTGGCGAGCCCGATGCGAGCGCTGAGGCCGACGAGCTCCTCCTCCAGCAAATCCATCATGGCCGCGCCCCACAACCGCGCGGCGTCTCCGGCAACGGCGGCATGGCGATGGCCGCGGTGGCGACGAGCTAGCCATCCAACATGCAACAAACACCACCGCACACAAGTCACATCCGGCATGGTCGGTCGATGGCCACCCGAACTACACTACTCCATAATTTCTTTATTTATTTCGCGCGTGTTGTTATGTGATGTCCATGGTTAAACCCTGCTATGATATGAAATCAATCGATCTACAGATGAACTTGGCATTGATTTGTTGATGATCTCTTCGCCACATTTGGGAGTACGTTTTTTGGGAGATTTTTACCTGTCAGTGACCGAGCGATGAGTTGAAGCAGACAATGCGGCAGCAAGTAGACCGTACACGAGGCCACACATGTGCACGTATACATGCGTGGGCGCGTGGGCCGAGCTGTCTCGGCCGTTGCATGTGTGATGGCGATGGGCCGATTAACAAATTCTTCATCCTCTCTCTCTCTCTCTCTTGACCGTAGATCCGGTCAGATTAGCTTAGCACTAGCACCTGCTGCCGCCTTGTTAAATTAGAGAAGCAGTGTCTGTGCCTGTGAGTCTGTCACTGCTGCAGCTAGCGTGCCCACAACTGGCACAGGCATAGGCACATGGTGATGGTGGTGGTGCATCTGGCCAACTCAGGCTCAGGGCCACGTGAATGTACGTTCGCTTGTCATTGGTGTCACAGAGAGGGTCCCAACTCTCCCAACCCCTCGCGTTGTGCGTTTGCATGTTGGTGTGTGTGGTGTGTGTGTGTGGGGGGGGGGGGGGGGTGGGGGCGGGGGGGGGGGGTGGGTTGCCGAGTGCGGAAGCGCCAGGCGTGTCGCGGTCTGTTTGGTTCACGTCGCGTGCAGTGTGCAGTGCAGCAGCAGTGAGATCGACACGGGGGGGCGCGCGTACATGTGCAGGTGCAGCCAAACCAACAGTGGCGCTGCGGCGGCCCGATCGACCGACGCGGACGGAAGCTGGGGTAGGCAGGGGGGAACTGGAGGTGCACAGGGTTTAATTGTATGGGTATCACGATGCGTTGAAATGACGTGACGGTCGCGATCTGCTGTTGAAGATGGAACTGAACTGACTGGAGTAGAAAGACCTACTCCCTCCGTCCCAAAAAAAGGCAAACCCTGGGTTTCCGTGTCCAACTTTGACTGTCCGTCTTATATGAAATTTTTTATAATTTATATTTTCATTGTTGTTAGATGATAAAACATGATTAATATTTTATGCGTGACTTGTCTTTTTAATTTTTTTATAATTTTTTCAAATAATACGAACAGTCAAACATTGGGCACGGAAACCAGGGTTTGTCTTTTTTTTTGGGACGGAGGGAGTAACGGCGAGGCAACAGATCTTGTTTGGGTCACCAAACAAGATGTCACATCGGATATACGGACTATTAGAAAGTGAGTTATAAAGGCTGTGTTAGATTTAGGGGTGTAAAGTTTTGACATGTTACATTGGATATACGTACACACATTTGAAGTATTAAACGTAGTCTAATAACAAAACAAATTAGAGAATACGCCTGTAAACCGCGAGACGAATTTATTAAGCTTAATTAATTCATCATTAGCGAATGTTTACTGTAACACCATATTATCAAATCATAGCGTAATTAGGGTTAAAAAATTTGTCTCACAATTTATATACAATCTATGTAATTAGTTGTTTTTTTCGTTTATATTTAATACTTCATGCATGTGTTCAAACGTTCAATGTGACGGGACAAAAGAATTTGCCAGTGATCAGGCCTTGTATAGATGGGACTAAAACTTTTAAGTCCCTATCACATCGGATGTTTGGAAATTAATTATAAATATTAAACGTAGACTATTAATAAAACACATCCATAATCTTGGACTAATTCGCGAGACGAATCTATTGAGCCTAATTAATCCATGATTAGCCTATGTGATGCTACAGTAAACATTCTCTAATTATGGATTAATTAGGCTTAAAAAAATTGTCTCGTGAATTAGCTTTTATTTATGTAATTAGTTTTATAAGTAGTCTATATTTAATACTATAAATTAGTGTCTAAATATAGGGACTAAAGTTAAGTCCCTGGATCCAAACACCACCTGAGCAACCCCAAAATGTCATTGCAGAGCACAGATAGCCTACAACAACGATGGCATGACGGGTGTGCCCGATGGCAGAAGAACTCATAGCTCGGGCTTGGACTCTACCTCCCCGTTGAGCTATTCTGGTACAAGTGGGTTTTCTGGGATTTTTTTCTTCTTCTTAATGATTGGGATTCCACTTCAATGAAAACCACCGTCGAAATCATCGTAGGAGTCATTTTTAATAGTTGGAGGAGTCGTTGCGGTTGAGTGGTTGAATTAGATCTTACCTATATTTAAGGGACTTTTATTGGACTTTATTCACAAAAGAAACCAAGGGCTCAGGAACCTAATGGATCTTGACTGATGGCTAGATTAGGCCTGTTTACTCTGTACTGGGCTGCAAACCTACCCTGGCACCAAGCATCGAGCAAAATTACAAGGAAAAAGTATACTTTGACTCCCTCAACTATGGCCCGAGTATGATTCATAATCTCCAACTATAAAACCGGATATATCGACTCCTCCAACTATCAAAACCGGTGCAAAATATATCCCTGAGTGGTTTTGAAAACGGTTTTGACTGATGTGATACCTACATGGCAGTGTTGACCCAGTCTTCGTAAGTTCATCTATGTGGTACCTAGTACCTACGCCGGCGAGCTAGCTAGGTACGTAAGTTCATCTCGAATTCCTTTGATTTTGCTTCGACGTTACAGGAAGTGATCAGAGAATTCCAGTCAATTCGATGATTTCATCTTGCTGATTTTTTTTTATTTCGAGCTAGCTAGCTAGGTCGGATCGATCTCGTTGGTGGTGCCCGTGTTGCTTGTGGTTCGCTTGGACTCGATCGATCTCGAACAGCCAGATCACCGCTGCCGCTGCCTGTGACGACAAGGTCACGTCCGCCATCAACGCCCTGGAGGAGCTCCTCTGCAAGGGTAGCCCGGCGCTGGTGGCGTATGAGCACCATGTGATCTTCCTGAAGTGCGCGCAGCAGGAGGAGGCTGTCGGCGCTGTGGATGGCGGAGGGAGATGACGACGGCAACGGCGACGGCGACGGCGCACTGGGGAGGAGCTCGCCGGCCGTCCGCGCGCGGGGGAGGAGCTGGAGCTCGCCGGTGGTCGGGAGCGGCGGCGGTGGGCGGTGGGGACGCGCGCGAGGGGAGGAGCTTGCCGGCCGTTCGCGCGCGGGGGAGGAGCTGGAACTCGCCGTGGTCGGGAGCGGCGGCAGTGGTGGTGAGGGGGCGGTCGGGAGCGGCAGCGGCAGCGCCGGTGTCCGGTGGCCATGGGCAACAACGACCACGATGCCACCAGGCCGGGGGAGAGAAAGGGAGATAAGGGCATGGGTCCCATAGTATTTTTTTTTTGGAGTCACATATGGGTTCCACATATTTTTTTTTATTTTTTTATTCTAATGCCACATAAGCGCCACGTAGGACAAAGATCCGGTCAAGACTGCCACGTAGGTACCACGTCAGTCAAAACCACCCAGGAACATTATTTGTACCTTTTAATAGTTGGAGGAGTTGAAATACCCGGTTTTATGGTTGGAGGACATAAATCATACTCGAGCAATAGTTAAGAAAGTCAAAGTATAGGGGCGTTTTGGTTTGATACCAAAATGTTGCCATACCAATTTTTTTGGTAGTTTAAATAGTAAATGTAATGATTTGGTTTGAAGCCAAATGTTTGGTAATGCCTACACTCAATTTGACACAATTCTAGAATATTCTTTACTACAATTTGAAATTTGGCTCTCAATTAGGATAAATCCAAACACACTCGTTTACAATTCTATTCTACCAAAATATTGGTAGTGCCAAAACTTACCTAGAGTTTGACACTACCAACATATTGGTAGGGTATTGAACCAAACTAGCCCATACTTTTTCCATATTACAAACATCACACTATCGTAGCATCTCATGACAGATCGCACAGCCGAAGTGTCGTGGCCTTTTGACATCGAAGCCAGGTCGCCTGCCACAAAAGTTAGCCGATGAAGACTTTATCCGGAAAAACTACCTCGCGAGTAGGCGACGGCAACGCGCACGCGGTTTCCAGCCATACGTAGCATAACTGTGTAAGTGCATAAGTTAGTTTGGATAATCACGTTAATTAAGTAATTAAGGTAATAAGCTTCTTCGCGCGTGGTTATAGATGCGTTTCTTCTTCTTTATTTTGAAAATTTGAAAATCAACTCAAAATTCAAAAACATTTAAACTCAAAATTTGAAAGCTTTTAACTCAATTTTGAAAACTTTTAACGTGATTTTGAAAACTTTCAACTCAGTTATGAAAACTTTCAACCCGATTTTGAAAACTTTCAACCCAAAATTTTAAACTTTCAACTCAAAATTTTAAACTTTTAACTTGAAATTTGAACTTTTAGATCAAATTTGAAAACTTTCAACTCGAGATTTGAAAACTTTCAACACAACACATTTGAAAACACGTGTGCAACAGATTAAAAGATAAGAAAAAAAGAAAAAAAAAGCAAGAAAAAAAGTGAAGAGAGTAAAGAAAGCAAAAAAAGAACTGCAGAAAAAAAAAAGAAAACGAAAAAAATTGCCGCGCGGGTGAGGAGAGCGTTCCAGCTGGACTTTACGGCCTATTCTGTTTTTCATTTGCATACTACATCAGCATTTGTCGAGTTTGAAACATCGTTAGTACAAACCCATTCGTAAGTAGCCAACCCCATTATTCCTCTATCAGCTTATTACTATTCAGCTTCCGTGTGCATTTCACTAAAAAAGAAAGGGACCTGACACAGAAAAAAGAGGTTCTCGCACTGTTACACGTGACAGTTTTTGGAAAACGTACTTCCTCCTTAAAAAAAACTCAATTAAAACTCAATTCTTGTGTTTTCATATCTAATGTTTGACCGTTCGTTTTATTTTAAAAAAAATAAAAAAATTGAAAAGATAAGTCATGCATAAAATATTATTTATGTTTTATCATCTAACAATAATAAAAATACTAATCATAAAAATAATTTTATATAAGTTTTTTTTTAAGACCGAAGGAGTATGTCCCCTACGTGCTGTAGCTCGACATGTGCGCGCGTACCTCCAGTCCTCCACCCAAGCGTTGGCCAAAATGGCCTCGCCAACTTGTTTGACATCGAAAAGAAAACGAAGGCTGCTATACCCAATCCGATTATCACCGTAACCATAGTTCATATATTTGCATAGGCCCTTAATAAAAAAAATAGAAAAACTACTCAACACTATTCCGTACACACAGATAACTACTATCACTAAATATCTAGCATCTTATCCTCTTTTGTTTTTTTTGTCTCTTCCCCTTCCATCTCCCCCCTCTATGACTACCAACCATAGTTATTGAGACCGGACCGGTAATCGAACCGGTGAGGCCGTCGGTTCAATGGTTCACTGGTTCAACCGGTTGGATCGGTGGTCTAATCCGGTTCAATATATACTAAATATATTGATCATTCAGTATAAACACAAAGAGCCAAGTAGCCTGGTGGTGGTGGAGTTTAACTAACTCCCACGAGGTCGTGGGTTCGAATCCCACCCACGCCATATTTTAGCTCATTTTCCCCCATCAGTACCCATGCGCGCGCGTACAACCACCACCAGGCCGGTTTCCATTCCACTCTGGCTGATTCCTCCACCACCTTCCCCAGCTGGCAATGCTTCACCGCCGCTTCCATCCCTTCCTCATGTGTGTTTTTCTATTTTTTTTATTGATGATTATCTTTGCTGATTTTTTTCTGACTTATATGGATAGTATCGATTTCCCTGTCCCATCTTTGTGAATCTCTCCAATTCCACAGGTACCAGGTACCATACACCATACAGCTAGTACCATACAGGTATCAAGTACCAGCCTGTGTTGTGCTGCTCCGGCTGCAGAGATGCAGTGCCGGCGACGAGGTATCCCGCGCGCGATACCGAGGAGGAATCAGATAGGTACCGCGCCTATTGTATGTGGTACCAGGTACTAGGAGGGAGCACACGTTCACCACGTGGAATCTCACCTATACTGAAGAAATGAAAGGAGTCAGAGGAATCGGATAGGTATCGCGACTATGGTACCATAGTACCAGGTACTGGGAGGGATCACATATTCACCACGTGGAATCTCACCTACATAGAAAAAAGGAAAGGGATTAGTCATTTGAAGTATCCTGTAGCAATAAGATCCCGTTGTATAGCTATCCTCTTAAAAAAAAGGGACTATCTAGAGAACTGTCGAAAGTTTTTTAAGGAGAAAACTTTCAAATCTAACTATAGTATAATTGCAATATAATTTAATATAACTATAATGTAACTCGTATATAAATATTAAAATAATATATGCAACGTTATATCTAAATTATATAGAGATGATAATATATTTGGCACACGCCGCTAGCGACGACGTGGGGCGGCCAGTTTTGGCTAAATCTAAATCTAAACAGCTCGTGCATTCCGTCAACTACTAAGCAAAATCATATACTCGCACATTCAGCCTCCTCCACGACAAGGTCCACAAGCCGGCGCCGATGCGCCGTGTCATCTTCCGCTGGGAATCTGTCTGTTGGAGATGCCAAACCACACAATTTTCTGTAGTTGTGTAAACTAGCTGATCAGTAGCCGGCTCTACTACTATAAAAGAGATCAAGTCTCAGGCCAAACTAACTTACTCAGAGAGTCGCAGATCGAGAGAGCTAACGATTTCTCATCTCGCGGTGGCCATGGCGGGTAGCAGCTACGGCGACGTTCATGAGTCTGCAAGAAAGTGAGATCACAACGGTTTAATTTTTTTTTCCCGCGTGTTGTGTGCGATGCATGAGCTTGTCGGTGATCTTACACGTAACTCTGCCATGTTATCGTGTGTACGTTGGTGTAGGTTGGTGGGCAAGGTGGCGCTGATCACCGGCGGCGCGAGCGGCATCGGGGAGTGCACGGCGCGGCTGTTCGTGAAGCACGGGGCGCAAGTCGTGGTCGCCGACATCCAGGACGAGGCGGGGGCGCGGCTGTGCGCCGAGCTCGGGAGCGCCACCGCCAGCTACGTGCGGTGCGACGTGACGAGCGAGGACGACGTCGCGGCCGCGGTGGACCACGCCCGTGGCGACGGTACGGAAGCTGGACGTCATGTTCAACAACGCCGGGATCGGCGGCGCCGCGTGCCACAGCATCCTGGAGAGCACCAAGGCCGACTTCGACCGCGTGCTGGCCGTGAACCTGACGGGCCCGTTCCTGGGCACGAAGCACGCGGCGCGGGTGATGGTGGCCGCGGGGCGCGGCGGGTGCATCGTAGGGACGGCGAGCCTCGCGTCGGCGGTGGCCGGCGTGGCGTCGCACGCGTACACGTGCGCAAGCGCGCGCTGGTGGGGCTGACGGAGAACGCGGCGGCGGAGCTGGGGCCGCCACGGGATCCGCGTCAACTGCGTGTCGCCCGCCGCGGCGGCGACGCCGCTGGCCACGGGGTACGTGGGCCTGGAGGGGGAGGCGTTCGAGGCCGCCATGGAGGCCTTGGCCAACCTCAAGGGCGTGCGCCTCCGCGTGGAGGACATCGCCGCCGCCGTGCTGTTCCTCGCCAGCGACGACGCGCGCTACGTCAGCGGGCACAACCTGCTCATCGACGGCGGCTGCTCCGTCGTCAACCCGTCCTTTGGCATCTTCAAGGACTGAGACGATCGATCGACTGGCCATGCATCGACAAAGATCGATCGACGCTGTCACGTTAGGCTTGTGTCACGATCGACAATTTTTTCTTTGAACAAACCAGTACAGCATGTGCCGATTGCAATGAATATCCCTCCGTCCCATTTTAAACGCAGTCGTGAAAAATATTGTTGAACTTATATAGAGGGAAAAACATAACTTTTAATCTACACATAATTTATTGGTCATGTGCCTTCACGAAGCAATTCAATTACAAGAACTTTGAGTTTCTTGATCTCATAAGTTTAGCTTGTACCCATATTTGTACATATATGTATAAATGGTATGCATGATAATTAGCTAGCGGTAGTTTAATATTTACTCGATGCAAAAAATGTATGAGCTTATCCATCTTCTATTCAAAAGGTCGTGAATGGTTTATGAGATACGTTAAAAAAATAAAACCCCTGAATATTTTAAAAAGACATTGTCCGATCTTTAGTTTTCTATCTATAAGATGATCTTTTAACAAACTATAATATTATCTTTCAACAATATTAATACCCGTGCATAGGCGTGGGCCATCTTCATATATCATAAAACATGAATACTATTTTATGCGTAACTTATTTTAAAAAAAAAATCATAAAGTTTTAAAATAACACAGATGGTTAAACGTTAAACACGAAAACTCATGACTACATTTAAAATGGAACGGAGGGAGTGCATACTCCTTTCGTCTCATTTTAAGCGTCGCCATGACTTTTCATTTTCAACACTGATTGTCCATCTTATTTGAAATTTGTTTATGATTAGTATCTTTATTATTATTAGATGATAAAACATGGATAGTAGTTTATGTTTGACTTATGTTTTTATTTTTTAAAAAATAAATTTTAAAAGGATGGATGATTAAAAATTAACACGAAAATTTATATATGCGTTTAATATGGAACGGTGAGAGTAGTATTGTTTTCTTAAAGAAACATGTACTCCCTCCGTCGCTTAAAAAACCAACATAGTACCGGATATGACATATCCTAGTAATATGAATCTGGACATACATCCTACTACTATATTCAGATTCGCAGTAGTAGAATATGTCACATCCGGTCCTAGATTTGTTTTTATGGGACGGAGGAAGTACGAATACGATCCACTGAGATCCCACCCCAAAATTTTTCACCTTATCACAACGAACGTTTGAACACCTGCATAAAGTATTAAATATATGCTAAAAATAACTAATTGCATAGATTGAGACTACTCTGCGAGACGAATCTTTTAAGCTTAATTACTCCATGATTTGACAATGTGGTGCTACAGTAAATATTTACTAATAACGGATTAATTAGGCTTAATAAATTCGTCCCACGGTTTACCGACGAATTATATAATTATTTTTTTGTTAGTACCCAAACACCCTGTACATATATAATAACTGATGTGACACGTCCAAACTTTACACATGGTTGCCGGCTGGCGGCTGCAGCCTGCACCAGCCTGCGTTGGCTGCTGTCTCGTACTAGTACTCTCTGTCGTCGTGTGTGACCAATTAATGCGCCACATGTCACCTACCTAGTACTACATCACATGGGCACATGCCAATTGATGTTGTTTGGCCGTAGTATTGGGTTAATTAACCAAGAATGGAAGAAGCTACTCCCTCACTACTCGTAAAAGAAGTTGTTTAGAAGTTGTTTAGGATAATGTTTAAATCAAATCTTAGGAATATAAATCACGAATAACTCTCAAGTTGTTGAGTTTAAAAATATAAAAGTTATATGAATAGATTTGTCTTGAAAAATACTTTCATAAAAATATACATATATCACTTTTCAATGAATATTTTTATAGAAACAAGAAATTAAACTTGTATTTTGGAGACCGTGTCTCTGTCCTAAACGATTTTCTTTACGAGTATGGAGGGAGTATAATATGTATGGTCAAATTGCAACCTCCAGATTTCAGACCGCACACCCGGTGTGTTCGTTCGAGAAATTCGGTTGAGTAAAACACTAACTCCATGAGAACATATATGATGAAAACAAGTTAAGCGTTAAAAACTTATAAAAATTATACCTAAAAGTTTTGTAAAATTACAAAGAGAATTAAAATAGGTGTATATATAAAATATATTCTCACCAAATTTTAAGTTCAAACTTAACTTTATTTGGGAGTAACAAAACAAAAAAATTTAGGTGAATAGTAATATGACACTATTTATCTGAAATTTATCATTTTTGTTTCTCTCGAATGAAGTTGAGTTTGGACTTGAATTTGGTGAGTGTATTTCATAGGTACACCTATCTCTAATAATTTTTTCATTAATTTACAAAGCTTTTTAGATATGATTTTCACGAGTTTCCAACACTTAGCTCGTTTTCACATCTCATAATTTTTTTTAAGAATTTATAAAACTTTTAGGTATGATTTTTCTGAGTTTTCAAATACTTAGTTTATTTTCATCGATATATCCTCAAACTTAATTGCCTCTGGTGCGTCAAGTTTATGGCCAGCACACGCTCTAGGATTGGGGCGAACTTCCCAATTCCCATGGTGTGGCGAGTTTCATACTCTCGTGCCGTTCATGGCCGGCCAAATTAGTCATGGAGTGTCAGATCAAACTGGTCAGCCAACTAGGAGTACTTAGCATCGAATTGTCGGAAGTCCCACAAGAACCCTTGGCTTCTCCGAGGTGCTCAACAGCTAGTTCATCCAGTTCGCTTATGATACTTTTAAAAAACTTATTCTATAAATAGACCTCTAAAAACTTATTTTAGAAATAATCTTTTTCGCGGCGCTAAAATTATTGGCGCTGTGATCCAACATGATGACGCCAACGTAATTGGCGTTATGGTCCAACATGACAGCGCCTATGACGTTGCCGCCATCCACCTAGCCCCGGTGGAAGTTAAGTCACTAATGTGAGGGGGAATGACACCAATATCATTGGCGCCGAGGATCAATTTATATTTTTTTTAAAAATGACCTACTTGTAATAAAAAAAAGTATCTAGTTGACTAGTTGTAATTAAAATATTTACAAATAGGTCCTCGATGTAAGTGTCATTGACATAGAGGATCTATTTATAAATATTTTTTATTACAAATAGGTCATTTTCTGCTACAAATAGGTCCATTTAATTTGTTTGCCGTCTCTCTTTATATTAGCGACTTAGCTTTCACCGAGAGGCGAAAGAGATTGGCGCTGTCATATTAGACCACGGCGTCAACGATGTTGGCACCACGAAAAGAATCCATTCATATAATAAGTTTTTCCGGATCTATTTATAGAATATTTTTTTTTCAAAAGTACTGAAAGTTAAAAAATCCAGATCCAATTCATACGTACGAACTCTCCAAGTATCGCCGTACAATTGGATAAAGAGCCCTACGTAATTGTTTAAGATATGCATATGCTAGTTATAATTGGACCATTGGCCCTTATTTGTTTGAGCTGACCCAGACAATTTTAAATTCAAGAACAAAAGTAACTTTTCTTTGATTATTACTACATAAAATATGTTTGAGAAAACGACTACACACGTCACATTTGCATCCCAAACCCATATATTACCGGTATATGTACCGTAAAAGTCCTCTATATATGGTTCCCCAACACATGATAACATATAGAGGACTAACGATAAATCAGTTAACCAGAACTGAATTTTGTTACTAAAAATGTACCTGCATGGGCATTGCCTCCGTCATTTCAAAATAAACAAATCTAGAATATATATATATATTAAAATTTGAATTCTGGTATATCACAAGTACTTCACACCTGTAGTGCTTACCAGAACATAATTAATTCAATCAAGTATTTTTTTTTCATTACTTTTTATTTATCAACAATGTTTCGGCTTATAAAGCGCACCCGTTAAAGCTCCCCCCGTAAGCCAGCCCAACGTATCCAGAACAACATGCAAAGGAGGAATAAGTCTATTTTGTCTCCCTCAACTCATGCCCCTAGTTGAATTGCATCCCTCAACCGCAAAACCGGGTATAACCCATCCCCCAACTTTCAAAACCGTTGCAAATCGACTCTCCCGGCGGTTTCGCACTACGTGGCGGATTGACTTGGTCTTTATCTTACGTGGAATCGACGTGGCGCATACGTGGCACTAAAATAAAAACAAATCTAAATGGACCAACATGTAAGTGAGTAAAACAATACAAAAAAATTCTAGGCCCGCGTGTCAGCTACCCTTTCTCCACCCTCTTCCCTTTCTCTCTCCTCAGGTGGATAGCAATTGGTAGTGACCGGTGGATGGCAGCGGCGACGGCAAGACGAAGCCTGGCAGAGGGCGAGGACTACGATGGAGGCCACCAAGCCACCGAGTTCGACGGCTAGGTCAGTGAGAGCAGTCCGCTCGACCTCGCTGGCGGATGAGCTCTCCGTTGCAGGCAACGCACGAGTGGTGCAGCGTCGATCTCGGCGAAGGGACGAGCTCTAGGAGGCACACAGCGACCATGGCGCGCACGACGTCGAGGCCGCCGGGGGTAGCAACGATAGAGGCAGGGGAGGATCAGGGCGAGGTCTTGCGGCGGGTGGAGCGCACTTGGTCTCGGAGAGAGCGGCGGTGGTGGGGCTTGAGGCGGCAGGGCTCTTGCCGTGGTCGGCGTCGGGGTTCGGGGTGGGGCAAAGGGGCGGTCATTCATGGAGGCGATGATGCAGCGAGAGCGGTCGAGGGAAGGGACGCGGTCGGTTTGAGGCGCTGGAGCGAGGCGACGAGGTCCATCTGCGTCTCGTGGCGCAAGCCAATGGCCTCTTCCAGGCTCTGGGCTCTGGTGCTGCACGAGCTCAGCCTCCGCCCGTGCACCCGCAGCCGCGGTCGCGCGCGCCAGTGCCTCCTCCTCGTCGTCCTCCACGGCTCCACCGCGGTCGCCGGCGTCATGGGCTCCTCTTCCGCACCGGTACAGGATTATGCCAGAGATGAGGAGCGGTGGCAGGGGAGGGGCGGGGGGCAAGTGTTGACGCAAAAAATCAACACGCAGCGGCCTGGGAGATCTGCTTAGCTCCAGTGCAAGTCCAAAAGAATTGCCTTCGAGTTCTGAGCGTGCCAGATAGTTTGATCCTGCATCCAACAAGATAGAAAAAACAACGAAGAGTTAAACCCATCGACGATAGCCGATCGACAAGATTGCCGATGACATATCGTCTGAGACCACGCCGATGTAACTTGAGTTAGATCGACAGGGGCAGATAAAAACTTGGAGATTGTTCGGTGTACCCGATCGGTTGTAGATGTTAGCGATACGTAATCCGTCCGATAGAACACGCTTGGATCGAGTGATTGGGATAGATCGGTGGCCGCACCGAGACAATATAAATCACTCTGTATCCAAATGTGCCCCAAAGTAGAGATTATGCATGCTAACAGCATAGCCGATAGAGCGAACCTAACCTGTATCGGCTCGTACTCCGATGCCACCCTATACCAAGATATCAGCGCGGATGAAATATATGAAGCTAAGGCCAAACTGGCGAGCTTGATGGACTAGCTTAATATATTTCAATAGGATGGGATCGTGATATAAGGGGCGGATTTAGACGATCTAGAGCCAAATGAGGAAGTAAAACGACTAAATCAGGTAAGATCGGCTGAAACTCCGATACTACCTCTATTAGCAGTCAAAGAAAAGATTAGATAAAACGTTTCAGGACAGTACTTAACAGATCAAACCTAACCGATGCAGCATTAAGCGTGAAGAGAAACGAAAGATCTAATCAAACCGATGAGAGCTCGTTCGAGATGGTAGATACACCGCATAATCTAGCTTAATATTGAAGCCTAAGCCTATAAGCCGTTTTCGATGATAGAGGCTAGCCGATGAAGCTTAGATGACGAGATCAATCTAGATTATGCGATATATATATATGATAACTCAACGACTTGCGTGGACAGGATTAGAGTGTCATGAAGACGTAAGCACTAATCCCGAGAACGCAAGCTGCCATGACAAGATTTACCTCTGCGTCGAAGTGTATTGAACTGTCGTCCCTTGATTACATGGGGTCGGGCCATATTTATACCCGAAGTACATGACAAGTCCTTGCTGGACACGACTCTTATCTCTAACGTAATCTAAAATACGAATGAGCTCTTCAGGTGGACCCTTACCAAAATATCTCGAAGGAAACTAGAAAATGACCTAATTAATAGATACAATTGCCCTTTTTAGGACTCCTCTCCTTGTGTGGCAATAGCGATGGAGGTCTTCATCCAATTCGACGACGGTTGTGGGGTCACCCTTCCCGAGATTGGTGGCATCGGCTTGACTCTGTCGGATCCAGCACTTAGCCGATATATGGCAGCCGATACTATTTGTAGCCGATTCACGTGGTAGCCGATGCTGCCCGTAACCGATGTGTACTCTGCTTTCTCAAACAGACTTTTTCTAAATCGGCTTCGTTTCCGACTTTGAATCCGACCCATGGCATTACCAAATTTGGTCGTCAACAGCAAGCGAGGCGGATGAGAGGAAGAAGGGGCTCCTGCCGGAGTGGTTCAACGTCACGACGGAGGGGCTCCTGCCCCCGACGCCATCGGCATAGTAGATGGCAGTGGCGATGAACGCAGAGCCCACTTCCGCGGCGGCGGGATTGTCCTCGAGTCGACCAACCTCGCGCACCTCGTCTTCACCTTCGCGTTGTTGCTCTCCATCTCACAACCGCCACTGCTGCCATCCACCGCCGCTCGCCGCCGAGCGCTCCCTCACCGGCATGACGGCATCCATCCCCTATCACCCGCGGAGACATAGGGGTGAAAACGGAGCGGATTCGGACAGATAGTGGACATACCATATCCTAAACCATATTTTTAAGCGGATTCGGAGTGGGTGCGGATAGTGTACGGATGCGGATGTGGAACGGATTGTTTCGGATGTCGGAAATAGTGCGGAGTCGGTTCAGAAACGGATTAAATTTATCAGATGTTACGTGTATATAAAATCAATGCAACATCGAGTTAGCAATCTCAGGAACAATAATACAATAATCAATAAATGACCCATCATAATAATTATATGATTAAGTGCTAAACAACATGAATACATGATGCCCATAATATAAAAAATATAGCTACGTGAGTATGACATGAGACGATAAAAGCCTTAGACTAAAAAATCTACGTTAATTGATGAATTAGGGCATTGGATGTACCAACTTATGTTATATGCAATAGATAGAGTGGTTATATATGTTGATAATTTCGGATTATCCGGCAAACGGCTTATCGGATAATCTGACAAAAATGTTGATAATCCGCATTTGCCAGATTTTAGAGATACCATATCCGCATCCACATCCGCATCTGTATCCGTCGGATTTCTAAAAGCCCATACCATATCCTCGTTTTGGACGGATTCGGAGCGGATCCGATCCGATCCGTTTTCACCCCTACGGAGACATGTGGCTAAGAAACGGAAAGAGAAAGATTAACTAACACGTGGGCCCGATATTTACTTTTATTGTTTTACTCAATGACATGTGGGTCCCGTTTAGTTTTTTTTTAAAAAAATTAGTGCCACGTAAGATGAGAACCAAGTCAACCCACCACGTAAGTGCCACGTAGGATGAAACTGCTATTAAAACCACTGAGGGACTCTATTTGCACCGGTTTTTGAAGTTGAGGGAGGTGTTATACCCGGTTTTGCAGTTGAGGGATGCGATTCAACCAGAGGCATGACTCATGAGTTGAGGGAGGAAATAGACTTATTCCTGCAAAGGACGCCGATCCCCTACTTCCCTGGAGTCCAGGAGCAGAATCAGCAGATCAACACCGGCCAGTATGAACACACAGCCCAGAAACGTGCCACCCCCCCAGCCCAGAAGAACCGGCCCATGTGATCCACGAGAGGCGGGTGGGTAGAAGTGAGCTGGTCGCGAGGAAAATTCAGCGGTGGCAGGGGAGGGGCGGGGGGCAAGTGTTGACGCAAAAAATCAACACGCAGCGGCCTGGGAGATCTGCTTAGCTCCAGTGCAAGTCCAAAAGAATTGCCTTCGAGTTCTGAGCGTGCCAGATAGTTTGATCCTGCATCCAACAAGATAGAAAAAACAACGAAGAGTTAAACCCATCGACGATAGCCGATCGACAAGATTGCCGATGACATATCGTCTGAGACCACGCCGATGTAACTTGAGTTAGATCGACAGGGGCAGATAAAAACTTGGAGATTGTTCGGTGTACCCGATCGGTTGTAGATGTTAGCGATACGTAATCCGTCCGATAGAACACGCTTGGATCGAGTGATTGGGATAGATCGGTGGCCGCACCGAGACAATATAAATCACTCTGTATCCAAATGTGCCCCAAAGTAGAGATTATGCATGCTAACAGCATAGCCGATAGAGCGAACCTAACCTGTATCGGCTCGTACTCCGATGCCACCCTATACCAAGATATCAGCGCGGATGAAATATATGAAGCTAAGGCCAAACTGGCGAGCTTGATGGACTAGCTTAATATATTTCAATAGGATGGGATCGTGATATAAGGGGCGGATTTAGACGATCTAGAGCCAAATGAGGAAGTAAAACGACTAAATCAGGTAAGATCGGCTGAAACTCCGATACTACCTCTATTAGCAGTCAAAGAAAAGATTAGATAAAACGTTTCAGGACAGTACTTAACAGATCAAACCTAACCGATGCAGCATTAAGCGTGAAGAGAAACGAAAGATCTAATCAAACCGATGAGAGCTCGTTCGAGATGGTAGATACACCGCATAATCTAGCTTAATATTGAAGCCTAAGCCTATAAGCCGTTTTCGATGATAGAGGCTAGCCGATGAAGCTTAGATGACGAGATCAATCTAGATTATGCGATATATATATATGATAACTCAACGACTTGCGTGGACAGGATTAGAGTGTCATGAAGACGTAAGCACTAATCCCGAGAACGCAAGCTGCCATGACAAGATTTACCTCTGCGTCGAAGTGTATTGAACTGTCGTCCCTTGATTACATGGGGTCGGGCCATATTTATACCCGAAGTACATGACAAGTCCTTGCTGGACACGACTCTTATCTCTAACGTAATCTAAAATACGAATGAGCTCTTCAGGTGGACCCTTACCAAAATATCTCGAAGGAAACTAGAAAATGACCTAATTAATAGATACAATTGCCCTTTTTAGGACTCCTCTCCTTGTGTGGCAATAGCGATGGAGGTCTTCATCCAATTCGACGACGGTTGTGGGGTCACCCTTCCCGAGATTGGTGGCATCGGCTTGACTCTGTCGGATCCAGCACTTAGCCCGACCCCAACGCCCTCGCCTCCTTCAAGCAGGCGCAGGTCTCGTCTTCTTCCTATACTATCCATCTCGTAGTTATACAGTATACTCAATAATAATAGGAATAATAGGGGCGCAGTGAACAAATTTAATATTTCTTGGATGCTTGTTTAGGATTATAGTACTCCCTCTATACTGGACGTTCTAGCATAGTTGAGCCAAATTAAGCTTAGGTGAAAATTACCATATAGCCCTAACTGGAGTACTAGTTACTTTGAATAACCATGATGAGTAGTCATTTCAAACCAAGAATACACCTGCCGTTCCTGCCACGGTGGAATCATGGATGACCTGCTGTTCCTGATAGCCCGGTTAGTAAAATTTGAATCGTACGCTGCTGCGCCGGCCCCACGTTTATGCTCCTTGCTAAACGTCAAGCATTGTGGGACAATGGACAGGAAGTAAAACATCAAATATACTGGGATGGAGGGAGTAGAATATAAAGCGACCAAACATTTCTTGATAAAGCACCGACGGTAACTGGTTATCTGGTATGCATTGACAATGTCGGGGTTCTTTTGTTCAAATTTGAGAATAATGATGCAATTCCCGAAGGAAGCAAACTTTATTAAAGAAAAGGAAGATGGGTGCTTTTTGTATGCATGTGGTAGCATTTTAAGAAAGCAAACACTCTGCTTTGATTTGTTTTACTGGTGCAATAGTCTTTATTGTTCCTCAAGATTGTCTGTGTAGAGCTAAAAGGTCGCACTATATCAGTATCCTTGATGTAAAGAACTGCAAAGGAACCATTCTGTGTTCTCCTCTAAGCAATCAGAATAACGGGATCTTTTTTTTGTGTGTATTTCAGGCTTTGGCAGGTGGACCACTGGTGCAAGCCCGAAACTTTGCCGTCATGACTGGTGCTAATGCAGGAATATCTTGTGTTATGAGAAGGATAAGAGGAGTGGAGGATGTCCAGGGCAGGTGAGGGTTCACAAGTTCTATTTTACTGTCATGTAAATACTCGTTAGTAGCAGCAAAGCCAGTACACTTATTGCACGAATGCATCTTATTCTGTTCACATATACTATATTCCCTTTCTTTCTTTCCCACATGTGAGTTGCTTACCAGTTGTCGATATAACTACTAGTTTGAGTTTCTAAATTTTTTTTATTTTGTCAAATTAATATTGGTGTAAGCCACTGATGACTCGACTAAGATTAGATGTAAGAAACCTGAAAGCCACATGTCTGTGTTTTTATGAAAAATCTACCTAAGAAATTATACTGCTTAAATCAAAATGAGCAAGACTTGACTCACCAGTGCGAGTACATTTTGTAATCTTCAACAAACTCAAGATAGAAACATAATAAAAGCATGTACGGGTCTTATGATAAACTTTAAACGCCTTACTAGTTAAGAAACTAATTTATAAATTAATGCTGAAAACCGAAAAAGAAATGCCGACTCTATCACCAGAAGGGTATATTACAAGTTTGGAAGGCTGATTATTGACTATCTATATAAATCGTGTTGATTACTTGATTTTTTTTTTCACCTGCGTGATTGACAAGCGCTCATTTCGATAGCATGGCAGCAGCGTTTGGTTCTGGCGCTTTATTCTCAATTGTGAGTGGAATGGGGTCTCCAAATCCAGTTGCTAATGCAATTACAACTGGTGTAGCTTTTGCAGTATTTCAAGGTGGTTTTTTCATGGTAAGAATTTCAATGTTTCTCTTTCTAATGAAAGCCATTTTTATACAACTTGAATTATCTCAAGATTTTAGTACTGGATGCAAGTACCAATTTCATTACTACTTGCCATTAGACATGTGCATTGCAACTTCGTTGATATTTTTGTTTGATGTCCTGTCAGTGGATTAGGATTTAGGGCCAATTGGTATTATCCTTTTTAGCGATAAATTTGATATCAGTTGTAATTCTTTTTGCCTACAAATCTATTTTGTAGATTGGTCAGAAATTTTCGCAGCCACCGAGTGAAGATATATACTATTCCCGTGGGAGAAATATGTTGAAACAATTAGGGCTTCAGAACTATGAGAAGAATTTCAAGAAGGGTCTTCTTACTGATCAAACATTGCCCCTACTCAATGACAGGTATATATATTTTTTTATTCAATTTATTTCCTACAGTAGATAAAACAAACATAACTATTTTTAAAAAAATATTGATATGCCAAAAAATTGTCCTTACCAATAATAAAATTCTATGTTTATATTGATCCAGTGCACTTAGAGATGTGAAGATCCCCCCTGGTCCCAGACTTCTCATCCTTGATCACATTCAAAGGTTTGGAACAGTTGTACAAATTTCTGGTATGTAGCATTTAGTTTCATTGATCTGATATAATTTTCGTCACACAACTTTTGCAGAGACCCTGAGTTAACGAAATCAACTTAAATCGATTGCCACAGCCTGTTGGCACCAGCTTTTCCTCAAGTTGCATAAAATCATGTTCTTGGAAGTACAATCTAGCTATTTCAAGGATGAGCTCTTTAGGCAAAAGTGTGATTGGAAAAGATAGCTCATAGACGTTTTTGTAGTCATCAAACTATGATAAATTTAGATGGATGATATGCACTGAAGTTACCCTTGAATTACTAGCTTCCTGTTTTTAGTTTTGAACGGTTGAATCTTATGCTGAGTGGTTGATATTTCCAATTGGGCAAGTCAAGATAGAACACTTTCCATAAGTTGTGTATGTTATAAGTTAATAATCTATTGGGCCTTTTCCAAGTTATCCCGGTGTGTGGAGTGTATCTTGCAGTTTCTTCAGAGGTAAAGTTCTTTAAGAGAACTAAAGCTGCTTGGCCAAGACGGTCTTTTCGTATTACTGTAGACTGAATGAAGTAATGCAGTTCCCAGGTAATGTTAAGGTTGAAAACCTTCAGAACCCAAGTCCACTTCCAGTGATGCGTAAATCAACTAGATGGACACAGCAGCAAATGCAGACTGCGTATTGGACCATCTAATCATGTAAATGGTTTAAGTACCTTTTGAAATTCAATGATATGTACAGTTAATGTTAGATTCAAATTTACATTATATGCATGGAGAAATTCCAGCATGTGGAGGCTATGTACATGAACTATGGAACCTATGCATGCACAAGAAGCTTGCTTATCGGTGTGGAAGAATAAATGAGTAAATCACGAATATACATAGGGTGTTTGAACCTTCAAAGTGTTGGTGTCGGATCGGATAATTGGACGGTCTGATCATTCAGTCGGCTCAAGCAAGGTTTCCCCGTGGCATCAGTGTCCATCATTATGGTGTCACCAGGCTTGAACTGACCAGACAGAATTGCTTCGCTGATAACATCCTCAACCAGCTGAGTGACGGCTCTTCTTAGTGGCCGTGCACCGTAGCTCTTGTCGTACCCATGCTGAGAAATCAGGTCCTTCATGGAATCAGACACCTCTAGGCCAATCCCAAGGGCTAAAATCCTACCCTTCACCTCTTGCAGCATTATATTGAGAATAGCCAGCATCTGCAAATTGTCAGGCAAGTGTCAGTGGCTTACATCAGGCATTTGCGTTGGCTGCCTGAACATGTAGAAATTTATAGCACAACGTGCTACAAGGGAACAGAAGGAACGGATATAAGGGCGATTCTACTCTATGTGAGCAAAAGGTATCGCAACAAGATGAATATTTTGTTTGTTTTCATTATGGAGTGGTAGCATTTCTGAACTCACAGTATTAACAAAAGTACAAGGCAATATGTAAGTGCAGTATCTATAAAAGCAACATACCTGAGTTTTCTTAAGAGGGCGGAACACAACCACTTCATCAATTCTATTGAGCAATTCGGGACGGAAAAATGCCTTCAGTTCTTCCATTACCAAAGATTTCATTGCAGCATATGACTTTTCTTCAGTATCAGTTTGTGTTTGGAAACCTATGCTCCTCCTTCCATTAGAAATTGATGTGGAACCAACATTTGATGTCATCACAATTAATGTATTCTTGAAGGAAACCCTCCGGCCCTGCAATTCACATTTGAGAGTTAGCATAAAGATGATGAGGCATGACAATCATATTATTGAGTATTCAAAATGCTCGATTTCATAGACAAGGCATGAGGTATGCGGCATAATTTGCAGATATAAGATCACAAATCTCATGTTCTAGTACCTGTGAATCAGTCAAATGACCATCTTCGAATACTTGAAGAAGAATATTGAAAATATCAGGATGAGCTTTCTCTATTTCATCAAGCAACACCACAGTGAATGGTTTTCTCCTGACTGCTTCAGTCAAAGTACCACCTTCACCAAATCCCATGTATCCTGGAGGAGAGCCTATCAACTTGCTCACAGCATGCCGCTCCATATACTCACTCATATCTAACCTAACCGTAGCTGATTCCTGTCAAATGAAAGAAGCAACATTTTCAAAACAACGAAATATGTTGTGAACTCAATAGTATTAGAAGGATATAACCAGCAAAGAGTGACCCACGGATCCAAAATAACTTGCTGCTAGAGCTTTCGTAAGCTCAGTTTTTCCAACACCTGTTGGGCCACAGAAAATTAGTGTAGCAATAGGTCTGTCAGGGTCATTGAGGCCAACACGCGATCTCTTCACAGCTTTAGATATGGCTAGAACAGCATCGTCTTGACCTATGACACGTTTCCTGAGTTCATCATCCAGTCCTACTAGAAGCTTTCTTTCATCTGCAGTCAACTGCTGAACTGGTATGCCTGACCACAATGATGTGACTCTTGCAATTTCCTCTGATCCAACCAGAGATGGTCTGCATTGTAAATGTATTGTAAATATTATGTGCTTAGATTGCAGAATGGGGAGTTTAGTCTGGATGACAAAAGAGAACCCACTTATCAGTTGAAGTTGATAGCATAGATGCTGGACTTGTTTTGTCCTCACCCACGACTTCAACATCAACAGCATCCTCTTGGTCATTCTGATTTAGAGAATATTTCACCTTGTTAGTCAGTGCCTGAAAATTGGTGGGCAATGAAATATTAATTCATTGAAAATCTATCAGCACATCAACAAAAAAAAAAAAAAATCTTTGCAACAGCATATTGAATTTTGTTAATCTTCTATTACCACTTCATGCATATTCTGGACAGCTCTAATCTCTTGCCAGTATTCATCTGGTGATTTTGAGAGAATAGAGCATTGTTCCTCTTTCTTCCTTTTAAATGATTCCATCCTAGCTCTACTGCCAGCTTCATCAATTAGGTCAATGGCCTTATCGGGAAGATGTCTGTCAGCAATATATCTTGCTGACAAATAAACTGCTGCATTGATGCTTTCCAAAGTGTATTTGCATTTGTGATAGGTCTCATACTTCTCACGCAGACCAAGTAATATCTTCACAGCATCCTCCTGCAGAGAGTTCAAGAGATTTGAAATAATGATCAAGTGAAAGGTAACCCCAAGAGCAGAAAGTTCAAGAGATTTGAAATAATGATCAAGTGAAAGGTAGCCCCAAGAGCAGAGAGTTCAAGAGATTTGAGATAATGATTAAGTGAAAGGTAACCCTAAGAGCCAAGTGATTTCTGAAATTGAAATTTGTATTACCTGGCTAGGTTCATTCACCAAAACAGGCTGAAATCGGCGAGCCAAAGCCTTATCCTTATCAAAATGCAATCGGTGTTCATCCAGAGTTGTAGATGCAATACACTGCCAAAAAAATACGTCACAATAGGAAAAGGAAAAATAAACTTGGTTCCTTTTATAGTAGAGAACACTTTGCACTCAATTGCAGATGACCAAAAATAATCCATTATACTTCACAACGGGTGTTGTCCATACAGATCATGTCCATGATATTAATGAACATTTTAGACTCTAGACATCCTTCTTCAAAGGAATATCCCTCAAGTGCACATGGAAGGACATCAAGAGTGTGTGTAGCAGTACTGAAAGGGTCAGTGAAATTCTGAAGCCCTAGCATACTTAGATATATTGCAACTTATTTTAACAAAAAGAATTGAATATAGATAGGATGTGCATAAGTATTGTTGTATGTCAACAGGTTGCAGGTAGAGTGGTATTCATACTACTTCAATGATACAAATAATGGAACACATGTATGACATATTAACCTTTATTTTTAAGGGATGACCTATTGAATTATATTTATCTATTATTTTCTGTTTGGAAACTGCACTAAATTAGCCATTCCACACCACTAGATAAATAGATATTCACCTAGACAGTAGGTAAAATGATGCAAACCCAGGCACCAATTGCTGCTAAACCAGAAAAGAATCAAGTAGTTTTGAGAAACAAAATGGGCAACATGGATTGAGGGATGCCTTTTCATGACATATACCTGCAATTCTCCTCTAGCCAGTGCAGGCTTCAGCAAATTTGCAATATCAAGACCAGCTCCTTTGCTTCCTCTTCCAGCAATCCCAGACCCAATAAGAGTATGGACTTCATCAATGAACAGTATAACATCACCTGCATGAAACTTTGGAGCTCTTTGAAGATTGAAGACCAAGAACGGAAGTTTTGGATCTTGTAATGCATCAAGTCAGAATGTCAGATAACCTGCTTTGCGCACTTCACGTATTAAACTAGTAACTCTGGCTTCCAGTTCACCCCTCTCTTTAGCACCAGCCATTAGTAGAGCAACATCCAATGATAATATACGCTTTCCCTACATAACCATGCCAATGAATGGTAATTATCAGGTATTAAGTACAATCGAGCAAGCAAAATTATGCAACCAACATGATTGTATCCATCTCTTGTAGCTAAAACTTACCACGAGGAAAATAGGAACATCTCCATTGGCAATTTTAAGGGCCAAACCCTCAGCAATGGCAGTCTTACCGACACCTGCTTCGCCCAAAAGAATTGGATTGTTCTTCGTGCGGCGGCATATAATCTGAACTACTCTTTCAATCTCATTCTTGCGACCAATAACAGGATCAATCAATCCTCCACTGGCTCGCATGGTCAAGTCTAGACAAAATAAAGCCAGTGCACTCTTCTCTGAAATAACAATAAGAGCAAGTTCATCCTTTCTACATCCGTGCAATCAAGAATAGTACTAACTATTAGTTCAATAAAGTGATGTCAAACCAGACCTTTCTTTTTATTTGAGTATTTGACAATTGCAGACTTCCCACCTCCAGGAGTAAATTTCTCACGCACTTTAAAAGAAGATAACCCGACAGGCTCTCTTCCATCCTTTGCAAGCTCCCCTTGGACTCGGGTAAGTGCCTGCTTTGCTAACTGACTTGAATCTACTCCTAAGCTAAAATGACAATCATTGTAAAAGGAAAAAATCAATGAAAGTTTAGTGGTGGGATTTGTATTCAAAACAAGAATGCAGAGAATTGGTATTAACTACACTAAGTGGGGATGAATGGTATAAGTTGAATTGTATAAGTTTATAGGATTCTAAGGAATTAAACCCCAACTCCTAAAGCAACCGTCCTTGACCAAGCACACCCCTAAATGTGCAAGAGTACACTAATTATTTATTTTTCTCTTTATTAAGTGGAAATCCTTAGCGAAGTCCACATCCATCGCAACGTGAGCTTGCTGATGTGCAAATTCATTTACATTTCAGGTTGCATGACTAATGAATTGGCTAATGGTATATAAATAGGCCTTCATTTTTCTAGTTTGTGAGCATACACATCTCTAAACTTCCAAAATATCGTGTGTTGTTTACTGGCCGATGAAAAGGTCGTAGGTGTTTGATGCATTGACCACACTATCGCGGATCATATGGAAGAATTTTTTTTGGAAAACATGGAACAGGAGAAAATCACCACAAACCTCTTAAGGACGTTGTTCGTGGTGGGATCGTTCAGGTTGAAGAGGCCGAGCGCAATGTGCTCCGGCGAGATGAAGTTGCATCCCATGTTCCTGGAGAACTCCACCGCGGCCTCGAAGACGCGCTTGCTGGCCCCAGAGAAGGGCACGTCCGTGGCCAGCCCGACCGGCGCCTGCGCGAGCCCTTCCTTGCCCACGGCGGCGCGGCACGCCTCGCGGCCCGCGCTCGACCGCGACCCCGAGGCGAGGAACCCCAGCGGCGACCGGTCCTCGGCGACGAGGCCCAGCAGCAGGTGGTGCGGCGCCACCGTCTCGTCCCCCATCCCGCGCGCCTCCCGCTGCGAGAACACCACCGCCTTCACCGCCCGCTCTCGTGAACCGCTCGAACACCGCCCTCACGACGACGCCCCCGCGCCGCCGCGGCGCGGGCGCGGCCAGCAGAGCCGCGGACGCGCGGATCGGTCGCCCTGCCGCAACCGCCCCGCCCTCCCACCCCCGCCGGCCCCCGCCGGGGAGAACCGGCGGCGGAGGCCGGCGCCCGTGGCGAGGATGGACGCGGACGGCACCGACGACGACGAGCAGCAGCACGCCTCCATCGCTCCCAACTCCCCCCACGGTGTATGATTGATCGGATGCCGCCGAAGCCGAAGCCGCTTCAATTATGTGGCGGATTCTCTCACAACCCGCCGCAAGGTTGTGGCTGTAAAGGTTCGCTCGCGAAATGGAATAGAATAATCGGGTGTGAGAAGGTGGTGTGGATGGAAGAACAGTGGAAGTGGAGGCGGCACGCAAGGAAGGAGGGGGAGGGAGGGGGAACAACGGGCACGGCGGATGGAGGGAGAGAGATGCGGGGGCGGAGGCGGAGCGGGAGAAGAAAGGGATTTTCTTGGCTTGGATTCCACCGTTGGCGTGCGCCTCCGCCGCGGGGGTATTCTCCGGTCGGGCGGCCACGCCCACGCCCACGCCCACGCGCGCGCTTTATCCGAACGGAAGAGGGGACGGCTTTGCCTCGCGCCGTCCCGGCGGCCGTGCGATCGGGGACGGACGGCGCACGCTGCGTCCGTAAGGTTAACCGGTGCATGGTATTGGGAGAGTACCGTTTCCATGGGTGTGGCGTCTGTGCAGCCCGACCAGTGTATCTGATCGATTTGTTCGGTTACAAGTTTACGTCTGGGTACAGTGACATGTGACAGAACGGGCACAGCGAGGCGATTTTTTAATTGGTTGCACTATTTACATGTGCTTGCATGCCAACTAAAATTGAAACGAACCGCACAAGACAGTGCGAGTTTCATGTATTGATAAAGAAGGAGAAAAATACAATCTATAGCCCTGGAAGACCACAGACCAGAAAAAAAGAAAATACAACCACACCGCGCGTCAACAACAAATCTCATGCAAGAGCGAAACTGAATGTCTTCGAGACGACACCTCCAAGAAGGGAACGACAAAACGATTGGTTTAAATGGACCAATCCTAGTGTTGGTTACATGGAAATTGGCAGAATAGCGTACCTATACGATGTCTCGCTATCCACACATTTGCATGCACAATACAAACACACCGTTTAACATAACTCAAATATAATGTAATAGATGATAGATACATGAACATAAGAAAATCGTGTTGAAGCAATTCGTATGTACAAATGTCCATATATCGTATATAGATATCATGCATCGCAATATGTGTGTTCTATTTAAATCAGGATATGCCAATACGTGTGAATGTTTATAGAGGTAAGTATACCTCCTTGTACATGAGTTTGTAAAAAAAAAAAATCTCAGTTGAGTAGTGTCTTCCTTAATAAAATGAGATGGATTTTTTGTTCTTAGCCGAATAGATATTGAGGGGGAATTTACTATTTGCCACACTCTCAAAATGCCAGTGCTCAAATGCCACTCTCCCAAATTTTCATTCCCAAATGCCACTCGGGCCCACATGTCAGCCTCACTCTCACTGGCATTTTGAGAGAGTGGCAAATAGTAAATTCTCCCAGATATTGAGAATTGAAATGGGAGTAGATAACCGGCCATACATGATATAGCAATATAACCCACAACCATACCACACCATTTAAGGCCCATTTTCCAAAGCTCCATGAATCCATTGTTCATGGAGCAGAAAACTCGTTAGAATAAGTCTATTTTGCGTCTCTTATCTCTTCTCTTGATTGAATGATTTGAATCAACTCTCTCAACCATAAAATCAGGTATAATATCTCACACATCTTTAAAAATAATAGTGCAAATCGACTCTTTGGGTGGTTTGGAAAGTGTTTTTTTATTGATGTGGCAGATTGACTACAGGTAACTCGCTGAGCCAACAGATGAACCCACATGTTAGCGACTCTCCTCTCTTCCATACTCTTGTCACTAAGCCAACAGCCGTGATGCCTTGCATGCGGTGCGGTGCAGCATGAGGAGGCCCAACCGACGCCACCCCCGACATGTGGGTCACACCTATGAGTCAGCAAGTCAACCTCGGTCAACTTGCTACGTTAGCAGAAACTATTTTTTAACCCACCGAAGAAGTCGATTTGTACTGATTTTTGAAAATTGGAGAGGCATTATACCTGGTTTTGCTGTTGCTGACTTGCTGGAGACGATTCAATAAGGAGCAAGAAATGAGAGATGAACAATAGACTTATTCCTAACTCGTTATCCGGCCCAACAAAGAGCTTACGGAGGCCTACAAATGAAGCGTTCTAGAGAGGAATAAGTTCACATTGGGTCCCTCTATTTGTCGCCCAATTCCATTTTCGTCCCTTGACCACAAAACCGGGTACAAACCGGGCACCGACGTGTTCATCCCCCGCCAGGGCGGCGCCCCCACTGAGCCCAAGAAAAAGCTAAGTGCGCACCTCCTCTGAAGCAACGCAATGCTCACCACCCAGAAAGCGGGTGCAGCCGCTGCACGCCGTCCTCCTCCCGGACGTAGGACTGCAGCTCGGCGAGGAAGTCGCCGGTCCGTATGAAGGCGAGCAGCGAGGCGGCGCCCTGGAAGATGGCGATGAGGACGGCGGGAGCGGGAGCAGCGGAGGACGACGAGGACAGAGGGAGCGGCCGCCGCGGCGCTTTGCGGTGAAGGACGGCGAGGACATAGAAGCCGGAACCCTCGTGCGGACGGCGGCGGTGAGGTCAGTCCCCTCCTCGAGGGGGACGCGGCGCGCACGGCATGGGCGCGCGAGCGAGGCCAAGATCTGCTGCCGCACGAGGCCCACCCGGTCGGCGACGACGACCCGCAGCTTTCGGACGCCGAGGAAGGGCTGGACGGTGACGGTGCCGAGGTCGACGGTTTGGTCGCCGTCGACGAAGACGACGGGCAGCACGGCCGTGGGCGGCGGCGGCCGCATGCTGGTGGTTGAGCTGAGCGGAGTCAGAAGACGCAACGAGGAAGAAGGGGGAGAAAGGGAATGATATTTGGGGCCCATGTGGGCCCACCATATTTTTTTTTGTCGCTGACATGTAGGTCCATGTGGGCCCGCTATTTTAAAATTATTCTTTTGTGTGTAGCTGACAGGTGGGCCCATAGTTTTTATTGTTTTTAAAGATATAATTGCAACGTAAGCGTCACGTCAATGCCACGTGGGACAGAGACATAGTCATACAAGCCACGTAGGCGCCACGTCAACCAAAACCACCTTCAAAACCGCTGAGGGACCACGTTTGCCCGGTTTTCGTAAATTGGGGGACGGGTCGTACCCGGTTTTGCGGTTAAGGGACGAAAATCGGACTGGGTGACAAATAGAGGGACCCAAAGTGAACTTATTCCCCTATATTGCGGATGGCATGCTTCATGCATGCACGTACATATTGTAACGGTGTAAGGCTAGGCCCATCTCATGCTTATCTGAGGTTTGTGTGTGAAAATATTTGTTTTTTTAGCCCCATTTTAGAATTACACAATACAACACACACTCACAATGCACGCGCACTCACCCCTATGAACACACGCACGCAAACCCTACCCCTATAAGCATCTTCGAAGACTGGGCCAGCAAATCCTAGAGAAATTGACGAAGTCACCACAGGCGCCTCGCTGTCGACGGGTAAGTCGGCTACCACTGAAAGCACAACGCCGTTAAATCCTGGAAAATTCACTCCCATGGGGAGTCAAACCCAGGACCTCAGGTGCTACTAGCCTACTACCAATATTGAGTTAGTAACAAAATTTTTAAGTTTGAAAAAGGAGAGCTGGAATCTGTGAGGTGGAAACAAGTTTCTATATATTCTAAGGCTTTGTTTAGATCCCAGAAAATTTTGACCAAAAACGTCATATCAAATGTTTGGACACATGCATGGGACATTAAATGTGGAAAAAAACCAATTGCACAGTTTGCATGTAAATTGCGAGACGAATCTTTTGAGCCTAATTACGCCATGATTTGACAATGTGATGCCGCAGTAAATATTTGCTAATGACATATTAATTAGGCTTAATAAATTCGTCTCGCGGTTTATAGGCAGAATATGTAATTTGTTTTGTTATTAGTCTGCGTTTAATACTTCAAATGTGTGTCCGTATACTTCAAAAACTTTACATCAAAGAACTAAACACACCCTAAAGTTAGAACATAACCGGTCAAATGACTGACAATGACAACTATACGATGTCACACGGAATGAGATTTTTTGGATCTTAGCCAAACTAAATCATATCAAATACATTTGGGATTGCCGTATATTCTCTCTACCATTGATTTCTGCTCGACGTGTTCCGAGGGATCACCGTACTGGTACGCGCAGAAATCGCTCCCTTTTTTTTTACTTTGTTAAAAAAATCTCTTTCTTTTCGCCGGTATGTTTTTCCTCCGATTATTCTGTCCTTGAAAGATTTCTACGGTTTATTCCTGCAAATCTTTATGGCTCTTTCTTGCTTGATTGCCCTGTTTAATTTACGATATATGACAAACAACCTACCAAATCGGATTGCTTGCCGAGTGGGTCTCTGTGCCTGCTGCATGTGTATCGATCATGTGGTGTGGTCTTTTGGTGCCAACCAAACACGCTCCATGACTCATGACTCCATGATGCATGGCAGTGGCTTAGCAGCAGCGACCACACTTTCTTCTCTTCCCTTCCCTTTCCCTTTTTGTTTGTACTTGAACCACAGTAACCAAAAGAGAGCAGAGCTGCTTAAACTAACCCAACAGCTCAAACTTTAGCTTTATCAGGGAATATTTAGCGCATCCAGCGATGCCTGTACGGGGCGACATGATAGGTTGCGTCTTTCTCTTCATGCTGTCACACACAACACCTGTATTCTCTAGCCACTGATTATCTTGTCCAAACAGCAAAATGCCCTCTGTTTTCACGTAGTGGCAAGTTAGCAGCAACTGTAGCCATTATAGTAGAGCTGTGGAAGCATAGATCATCAATTTTTAGTCGCGGCACATCTTGATGCTATGCAAGATATAGTTATTTAGAACTGACGTGAATTAACAATCACCGGCCTGGCCTGTCAGATTCTGAGGAGTGATTGCTCCTGAGATGTGGCTAGAATCGTCGGTGCTCGTGGCCCCTCGTTCACAGTAGGAAAATGCCCTGCCTACCATCGTACGGAATTTCTCCAGCTATTGGACTCGAACTGCACGGCAGATTTCGTGCGCTAATATGTTCAGTTTCTGTTGCTTTCAAACCTCCATTAGTTTGATAGATAAGTGGGTAATGTCAACTATAGCTCACCTGTAAATATATTTAGATAAGTAGATGAGCGCATGTACCCTCTATAGTTGGCACTTAGAAAAATATATCACGTACGGTCTGATGCAGCTAACAACACGAGTAATCAAATAATCAATAGAACTTCTGATGGTAGAAATATATTCTCCTACAATGAGAAACAAAAACCATTTTATCCGCAAACTTGGTTCAAGTGCTCGATCGTATTAGATGTAGACATACTTAAAAGTTGAAGATACTATATCTTCTACACTAATTAGGTACCCTAAAGCTCCCATGTCACTAACCAGAAATATTTGACCATTGATTAGGTGAGTCATTCTGTCATGGCTCTTAATCATATTAGGATTTTGTGTTAAATACAAATATGCCATTGGAGATATTACAAACTCTTTAATTTTTATTGTCATGGCGTCTTTTAATTTTTGTAAAAATTTAATAAGTATATGACATTCTGAACCCCCACTTTTCAATCTTACTAATGTTTAATTTTAAAATTCAAAATTAGCAAGCTATTGTAGATTGTAGAGTCAATAGGAAATGAGCCTAACTTAGTGAGTGGTAGTACACATTAGCCCATAACCAGATACCCACCTTTTGTCCTAAAACCTTTTTCTTACACGGGGCAATTCAAGAACCAGAGGAAGCCACATTTTCCGGACACCGTGGTGACGAGCCGAGTGACAGAAAAAGAGCAAGAATGTTGATCGGAAGGCCGGGCGCACCACCTGCGCGGAATCTCATCACCGGGCATCGATCCATTATCCTCTGCAGCGTCCGCGTCGGCGGTTGGCCTCTCCGCGTCAAGACAAGCCCATGCGACGGCCGGCGCCTTTTTGCCATGTGCCACCCTCCCCGCCCTGCCCGCCGCGGCGTGGGATCGATCGATCGATCACGTCGTCTCCTATTCTCCTCTGCTTTCCTCGACGCGCGGTCGGTCGGTCGGTGCCCACTCCCAAGTCCCAATCACCAATTCACCTCACCGGCGCGCGGCGCGCCGCGTGCTTCACCGGTTGGACTTGGACCCCCTGCTGCCACGGCAAACGGCCCGCCCGGTGCGTATGCGCGCTCGCGCGCGCGGGGGCGCGGATCGGTTGGTTCCATCCACCCGTCGCGCCAGTGCACCACCGGCGCGGGCGGGCCGGGTGCGCCTGCTGCTCCACGCCACAACCCACACATGTTTCCCGAGCACTTATTCTCGCGCCTCTCTGCTCCGTGGTACTGTGCCACACATCTCGTCACCTCGAGCTCCTTTTTTCTGGCTTTCTTTGGTGCAGTTTTCCCTGCGTGCTCGTCACCACCTTCCGTGGCACGCGACGCCGACGGCTGTGGCTCCGGATAGCAGCCGCCTGTACGCGCGCCGCACACGGACTAACCGCGTCAAATTGCAGGAACCGGGGCTGCGTTGCGTAATAATCTCGCTGGCTCTCGCCGCCATCTTTGGTGTACGTGTGGGCGGCGTACTAGTACGTCTCTCACCGTCACCAACGCCAAGACGCGCACACAAACCATGCCCGCCCGTCCCTACCATGTACTGTATAGATCGTGTGGGCTAACACGTCCGGTTTTCCGTTCTTTCCAGGGTCGCACCATCCCGCTGACCGTGACGCGACCTATCCTAGTTTCTTTCGCTGCTTAATTCGGTTTGGCCCTGTTTTGTTTAAACTTACAACTTCTCCGTCACATCGAACTTTCCTACACACACAAACTTCCAACTTTTCCGTCACATCGTTTCAATTTCTTTGAACTTCCAATTTTGACGTGGAACTAAACACAGCCAAATCGTCCACTTGCTCTGGTTGCCTTCTCGTCAGCTACTACTAGCTTACTAGCTAGAGAAACTTAAGTGCGATTTTGAGGGAGAGAATAGTGGAGACTAAAACAAGTGCAATGTCGGATTCAGGCAAACTCGGTACAACCACTGAACCACACGACCGGTGGACGCGATGACCGCCACGGAAGTTCTTTTAAAATCTTGATATGGTCTCCGGCATTTTGAGTACCCGAGGATATGACCTACCAGGATGCAGAGTCAAGATCCACTGAGTCTGAACCTTGAAGACTTTTTTATTTTAGATTGGCACACGAAAGGTGAGCGACCTTTCTGATGTCATTCCATCGATTACTGCTGAGAAAAAAAAGAACATCCCTAAACACAGAAATTAGAACAGTTCGTAGATTAGGGTGCCCTGTTGCAAAAGTAATGAACAACAGACACAGAAAAGTAGTAGCCGATAAGCCTGATAGATATAGCTAGCTAGCAGTATGGATGGAGCAGCACAAATGGATCATGGATGTCATCTTTAAAGGAGCTAGATCTCTGCCTCACGTAGCAGTAGCTGGCCCTAAATCCTAATGCACCAGATGTTCACACCCCAACTATTAAGACGTGTGTGTACCAATTCCTCCCGGAACAATCCTGTCCAGTGGTACTGAAAATGATAGCCATGACTACATGAAGAGGTACCACACGTATATACATAATACTTCCATGTGATCAGGCTGGCCTTTAGCTAAGCTCTAGCCAATCTGCACCAACCACACCTTAGCTTGTCCCGGAATATCCAGCAATGCAAAATCCATTCTCTCCGAAAGCCATGAGTCCAACTTAATACTGGAATGGCCTACCTGCATAATCAAAATAAGCTCATTAGGATCGGAGCTAGCTTACGGATCACAGTGACATGTGTGCCAATGAGAGGAGGTTAACTCTGCACGAACGTTGATCGGTGCCTGGGCTCCACTATGCTTTCTTCTACTCCTTCACCACTACAGTAGGTGATAGGTGACAGGCCGGGTGTTTGAGTGTTAAAAACTGTTAATGTGTTAATGAGGTGAGGCCACGGTACAAGGCATGGGAACGGTAGGTTCCCGTCGCTGTAAAACTTTGGTGATTCATGGTCTCTCCACCTACTGCTTTTACTACCTGGTACTAGCTAGATGCAAATTTAGTATGTTGCTGCTGTATTTTGGCAATGGTTACTAAATTGTACTAGATAGGTGAAGAGATCAGTTTTGCCTTTTTAGGTGAGGAAGAGATCAATAGATAACTCTTAACGATGGACCATTTTCCGACCAATCCTCATCTTAGCAAACCTGGTTTTACACTCTTGCAAGTAACTTCTATGTTACACTAGTTGGTGCTTGCTTCCTGCTTCCACCATATTATGAATTCTATGGGGTTGGTATGAAACTGTCCATTTGTGTCATGGACCCATGGTCGCCTGGCCAGACAACAAAAACCAACGGTAAGGGATTCAGGTGTCCGTGCTTGATGTTGCCGAGGGGCAATGGCTAACGTGCGTGCATCTTTTTATGCCCGAAATGCCGGTAGGCTTATCATGGGGCGAGTTTCTCTGTTCCCAGTTGATTGCTAGAATATTTGGCTTTCGAGGTGAAATGTACTGAGATGGAATCTGATGCCAGACAGAAACCCCATATTTTGGTGAAGTTGTTTAGCATCGTATTCTCCCTTTCGTTTCCTAAGATATTTCCATGGGCCGTCAGTGTTTTATATATCAGATCGACAATATTTTAGAATGGTAATAGTGCAAGAATCGATATTATAGTCTATTTATAAAGATTGACAGTGGATTCATATCTTATTCGGTTTTGTTTTGTGCTTTTATAGCATAACCAGATCTAGTTTGTAGCAGCTAACAAGTGTGGGTCTAGCCAGATTTATTGTTGCAGCATCTGGGTGTTTCCCAAATACTTCTTCTTTTTTTTCTGAAAAGGATCGTACATATTTTAATAACCATTGGAAATTTAAACAACTCGAACCTAAATTTTCCACCGATCATAAAGTTATTTTCATCAGAAATCTTTCGTACAACTGAAAAGCTCTGTATATATATATATTGAAGTCAAAATGATTGCGCCAGGCTGCCAGCACCATTTAATCTGATGTTCTTTTTCATGACAACAATGTAGTAGGAAAGATAGATTATTTAAATAAGTAGGATTAAGTGTTGCTTTCCTTCCTGCAGCTTATGATCCTCGTGGACGATGCTGGCGCGTTTCTTCCAGCAATTAATCACTCGCCATGGGACGGTGTAACCTTGGCCGATTTCGTCATGCCTTTTTTCCTTTTCATTGTTGGAGTCGCTCTAGCTCTAGCGTACAAGGTACAGGATGACAAGGCTAAGATCGTGATATTTAACTTCCTTTCTGAAACTAACACCGTACCAGTGACACTTATCTGAAACCTAATTGCGTCACGTTGTGCAGAGAGTGCCAAACAAATTGGAGGCAACCAGAAAGGCCATTCTCCGTGCACTGAAGCTGTTTTGTGTTGGTCTTGTTCTTCAAGGTATCAATTGGGAAATTCATGAAAGCTACTAGCTACAATAATTGTAGGAAAATATATATTTAACTTTCTCTTGCTTCTACATTATGCAGGTGGATTTTTTCATGGTGTTCGTAGTCTAACTTTCGGAATTGATATGGAAAAAATACGGTTGATGGGTATACTACAGGTATACGGCACACGCCATTTTATACCACCAACACTTTCTCCATCAAGAATAAAATTTATAGTATATAAAGACGCATCTTCTTGGTTGCAGAGAATTGCAATAGCTTACATTGTGACCGCGCTATGTGAAATTTGGCTCAAGGGAGATGATGATGTAGATTCTGGATTTGATCTGCTGAAGAGAAACCGTTATCAACTGTGAGTATAAAAACCAAAACCTTAATCTGGCGCGTTAGGCAAATTTCTTGCCTTCCTTTTCAAAAAAAAAATAAAAAAATAAAAACCAAAACCGTTCTCATTTTCTTGGGCTATTGTGCTTCACGTTGATGAGAAATTAGTCCTCTTATTCACCTTAAAATATCGTTCACTTTTGTATTTCCAGGTTCATTGGCCTGATCGTCATGATCACATACATGGGCTTCTTGTATGGTACCTACGTTCCTGACTGGGAGTATCGGATATCCGTTCCTGGTTCCACAGAGAAATCTTTCTTTGTAAGTGACACTCCACCTTTATCTTATACAGTACAAGTGGATCAATCACTACTAACAAGGATGGGAACTGATGAATTTTAAATTCAAAATCTTTATCAGGTGAAATGCAGCGTAAGAGGCGACACTGGACCAGGCTGCAATGCTGTTGGCATGATAGACCGCAAAATCTTGGGCATTCAACATCTGTACGGTCGACCGGTTTACGCCCGATCAAAGGTACTAATGAAAAGCAACAGCTTGAATCTGTGTTTCTTCCTCATGTACAAATTCGGTCCATAATAACAACTGCTCTCTCCTTTGACAGCAATGCAGTATAAATTCACCACAAAATGGACCACTTCGTCCTGATGCTCCTTCATGGTGCCAGGCCCCTTTTGATCCTGAAGGGCTTCTCAGGTCACTGGACCCTTGCCATCATAATAAATCTGTCTTTAACTATCTTTCAGGCTACAACAGTACAACATTTCCTTTGCAAACTTTGCTAAATTCTCACTGTTCTTTCTTGATTCTCGTATCAGCTCTGTGATGGCTATTGTCACCTGCTTGATTGGTCTACAATACGGGCATGTAATCGTACATTTCCAGGTACAGTAGTTCGCTGATATGTCAGATTGATGAGCGTTTGATTTTGCAGTCCACATTGAAAATACTCTGAACTTCTCTCTGTTCTGAATCGATTTGCAGAAACACAAGGAGAGAATCATGAAATGGCTAATCCCCTCTTTCAGCATGCTAATCCTTGCGTTCTCATTGGACTTCTTTGGTAAGTAGTACATTGTAATCTTCAACATTTCATTCCTAATCATCAGGAGCGTTTGAACTGACCGTTATGCTGATGAACCTCTCCAGGAATGCATATGAACAAGCCACTGTACACCGTGAGCTACGCCCTCGCCACCGCCGGCGCCGCGGGGCTCCTCTTCGCCGGAATCTACGCGCTGGTCGACATGTACGGCCACCGGCGGCCGACCGCCGTCATGGAGTGGATGGGGACGCACGCGCTCATGATCTACGTCCTGATCGCGTGCAACATCCTGCCCATCTTCATCCACGGGTTCTACTGGAGGGAGCCGAAGAACAACCTGGTAAGTTTTGCTGCAACACTGACGATGAACATCATTTTCCAGCTAGATTTCACTGCAAAATAACATCTCTTCTAACACGGCTACCTGGCTGGCTCCATTTTTCGCAGTTGAGGTTAATCGGAGTTGGGGCATGATCCATGGATGCAGCAGCTAGAAGCCTAGAAGGCACGTATAGAGGCGTATTTAGGACACTATTTGGACAGAGACAAACGAGACATGTGCCGGCCTAGTTTTGCTACAGGCTTAGTTATTGTTGCACAGATTCGTTCTCTCTGAGAGCTCTTTGTATATGGTAAACAACGAGCCTGTGTATATCATGACAATACGATCTAAAAGAAATATATAGTACAGAAAAAATTTTCAGCTGCACAGTTTAAATATGAAGAGCTGCATGACACTACCTCCATATTTAAATATGTAAAACAATGCTGATTTTTATCGGTCTTTGTTATACAATTTTGACAACTATTTTTCTATTAAAACATACTAATATTTTATAATTTTTATGTTTTTTAAGAGTTATTAATGATTAAAGTTTTAAAATTTTGACCGAATAAAGTCAACGGAGTGAGTAAGACTTTTTAGTCAGGATAAAATCTGTTTATTGACTATGGCCGCGTTTCTTTCAGCTTGGGATTATTATAATCTAGATTATTGAGTCAGATTACTATAAGCTAGATTGTTATAATCTGTAGTAGAATAAGCGGTTAGTTGTTTCTTTCCTAGATTATTGGATTTGCAAGTCTAAAGAGGTAGCGGGGTGGCATGGTGGGTAATTTTTCACCCAATAATCTGGAAAAGGCTCACATAAATGAGCTTATCAGATTATAATAAGCTGGGCTCCAGATTATAATAAGCTAATTCAATAATTTTTCTGTTTCTTTCAGCTTACTCTTAATAATCTGAATTAATAATCCCAAAGCTGAAAGAAACAGGGCCAGGGAGCTTCTGCAGTTTTTTTTTCAGAACATTCAGCCTTTAATTGATGAGGGCGATATTTTGGTCCAGGACGTGTGGGCTATGAAAGTATGAATCCACGTTTCAGTCAAGGCAAATGCTGGCCGAATAGTAGCCCAACATCAAAAAAGTCCAGTTGGCTAGTTTGGGCCAAAATTAACTCACAAATATCTCTGTTACTAATTTTACTGTTACCTTCGTGTTGAAAATGAAATATAAGAGATTTTACCTATTTACTACCCAATTAAAATCCCTTATGTTTTATTTTAGGAAGGGGTGGTAACTACCTTAGGACGGGGGTAGTATGCGTAGCCTTTACGGCCTGGAATTACTGACTTGTACAAAATGTCAAACGCATACAATTGTACACAAGTATACTTCTCTAATATGTGCTGTGATACACCATTTATACCGATCGTAAGCCGCGGCAGCACATAAAAAAGTCCATTTTTTCTGACACATAAAAAAATCATTCATATTTTTTTTGATGGAATAAGAATGTAATCTTGCTCATAACGAAAATGAGACTCGCGGGCGAGCAGAGAGGTTCCTCGCGCGCGACGAGACGACGGTGGCTTTAGCTAAGGAGCTAGCTATCGGCGAGCGCGATGAGCTGGTCGACGACGCCTGGTTCGGCGAGCGTGCTGGTGTCGCCGAGCTCGTCCAGCTGCCTGGACGCGATCTTCCGCAGGATCCTCCGCATGATCTTGCCGCTCCGCGTCTTCGGGAGCCCCGGCGCCCAGTGGATCTTGTCCGGCGCCGCGAACGCCCCAATCTGCCACAGGTTAAAAAAAAATATAAATCACCCTTGTGCATTGGAGTATGAAAGACGCACAGGCGCGCGCACTACTACTACATGCCACTCGTCAATGAAAACTCGACAGTAAAAATCTGAAGAAAATACCTGGCTGCGGACAGTCATAACAAGGCTTTTCCGTAGCTCGTCGCTGTAGGGAACACCGTCCACCAACGTCACAAATGCGTAAATTCCCTGGCCTTTAACCTGAAACGGGCATTGCTGATTTAAGTCATGGAATTTGATGAAACTGAGGGAGGGAGTCAACAAATGCAGCCAAACAGAGGAGCAAAATGTAGGTATAGGGATGAACCTCATGGTCAATTCCAACAACAGCGGCCTCGGCGCATTTTGGATGTGAAACCAGAGCAGACTCAACCTCTGCTGTCCCAATCCGGTGGCCGCTATGATTTTTTTCAGAAAAGGGTCAATTACTTATAGCTTGATTTTTTTTCTCTGAGAAAACTAAGCATTGGATTGAAATCAAGAATAAGCATGAATAGAATAGGTTGCTGAATTACCTGACATTGATAACATCGTCAACCCGTCCAGTCAGAAAATGGTATCCATCTTTGTCCCTGGCATTCAAATTACATTTGCCAGTGTGTAAACATCCAGTAATTCTGTAAAGCTGTATATTCCACTCATTGAAGAACTATTTGATTGAGTTACCTGCTGCAACCATCACCAGAGAAATAATAGCCAGCAAATGGCTTGAAGTATGTGGTTTCATATCTGTCCTTGTCTCCATAAAGTGTCCGGAAAGCCCCGGGCCATGACTTCTTTATGCAAAGGTATCCGCTGCATTCTCCTTCCATTTCCTTCCCTTTCTCATCTACTATTACTGGCTGTCAATCACGTGCACAGTAATTATAACATAAGAGAGGTGATGGAAATAGTATAACAAACTCACTTCAAGAAAAAAATGTATACCAAAGGTCAGTCATTGTATACCTGTACACCGAAGAAAGGAAATGTTGCAGATCCAGGTTTCAGAGGCCAAGCGCCAGGTAAAGGAGTGATCTGACAGAAACAAACATTGAATTTCAATTTGATTCATCAGATGCAACTCACTTTAGAATCTCCGAATTTCTATTAGATATGTAAAGACACAATTACCATAAAACCACCAGTTTCAGTCTGCCACCAAGTGTCTGATATTGGGCATCTTGCATCACCAATAACATCATAGAACCATCTTAAATGAACAAAAGAGAATGTAAGACCTTTTGAGTATATTATAATTTTTGACCCAGGAATCATCACAAACCTCCAAGCAGTGGGATTGATTGGCTCGCCTACGCTTCCTAGAACTCGAAGAGATTTACGAGAATACCGAGTAACATACTGCAAATACATCAAAAAATCATAAAGGATACACAATGAGCCATGAACATAAACTGAAACAAAGCAAACATCAGTTATAAATTTCACTCTGGAAGAAATGTTCTTGTGCAGTTATTTTTAAAAACAGTCTTTTGAAACTTGATGAAAATTTGATCAAAGGCGCTCTGATTCAAATGTGGTGGAATGTGTGAAGGAAAGAAACAGGACATGTGGTTCAATATTTGTTTGATTTTTTCCCTTGAAAAGTAACTAGGTTCAAGATGTATCTTCGGGTTGTTTCTTTATAATCTTATCACAATGCCATAATATTACATAAATCATTGTTGGATGGCAACAGTCATGGGTAGTGATAACACAAAAAATTAAGAAGTGTACCTCGGTACCATCACGCATGAGTGCACGAATAAGTGTTGGTGCAGTATAAAATATCGTCACCCCGTATTTGTCAACAACGTCCCAACAACGACCAGGATCAGGATAGTTTGGAGCCTACAAGTAGCATCAGCAAAGGCATTGCAAATTACAAACATGGCAGAACTAAAACTAGTCCGAAAGACACACAATTGTTATTTATTGTGATTCTAGGCATAATATCAATTAAAAAGTTTTCTGAAATTACCCCTTCGTAAACAAGAACTGTGGCTCCATTCAGGAGAGGACCATATGTCACATAACTATGCCCAGTAATCCACCCACAGTCTGCAGTGCACCTGATGCAAGTCAAACAGGGAAATCCAATAAGAAATAATGCAGCTTGCAGAAAATTTCTTATAACATTAGGAACAAGTTTATACTACCCGAAGATGCTAAAAAACTAGCATCATACCAGTATATATCTGATGGCTTGTAATCAAATGCGTGCTTAAATGTTGTTGCAGAGTACACCATATAGCCTCCCGTTGTATGCAATACACCCTGCAGACCTCACAATATGTTAATGTTTGGCCATAGGATAGGCTAACAAAGTAACAAACCATGTGGTTTAGGGTACCTTTGGCTTTCCTGTGCTACCACTTGTATATAGAAGAAACAATGGATCCTCTGCATCTACCCATTCTACATCACACTTGGTTGGAAAAATGGGCACAACATCCTGGGGGACGCACATCATCTCAAATTTTAGTGATATAACATGAAATGGAGGACTTGAAAAGAAATCTTACAAATACCACAGCTGTTTTGCAGATGTTCTGTTCCTATTTCCTAACACATATGACGTGGCACTTTTTGGATAGCATTGAAGTTGTTTGTTTTGGGCGTACCTGCCACCAAACGTCTCTGCCTGACGTCCATTTTGTGTCTTCTCTCTTCATTGCTGACTGATTTTCGTATGTCAAAGAAATGCCTACTCAGCACAATAAAAGATCAGCATGAGGAAACTCCTAAAGAACTGTATCTACAGTTACAGAGAGATTCTCAGCATGATACCAGAAGAGGCTAATTTAGGCATTAACAACTCATAAAGGTCAGATGGTACATACCTACATCGACTCCATTCTTCGCACTGTCAGCCAGCGACACATCTACTATATCTTTGAGAGCTATGAGTTTCTTTCCCCTTTTCACCGCGTTGCACGTAATCACAACCTTAGGCTTGCAGTCAATGATTCTTTGTGCTAGTGCGTCAGCAGAGAAGCCAGCAAACACAACCTGAACACAATTCGGCATCACAATATGAAATGGAACTTCATTAAAAAAAAGACACATGACAATTAGCATCTTAAACTGCTGTGACAATTACCGAATGAACAGCGCCAATCCGAGCACAAGCGAGCATCGCAATGGGCAGCTCCATCAGCATCGGCAGGTAGATCACCACGGCATCACCCTTCCCGACGCCGACGCTCTTCAGGTAATTTGCCAGCTGCCATGCCACAGATTCACACGATCACACCACAACAATTTAGCACAGCACACCAAAATCAACCTCACTTTGTACGACGCCACGGAGGCATTACGTGCAAATGTTTCGGCGTATCTACGATAGGAGCACGTGTGATCTTTACCTGGCAAACCTTGTCCAGGAGCTCAGAGTAGGTGAGCTTCGCGTCCTGGCCGAGCTCGTTCCCCTCCCAGTACATCGCTATCTTCTCGCCGTCGCCGGCCTCCACGTTGCGGTCCACCGCATTGTAGCATATGTTGGTCTTGCCCCCTTTGAACCACTGCAAACAAATTCTTAGATTACTCTCGTGGCTCTCATGGCAATCGAGCATCGGATTCAGACAATTGTTCATCATCAGTCAAGAGAAAAGTGACAGTACTAGCTTACTTCGATCTTGATCGGCCCCTTGGTGACATCCAGATTCTCGGTGCAGACCTCGTCAGGGTTCCACTTGTGCTTCCAGTAGAACGTCTCCGCGATCTCCGACCAGAACCCGGCCGGATCGTCGATCGAACGCCGGTACATTTCTTGGTACTGATCGCCGGCCATGTGCAGAAACACCCGGAACACTCGTCACAACCAAGAACCAAATCGAGTAATCGATAAATTCACAGTGACCAAATTGTTGCAAGAAAATGGGGAATTTAACCCTGGCAACCCAGGGTTTACTACGACTGCGCCGTCGCTGTCTGCCACTCTTGCCTTATCTGCGCCTCTGCGGCCAGCGATGGATGGATCGCTGCGCGCCTCAAATTGAAGGTACACGGCCTTTGAACGCGCGATGCGCCGCCGAGGAAGAAGAGGGAGAAAGGGAATGATATGTGGGGCCCACGTGGGCCCCACCATATTTATTTTTTGTCGCTGACATGTAGGCCCATGTGGGCCCCGCTATTTTAAAATTATTCTTTTGTGTGTAGCTGACAGGTGGGCCCATAGTTTTTATTGTTTTTTAAGATATAATTGCCACGTAAGCGCCACATCAATGCCACGTGGGACAGAGACCTAGTCAAACAAGACACGTAGGCGCCACGTCAACCAAAACCACCTTCAAAACCGCTGAGGGACCACGTTTGCTCGGTTTTCGTAAGTAGGGGGACGGGTCGTACTCGGTTTTGCGATTAAGGGACGAAAATCGGACTGGGTGACAAATAGAGGTACCCAAAGTGAACTTATTCCTTCTAGAGAAGAACCCTCACTTGGGCCTCTCATTGATCTGCCTCCAAAAGGCCCAAAAGAGAGGGCTCGATAGCTCTAAAGCATCAAGGCGCGTGATCGCTATGATGGGCAAAACATTGGATCTCGTCTCGGCGCCATGTGTTCTGTTCCGATATTTTTTGGCCGGGTGGTACACCCTCCCACGATAGATCTCGCGTCTCGCGATTCATAACCTGATTTGATCCACGGCCCCGCAGGCCAAGTAGCACAGTAATACAGTATACTACCATGCTTCATATGATTGAGCGCGCTGCAATTTGCAGTAGCGAAAAAAGATACTCCCAAAAAGAATCGATCCAATGCAAAGAGGCTGGGGGATTTCTCCCAAAAAAGAATCGATCCAATGCAAGCAGTTGCAGCTAGAGCACAAGAACAAATATCGTGCCCGTACAGCAGACAGACAGAGGAGTTGGACGCGGACAGAAAAGCATCTCCATCTCCATATATCCTGTGACGGAGTCGGTCCTCCGATTGTCCAACGAACGCACCACATCGATCTGCATGCGAAAGCGAGAGAGAGGGAAAAAAAAAACTAGGGCTGTGTTTAGGCTGTGTTTAGTTGATGGCAAAGTTTGGATTTTGGTTAAAATTGGAGATGATGTGACTGAAAAGTTGTGTGTGTCTGACAGATTGATGTGATGGAAAAGGACTGAAGTTTAGATCCAAACTTTGGATCTAAACACAGCCTTAGATCCAAAATTTGCATCCAAACTTCAGTCCTTTTCCATCACATCAACATGTCATACACACACAACTTTTCAGTCACATCATCTCTAATTTTAACCAAAATTCAAACTTTACGCTGAACTAAACACAGCACTGACTCGCCGATCCAACGGCCGCGAGGCGATCGATCTCCCCGCGTACGGCGAGGTCGGCTCGTGATCGAAGCGCCGAGACGGCGTCCGAGCTGTGTATGTGTATATATACGTGATACGTACTGTACCATCCACCATATGACAGGAACAAGGAGAGTAAAGGAAGGAAAAAAAAAAACACCGGAGACGAAACGGATTTGCGGATAGGCACCACGCGCGCGCTGCGACGTTACATATACCCCGGCCCCGCCCGCGCGCCGAACGCTCCCTCGTCTCGTCTGCTACCTCTCTCGCTCGCGCGCCCGCCCGAAACCGATCGATCGATCGATCAGGTGCGGGGCGCGCGGTGGCCGTCGGTTGCGGGAGGCGCGCTTCCCCTCGAGCGGATTACCGGGGAGGCGAGGGAGACACCGATCGAGAGACAGAGGAGGCGAGCGGTTGCGGCCTTGCGGGCGGTCAGGTGAGCGGGCGCGTCGCGTGCCGCATCGGCGCGGCGGGTTCACGCGCTTGTTGCCGCTTCGGTTGCTATGCCCGTTTTGCTGCTCCGCGAGGCGGGGGCTTGGGACTGATCGGTCGATGGGCAATGCAGGGGCGGCGGCGGCGGAGGCGGAGGCGATGGGGGGCTCGTACGAGCTCGTCAGGACGGACGACGCGGCGGGGCACGTCTTGGATCTGGAGGCCGGACGGTGCGCCGCCGTATACCCCAAGGGCGGCGGCGGCGGCATCGCTCCACCACCGGTGCCGTCTCCGCCTTCGTCTCCGGCGTCGGCGCGGCAGCGGCTCCCTGCTGATGAACCTCTCCAGGAATGCATATGAACAAGCCACTGTACACCGTGAGCTACGCCCTCGCCACCGCCGGCGCCGCGGGGCTCCTCTTCGCCGGAATCTACGCGCTGGTCGACATGTACGGCCACCGGCGGCCGACCGCCGTCATGGAGTGGATGGGGACGCACGCGCTCATGATCTACGTCCTGATCGCGTGCAACATCCTGCCCATCTTCATCCACGGGTTCTACTGGAGGGAGCCGAAGAACAACCTGGTAAGTTTTGCTGCAACACTGACGATGAACATCATTTTCCAGCTAGATTTCACTGCAAAATAACATCTCTTCTAACACGGCTACCTGGCTGGCTCCATTTTTCGCAGTTGAGGTTAATCGGAGTTGGGGCATGATCCATGGATGCAGCAGCTAGAAGCCTAGAAGGCACGTATAGAGGCGTATTTAGGACACTATTTGGACAGAGACAAACGAGACATGTGCCGGCCTAGTTTTGCTACAGGCTTAGTTATTGTTGCACAGATTCGTTCTCTCTGAGAGCTCTTTGTATATGGTAAACAACGAGCCTGTGTATATCATGACAATACGATCTAAAAGAAATATATAGTACAGAAAAAATTTTCAGCTGCACAGTTTAAATATGAAGAGCTGCATGACACTACCTCCATATTTAAATATGTAAAACAATGCTGATTTTTATCGGTCTTTGTTATACAATTTTGACAACTATTTTTCTATTAAAACATACTAATATTTTATAATTTTTATGTTTTTTAAGAGTTATTAATGATTAAAGTTTTAAAATTTTGACCGAATAAAGTCAACGGAGTGAGTAAGACTTTTTAGTCAGGATAAAATCTGTTTATTGACTATGGCCGCGTTTCTTTCAGCTTGGGATTATTATAATCTAGATTATTGAGTCAGATTACTATAAGCTAGATTGTTATAATCTGTAGTAGAATAAGCGGTTAGTTGTTTCTTTCCTAGATTATTGGATTTGCAAGTCTAAAGAGGTAGCGGGGTGGCATGGTGGGTAATTTTTCACCCAATAATCTGGAAAAGGCTCACATAAATGAGCTTATCAGATTATAATAAGCTGGGCTCCAGATTATAATAAGCTAATTCAATAATTTTTCTGTTTCTTTCAGCTTACTCTTAATAATCTGAATTAATAATCCCAAAGCTGAAAGAAACAGGGCCAGGGAGCTTCTGCAGTTTTTTTTTCAGAACATTCAGCCTTTAATTGATGAGGGCGATATTTTGGTCCAGGACGTGTGGGCTATGAAAGTATGAATCCACGTTTCAGTCAAGGCAAATGCTGGCCGAATAGTAGCCCAACATCAAAAAAGTCCAGTTGGCTAGTTTGGGCCAAAATTAACTCACAAATATCTCTGTTACTAATTTTACTGTTACCTTCGTGTTGAAAATGAAATATAAGAGATTTTACCTATTTACTACCCAATTAAAATCCCTTATGTTTTATTTTAGGAAGGGGTGGTAACTACCTTAGGACGGGGGTAGTATGCGTAGCCTTTACGGCCTGGAATTACTGACTTGTACAAAATGTCAAACGCATACAATTGTACACAAGTATACTTCTCTAATATGTGCTGTGATACACCATTTATACCGATCGTAAGCCGCGGCAGCACATAAAAAAGTCCATTTTTTCTGACACATAAAAAAATCATTCATATTTTTTTTGATGGAATAAGAATGTAATCTTGCTCATAACGAAAATGAGACTCGCGGGCGAGCAGAGAGGTTCCTCGCGCGCGACGAGACGACGGTGGCTTTAGCTAAGGAGCTAGCTATCGGCGAGCGCGATGAGCTGGTCGACGACGCCTGGTTCGGCGAGCGTGCTGGTGTCGCCGAGCTCGTCCAGCTGCCTGGACGCGATCTTCCGCAGGATCCTCCGCATGATCTTGCCGCTCCGCGTCTTCGGGAGCCCCGGCGCCCAGTGGATCTTGTCCGGCGCCGCGAACGCCCCAATCTGCCACAGGTTAAAAAAAAATATAAATCACCCTTGTGCATTGGAGTATGAAAGACGCACAGGCGCGCGCACTACTACTACATGCCACTCGTCAATGAAAACTCGACAGTAAAAATCTGAAGAAAATACCTGGCTGCGGACAGTCATAACAAGGCTTTTCCGTAGCTCGTCGCTGTAGGGAACACCGTCCACCAAGAATTTGGCTTCGCGATCCAGCAGTACGTAGTGCCGCAAAGGCAGTCAGGGCCCCAGCCGCTTGCGTGAAAAGTTAGAAACGAAAAATAAGCTACTAGTACTATTATACGGTTCTCAAAAAAAATAAAAAAAAACTAGTACGTACTATTATACCAGTATATAGGCAGCAGGATTGTCACGTCGAAAAAAGAAACTGGCGAGATTGATCAGGGAGGGATGGTGCACTGGGCTTGTCACGTGAGGAACACATAAATCGAATCGATCCCCTTCAGCTATATACTTAAGTTGTTTATTAAGTATGTTAGTGATAGGCTGATAGCCACTTCTTGATGTGTGAGTGTGACCAGTTAGATCTTTTCTCACCAACTAGTTGCAGTCAGCTAGCAGTGCTGATGGTGCTAACGTTGAAAATTGGAGAATATCTACCTCCCTGATTTTCGTTTGTGAGATGAACATTTAGATGTCTAGTTTTCCAGGTAGGACCATATTTTTAGCATGCATGGGGATAGAGTTTGCAAGCGTGTGACTTCACGTTCGAATCTTGATGTATACTTTCACTTTCTCACTGATGCACTCCAGTAGGAATTCTTTAAGGTTAACAATGGTGCTAGTGGTCTCCGTCTGTTAAGCATGCGCATGGGTTTTTAATCTTGTAAACAGCGTTGGGCCGAAGGATGTGTGCTGAGTGCCATTTCATAGAGGAATAAGTCTATTTTGACTCTCTCATAGTTCTTTTAAAAAAAAAGACTCTCATGTCTAGCTTCCGATTAAATCATCTCCCTCAACTGTATAACCGGGTATAACGCTTCACCCATCTTCCAAAGCCGGTACAAATAGACTCATTCGGCGGTTTTATAAGCGGTTTCTGCTGACGTAGCATATTGCCTGCGGTTGACTCGTTAAGCCAAAATATGGGACCCACACGTCACTCTCCTCTATTCCCCTCCTCTCTATCTTCCTCTCTCCTCTCCTTTCCACCTCTCCCCCGAGGCCGATGGCACAACCACATAGTCCACAACATCCCTCGCCGCCCCATCATCTGTGCCACTGCCGGTCCTCCATGCCGCGTGCACGACGCCGGCCATACCTTGCGGACCTCGCCACGCCTAAAATCTCCTCCTCCCCCCAGCGTTGTTGCCAACACTGATTCCTTGCCACTAGTTTGTTATCACTCCACCAATTCCTTCGACGTGTTCCTGTAGGGGCGGTCAGCCGGAGGGGCGTGTGCAGCGATGGGTAGGATCAAAACAGCTAGTGAGGTCACTCTCTGCCCAGATCCGAGGACGATCGGCCCACCGTGAGGTCCCCGATTTGCGCACACGCTAAGAACATGATGGGCACGATGCCGTCATCCACCATGGTGAAGAACAGTAGAACGGCCTCGTCCTAGAACCCGTGCCTCGCGTGGGCGGTCACCATGGTTGTGGAGGAAATGATGTACCAGTCGACCAAAGGACACAAACATGGCTTCACCCAAGAACCTGTGCCTCGCACGGTCACCATGGCCGTGCAAGAAACAAAGTCCCGTCCGGGCAGAAACCCGTAGAAGAGCGCCTGCGTGGAGGCAAGCTCACAATGAGTGCTCCTCGAGGCTAGCCATGAGCAGCGTCATGGTCAACATGTGCCACGCCAACCTCGTAGTCCATTGCACCACCACCTCCAAGCTCCTACGCCGCCGCATCATCCATCCAGTT
>CM020185.1:23621042-23678941 GCA_009805545.1 Oryza longistaminata
TGTTCATTCAGTGAAAAGAGAGGAAGGGGGAAGCAATGGATGAGTACCTGCTTGGCCGCCATCGCCGGCGAAGCGTAGAACATGTAGCACGGCCTGCCCGCTGACCCGAACATGATGGAGGAGCGGGAGGCCTCGGCGGCGGCCGTCCAGGCGACCTCGTTCTGCGGCGGCGGGTGACCGGTTGCTGCTCTTCCCGCGGCCACGTGCTCCCGCCTCGCCGATCCGGCGCCGGCGCGGTGGAGAAGCCGTCCGCAGGGGGAGGTGGAATGCGGGCGCTGGGGGATGGGGGATGGGGAGGAAGGAGGATGAAGGCGGCGGCGTCTGGACGATGGATCGGTGACCGCTGTTGATATGGAGGGTATCGAGGAGGAAGAAGGATCAAAGGCACCGCTCGGGAGAGAGGGGAACGCGTGCGCGTCTGCACTCGGCAGGATCAGAGCATTGCGGAAGCGATCTGAGCCATTGGATTTCACGATCCTACGTTTAGTATTACGCGTGTCTATCAGGATTGGAGTCACCGCTACCACTACGGAATTTTTAAGTAGCAGAGATTACGAATCTCAACTCCAATTGCGATTGCCACTAAATATTAGGGGTATAAATGGAGCGGATATTATCCGATCCGCTCCGAATCCGTCCAATGTAAGGATATGGTAAGGGTTTTTAGATATCTGGCCGGATACGGATGCGGATTTTGTCATGCGGATATGGTATCAACGATATCCGACGGATGTGGATTATCGGGTATTTTAATCGAATTATCCGATATACTATTTGGCGAATAATCTACAACTTTCAGGCCACACAACAACTTTCAGGCCCATCTAGCCCATCTATTATAACCCTAACCTAATTCACTCCTCCCCCAGATCCCTCTCTCTCTCTTTGCCGTCAGCCCTCAGCCGTCACGAGGTCGAGGAGTCTGAGAGTGGCGGCGCGACGGCGACCCAGCACGGCGGCCGCTCCTCCTCAGTCTTCTGCTCTCCCCAACAGGCGTCGGCCGCTCCTGTATGCCTATGGAACTACCGAACTAGTGTGATGTGTCGCTGTGTGGCAGTGTGCCTATATGCCTGCGTGCAGTGTGTGCTGTATGCCTGTGTGGCAGTGATGACTTATATTTTTAAATTTTAAGCAACGCAGTGACCAGTGAACTACTGAACTGAACACTTATATTATTGACAATTTGTTGGATGTGTTATATTAAGCAAAATTATATTATTGATGGGTTTTTGTTGGTTTTTCCTAGAGAGCTGAGATCATGTTCAGATGTTGTTTTGCCATCGTATTGCGGCTAATTGTAATGCTGCCCTCTTGTTGTATGGACTGAATACAAACTTGACATCCGACAACTTTTTGTCGTTTTTCGAATTGAGTCCGCACCGACTCCGCACCGAATCCGACGTCCGAAATAATCCACTCCGCATCCGCATCCGCACGTCATCCGCACCCGCTCCGCATCCACTTCAGAAAATAGTTTAGGATATGATATAGTTATTATCCGTCTAAATCCACTCCGTTTTCATCCCTACCAAATATTGCCATCTCCTTCCCTCCCATTCTCTGATCTAGTCACAACTTGCTGAGTTGCTTCTTTTCATATGTGCGACGGGAGAGATTGGATCGATTTTTTCTTCTTTTCTTTTTCATGCCACAGAATTGGATGATTTTTTTTCTTCTTTTCTTTTTATTTTTTGGGAAAAAAACCGTGATGACGTGCATGCTTGGTGAGCACATTTTTACCATTATTTCTTAATTATGTGCACGTGAAATTTTTTGTCCTTTCCTAAAAAAAAATATTATCAACATTGTTTTGCAAGATAAAAAGATAATATTTCTTGCATAAAAAATACAACATTTCAGTGGTTTTTAGGTGACAAAGGAAAACAACCTTCACAAACAAAATGACTAAACCATCAGTGCTTCTCAAATTGTCACAAAGTCATTAAAGATGCGAAAGGGCCTGTAGCCTAGTGGTTACAAGAGCCTAAGTAGCACCTGAGGTTCTGGGCAAGACGCCTGTGATGACTTTGTCAATCTGAAGGATAGCAGCTATTGTAAGTGTTTGTGTTGTACTGTGTATGTCTAAAAAAAGTCATCTATCTATCTATCTATCTATCTTCCATCTATTATATACTAAAAGTCCATGAAACTTTCTACAAACGCTCCTAAATCGCCATGTGGCACTCATATAAACGCTTCTAAACCGCCACGTGGCACTATCTAATCTCACCATCGATTTTCACTTATATTGGTGGACCCGTTATTTTAGATCGTTAGATTAGATCTACACAGTTGATTTTCACTTATAATTTAGTTGCTAGACCATTATTTTAGATTGCATATATATGAGAATATATAGATGCCAACAGTTGGCCGAAAAAAAAAGGCAAAAGTATTTACTGTTCATACTATGGAAAAGGAAAATCCATACACGTTGATTTCCAGACCGTTGTTTTAGATTAGATATGTATGTGTAATACCTTCCTCCGATATATACATACGGAGTACACGAGAGGAAATTTAGATGTAACAGTTGGCTGAAAAAAAAAAGCAAAAGTACGTAAAGTAGGTACTACTTTGTGGAAAACAGAAAAGCTTACGTATGTACGGTTCGCCAAAAGAAAAAAAAACGTAAGCACTATAAAAAAATATGCCGTCGCAAAAAAAATTTTAAAATTATATATTTAATTGGATCTTGTTGTATTCCTTTTATCTAAATCAACTATTGACATATTATAAAAGTTATATTATGGTCCTACTAAATACATCACGACACATAGAGCCGATAAATAGTAATTAATGTTATGATAATTTTTAAATGATTTTGCATCATATTTTAGGGTGTCAAATATCACTTGAAAAGTTTTTTAAGTACATATGATTTAATTTTAATTTTTTTAATCTCAAAGTGTGTTTTTGAAATTTTCCAGAACTACTTAATTGTTATTAGAGAAGTGAGCAGCATAGATGGTACATGGATGTGAAAAATATTATAAAAAATATTTCAACCAATGATCCTGCTATAACACAATCCTTTAATCTATCATGAGATATATGGTTATATATGTATATTTTGTTTATCTGGTCAAATAGTTTGATAACAATAAAATAATATGTACAATAAACTACTCATAATATATTTTTCTTATAATTGAGGAATTCCAACATATCAGACATAAGTAATAGATTTATATCATACACCCCACCGACATGACTAAAGTATACTCCTACGAATTAGTTATTATACAAGTTTGAAAAAGAAATTCTTAAAGGTGTCTCATATGATTATCAAAAATAGGTGTTGAAAATAAACCAATTGCTACGCTATAGATATTTGTCAAAATATAAAAATAATATAGTGCTACGAAGATTATCCTGGTGGTATGTCTCTTTAGCTATAATTTTTTTATTCTATCGAATGATTAAAATCGCTTATTTTCAAAAGAGAGTACTCTATCTATAGCATAAAAAAATAAAAAAAATATTTTGATCATCTCCATTTCATCTTTGTCCTTCCTTGAAGGGCACCAAGCATCGATAACAGAGTTTGCTCCGATATCGTAATTAGTACGGGCATACATATAGCTGAATTGAGACGGCCCTAGTGGAGGCCACCGTCGCCAATAGTGCCCAGCTTACTACTTAGCGATGCAATACTATATGAGGGTATGATAGTGAATTAGACATTAAAATTATACTCCAGACTGGTCTAGACGGGCACAGCTACATCGATGCAGGACCCATGTTTCAAGGTACAAAGAAATAAAGTCTTGCTGGCTACAATGAGCTTCACACTTTATAGGGGCATTTATGTTTAATTTTAAAATGTATCCTATTAATTGGTACAAGTGGTATTTTTAGAATGTTTTTATTTGGAATTGGAAATAAGTGAGACAAAAACATTTAGGTATAGTGGATATTTTTAGTGTATTAATAATATATTAGACTTATTTTATTCGTACATATGCAGTTTCATTTATTAATAGGTACTCAACTTTAGAAAGTGATAATAAATTGTAGTGACAATAGGGAAGTTTATATGAAACCGGAACAAATTGTTTTTTTTTAATTTGGAAGACATCCTTATCATTTAAATATATTAATATATATATGGTAGAAACAGTGAAATGTGACTTTTTTTAATCAGTATTTTCATAAAACAACAAATAAAATGCCTGCGCATCTGCGCGGGCTTCCTTTCTAGTTAAATATAACAATCTAGTAAGCCATTTACAACTTAGTTGCCGAGGATACGGAATATATTTGGCCGTGCAAGAAACAACGTCCCGTCCGGGCGGAAACCCGTAGAAGAGCGCCTGCGGGAGGCAAGCTCACAACGAGTACTCCTCGAGGCTAGCCATGAGCAGCGTCATGGTCAACATGTGCCACGCCAACCTCGTAGTCCATTGCACCACCACCTCCAAGCTTCTACGCCGCCGCATCATCCATCCAGTTCATCTGTTGACAACCAGATGGCTTTGCCGAAGGAGCGAACGGCAGGACGCACTCCTTGGTGGGTTCTAACAGCTTTGCCACCATCAATGGGTTCTTGTTGTGTGCCACCTCTGGTGGCCTCCTTAGCATCCAAGATGGTAGCGACCCTCTAGGACTTCCTTTGCGCACCGCCTCACCACTGTCAGCCACGTCCTTCGGCGGTTTAGCTTGTCTTGCCTCCGCTGCTGCTTGTGAGGAGAGAGAGAGAGAGGCGGGGAAGGAGAAAATGAACTGACATGTGGTGCCACCTGTAGAAACCGCTTCGCAAACCGCACCGGTTTTCTAATATGGGGTATACACTATACCCGATTTATAGTTGAGGGAAGCGATTCGATCCAAGGGTAAGGGATGAGGCAGGTATAATAGACTTTTATAGATGGGACTTGTTCTAGCGTGACAAGTCTATGGGCCCAAAATTCTTTGCTATTATTTGGCCTAGCCCAGTCCATCTACAAACCTAGCATCTAGCCCAGCTTTCTTTAGTCCTTTCGGCCCAAATATACAGACGAGTTGGGCCTTTAGTCCTTCGTGTCCTTTGTCTTATCTCGTATAGTCGTATGCCCTCCGGCGCTGCATTTCGTCACATGTTTTATTCACAAGAAAGATGGCAGCCAATCAGTAGCGTGGACGTGTGGCGTGTCTTTTCGCTTGGACGATACTGGGGAGCGTAATGCTCCACTATTACGGACGGCACCGTTGTAATAAAATTGTAATGTGCCAATCCGGCACCGCATCCAAAAAGAAAAGGTAGATATCGGCCGCACAACATATCCTGCACGTCATTGTTCGCCGTTTCTTGCTTTGCACCGTCGAATAGATCGTACATTTCGTGGGATGGCGCCGCATCTCTCTGCACTTCTGCAGGACTTAGAGGGGAGAAAACCCACACCAACCCACATCTGTAGCCGCCCACATGCTGGTAACATGTCAAAGTGCGCACCTACACAGGCTCTGATCGACTACAGTGGCGCAGCCACTACTACAGCACCGCTACAAGATCATGACGATCGAGCAGTATGTTTTCTCGGTCCAAACAATATAATAGGCATTACCGATTTGAAAATATGGCACACGGCATGTGTTTCTTTTAATTAATCGCATCCCAAAACCTCACTAGTTTAACCCCCAGCTGCTGCATTGTCCCACCCAAACGCTCTCCACTCTCCACTATTCATAGTCCATCTAAGGGCATGACAAACAATGGTAAAAAATCAGCGTCAAAGACTCAGTATGGAATAGTAGATTATTGAGCAAATTGTTGTTGTGGATTACCTACTTAATTATAGATCCAAGATAAATTATTTTTTTAGACCTAGAAGATAAATTAATTTTTTAGACCAAGAAGATAAATTAAATATTTTGATAAATAAAATTAAACAAATATTTTTTATAAAAATGGTGCAAGCAATACAATAGAAGAAAGTATTTTGAGAAGATATATTTTTTGAAACATGGAGCAAACAATCCGTTTCAACAATTCAGTAAATAATCTGAAAAGAACTAAGCATAAGAGAAAATAGTACATATGAAATATCAACTACTTTTCCAATACCGACACACCGAGTGCAATTTTTACAATGTGGAGCAAAAAGAGAGAGAATATTGTCGTTTATCTATTATATACTAAAAGTCCATTAAACTCCCTATAAACACTCTCAAGCTGCCATGTGGCTCCCTCAAAACGCTCTCATGTTGCCACGTGGCACTCTAATAAAATAGAGAAATCTGACCATCAATTTTTATTTAAATCGGTGGGTCCATTATTTTACATTGTTAGATCTATCTTACAAACCAAAACCTCCACAACTACTGTCCCACGTCTCCTCCTTCCGCGTAGGTACGTTCATGAGCGTACGTACAAGACCGAACAATACATCCGTTCCGTTTTTTTGCTTCCCCTCTCTTTTTCTCTTTCTCAGAAATACTCATACAAATGCAAAGCCTCACCTCCATGCAGTACGCACGTACTGCTCCCCTGTTCCGTTCTCTCTTTTTTTTCCTTTCTTTGTTCCTTTCTTTTCTTTTTCCAATCACAATTAAAATTGAACTTATCTTTATAGAAAAGAATACCCCACAAATAGACATCAAACGGCTGTGGCGGTGGCGGTGGCGGCATGGAGGATGCGTGATACGGAGTACTAGAGAAAGAGCGAGAGGGAAATGGGGAGAACGAGAGACAAAGAGATAGATCAAGACTTCAAAAGATGATTTTGGTTGAGTCAACCTTAAAAGAGTCGATCGACTGAATTTGCTCGATATCTCTATCTACGTCGGTTCATATAAAAAACCGGTACTGATGTTTCACATATCAAATACTCCCTCCATATTTTAATGTATGACGCCGTTGACTTTTTGACAAACGTTTAACCTTTCGTCTTATTCAAAAAATTTATGTAATTATAATTTATTTTATTGTGACTTGATTTATCATCAAATGTTCTTTAAGCATGACATAAGTATTTTTATATTTGCATAAAAATTTTGAATAAGACAAGTGGTCAAACGTTGGTTATAAAGTCAACGGCGTCATACAATAAAATACGGAGGGAGTAGTATTTTACTGAACCAGTATCGATATTATTAGTGTTAGTTTTTTTAATAAACCGATTCTGATAAAATGTTATTAGCGTCAGTTCTTGCCTACAGAGGATGAGGGTTGGATGGGTGGACGGGAGACATTCACTATTAGTTCCGGGTTGCATAGTGCATTACAATTATACTATTATGTTGTAAGTAGCGGTTAGTAGTTGCATTTGATCGAAAATTCTACAAGATTTAAGATTATTTTTTTTTCGCGAACGCGCAAAAGGATTACACGTCAATATATTATAAGAATAGAGTTTTGATACACGACGCACTCAGCCAGACCGACCTATGCCAAGGAAGGAAGAAAAACAAAGATAAAAAACAAAGAAAGGAAAGGAACTCGAAACGACGGTAACTCTACTCCAAACAGCGAGAGGGGGTAGAGCCACTCTACGCTCTCAACGATTCCCCAAAGGAAGCGACAGCCGCTAACGACCACATCCGGCCTCTGAAAGGATGGACTCTAGGACTACTGCGACCGAAGATAGCACAGAGTCAAAAACCCTGGAGTTACATTCCTTCCACAGTTGCCATGAGACTAGGAGGACTAGGGAGTCGAAGCTGGCACAGAGATGATCAGGTAAACAAGCCCTAGAAGATGGCCACCAATCCTGCAGCCAGCTGCCACGGAGGGGAGAGAGGGCAGCCCAGCCAGTAGACAACAACACCTGTAACCAGACCTGACGAGCGAACACGCAGTCAAGGAGGATGTGGTTCGCCGTCTCAAGCTCTTGAGCGCAAAAGGGGCAGGCCGAGTGGCTATCAATGCCGCGCTTCTGGAGGAGATCAGCCGTCCAACAGCGCTGCTGAAATGCAAACCAGAGGAAGAATTTGCACTTAGCAGGGCCCTTCGCGTGCCAGAGAAGATCGGCACAAGCAAAGGAGTGCTGGCCAAAGAAGAACGCCTGGTACGTCGAACGCGCCGAGTAGCGCTGGTCACTCGTCCAACGCCAGACAAGACGATCCCCGACACCCGGCGTAAGCTGAATGTGGAGCACCGCATCCCAAACAAGGAGAAATTGGGAGATGACCGGGACAGTAAGGGCGCTGCGGATGTCAGAAATCCAGGCGTTGTTTGCCAGGCCAGAAGCAACCTTGCGCGAACCACGCAGACGCGGGGGCACAGCGAAGAGGAGATCCGGAGCCAAGGAAGCTACCGAGTGGCCATAGATCGATTGGTCAGACCAGAAAAGAATCGACTCACCATCACCTAGTACGAAGAAGGTGGACGCCTCAAACATGTCAGAGACGGCTCGCTCGGCTGGGGCCTTCAGGCCGTCCCAGTAGGAATGCCCTGAGCGTTGGAGCCAAAGCCAGCGAACACGCAGGGAAAAACCTGCCAACCTAAGGTCAGGAATTCCCAACCCACCGAAAGCTCTGGGACGACAGACATTCGTCCAAGAAACCCGGCACTGCCCACCGTGAGCCGAGTCCGTGCCCGTCCACAAGAAGGCGACACGCTTCTTGTCAATGGCCTTGATCACCCAGGCTGGAAGGCCGATCGCCATAGACACATAGACCGGAATGGAGGAGATAACAGACTGGACCAAAACAGAGCGGCCGACCATAGTGGTGAGTCGTCCCTTCCAGGGAGGAAGACGATGGGAGACCTTATCCACAAGCGGCTGCAGGGCTGCCTTCGGCAACTTGCGAACGGATAGCAGAATGCCGAGATAAGAACAAGGAAAATCAGAGATCGAGCAGGAAAAGCAGGACTGAACCAGCTCCAGGTCTTCAGCCGAACAGCGGATCGGAGTAACCGAACACTTGGCAAAGTTCAAGAGGCGACAACAAGTATTATGAGTAAATTTCATCTAACCACGAGTATTATGCTCTAAGTTATACAAAATCATAGAGATTTTCACACGTAAAATTTTATAAAATCACAATGTTAGATCATTTTGGCTTTAATCTATTATAATTTCGAGTTTTACAATCATATTATGAATTATTTATTCATCATTTAAATGTTACATCTGTATATATCAAATTCGTTAACGATGTGACTTTATAAAACTTTAAAACTATAATACTTGCATTATATGTCACGTGCAAACATTCCTATGGTTTTCTGCAACTTTGATTATAATTGGCGGTGTTTTACAAAATTTATTGTAACTTGAATTTCTTTCCATCTGAATTCAGTCTCGAGAAGGACAGGAAGTTCAGCTACTTCTGGGTTCGATGCGTGAAGCTCGTTTGCGTAAGTTACGCCAGGTTCAGAATCTGAAGAATCCTCAACATTTCAATCTTCAGAAAAAAATTGTCACCGTCGTCGTACTCGTACGTCGTCTTCTTCCTCGTGTCGTGGCGCAGGTGACGCTGTTCGCGGTGCACTGCTCGGCTTGCTTCTACTACCTCCTCGCCGACAGGTACCCTGACCCGACGAACACCTGGATCAGCGCCTACATGCCCAACTTCCACAAGGCCAGCATCTGGAGCCGCTACGTCGCCTCCATGTACTGGTCCATCACCACCCTCTCCACCGTCGGCTACGGCGACATGCACGCCGAGAACACCGGCGAGATGGTCTTCACCACCACCTACATGCTCTTCAACCTCGGCCTCACCGCCTACATCATCGGCAACATGACCAACCTCGTCGTCCACGGCACCAGCCGCACCAGGAAATTCGTCAGTAGTCACTCACCTTCTTTGATCGATCCCTTTGCTGTTTCTTGATCAGCAGCAATTCTTTGGTGTTCTTGGTTCACATGATGGTTTCTTGGTGTGTTCTTGGTTTTGATCTTGTCTGAATTTTGGGTGGTTTTTGGTGTGTGAATTAAGAGACATAAATTCGTCAGTAGTCACTCACTTTCTTTGATCGATCCCTTGCTGTTCTTGATCAGCAGCAATTCTTTGGTGTTTCTTGGTTCAGTATACTCTAGTACTCACATCACATGATGGTTAATTTCTTGGTGTGTTCTTGGTTTTGATCTTGTCTGAATTTTGGGTGGTTTTTGGTGTGTGAATTAAGAGGGACATGATCCAAGCGGCGACGAGCTTCGCGCAGCGGCATCAGCTGCCGGCGAGGCTGCAGGAGCAGATGGTGTCACATCTGAGCCTCAAGTTCAGGACGAATTCAGAAGGGCTCCATCAGCAGGAGACGTTCGAGGCGTTGCCCAAGGCCATCAAGTCAAGCATCTCACACCATCTCTTCTTTGGCCTTGTCCAGAATGTCTACCTCTTCGAGGGTGTCTCAAACGATCTCATCTTTCAGCTGGTAATTGATCTCAGTGTGATTATGTGAGTTTTGTTTTCTTTTCAATTCTTATTGGATGTTCATGAGTTGTTCATATTTTGTGTTGAGTGAAGGTTTCAGAGATGAATGCCGAGTACTTTGCGCCGCGAGAGGATATCATACTGCAGAATGAAGCGCCTGCGGATTTCTACATCATAGTCTCTGGTAGTATGGTAAAATCACTCCCTATAACTTGTTTTATCATTGTCCATTTTCAAATCTAAATGGTGATCTTGTAACAAAAGAAATGGCAAAGTGGTTGTTGCTGATGAATGTAAGTGATGCAATTGCAGGAGTTGATAGAGCTTCATAATGGTATAGAGCAGGCAAGTGTATTAACTGTCCCTTCCATAATTCACACAAAGTTTCACCAATTGAGATCAGTTCATGAACAAATGCATCAAAAAATACCAAATGCTAATTCACATTTTTGTTTGTATGATCTGCAGCTAGCAGGGATGGCCAAGTCAGGAGATGTCGTCGGCGAGATCGGGGTCCTATGCTACAGGCCTCAGCTCTTCACAGCAAGAACAAGATCACTGTGCCAGCTTCTTCGCATTGACCGGGCCGCCTTCCTCAGGATCATCCAGTCCAACATTGCAGATGGAACAATTGTCATGAACAATCTTATTCAGGTAAGCAAAATTTTCCGACAACGAAAACCGCTCCCGGCATCGAGAAAGGGGAAAATTCTGATCTATTCAGATGCTTCTTCTTCTTCTTCTTCTTCCTTGTGATGTTTAGTATCTGAGAGAGAAGAAAGAAATTGCCTCCATTGTTGCTGTCGCAAAGGAGATCGATGACATGTTGGCCAGGGGCCAAATGGATTTCCCAATCACACTCTGCTTTGCAGCTTCCAAAGGGGATAGCTTCTTGTTGCATCAGCTTCTGAAGCGTGGATTAGACCCTAATGAATCTGATCATTATGGCCGCACAGCTCTGGTACACTAATGATTTCTTGTCAATTCAAACTTTAGATGCAACATTTGTTTTAAGCTTGTATGTTTTGTGTGTGAAATTAATCTGAAATTGACAGAGTGTATTGTTGCTGAATTTGACAGCATATAGCAGCTTCAAATGGGAATGAGCAGTGTGTCAGGCTTCTGTTGGAGAATGGAGCTGATTCAAATTCGAGAGGTATATGCTTTTCAAATTCAAATCAAGAATGCATGATCCAATTGTTTATATTATTTTCATGCTCAGTTCAAATTGTCATTTGAAAAAGAAAATTCTGATGAAAATTTGATCAAGTGATGTGCAGATCCAGAAGCGTGTACGGCTCCGGCGACCCCGCCAAGGCCGGCGGGTTCTTCCCCCAGGGCGCCGACGGCCGCATCGCCAGAGCCTTCATCGCCTAGCAAGCCGGCCGACCGATGGAAGAAAAAGGACATAGTCACATCGGAACATATATAATTGATGTTCTTGCAAGCTGTAGACTATCTATACACCTCACATGTGTGTGTCAGTGTGTGTTTTGTTATAGAACTTGAGCATGGATAAATTGGGGAGTGTATACATGCATACTGGATGGTAATATCAATAATAAATAAAGGAGGCATTTGCAAATTTGTCATTATGTAAGAATGCTACTCGAATAATAGTTCTAGTGGTAATTTTATACCCCTCCTTCCTAAATTGATCATTATGTAATGAAATTCAAATTTTCTTAAATTGATCATCATATAACCGCATGGATACGGATTTCATCATAATACAATTAATACAGCATGGGAGAATTTGTGTATGCTAAGGTGTACTCCTTTACGACTTCCTTTACGAGTACGAAGAGACTTCCTTTACGAGTACGAAGAGAGTAATTGGCATAATGTTTTGATCGATGCATGCATCCTTTACGAGTACGAAGAGAGTAATTGGCATAATGTTTTGATCGATGCATGCATTGTGAGAGAATTTGTGTATGCTGTCTTGATTGATGCGATTTAAATTATTCTTAGTATATATGAGGCTCATTTTAGGAATGAGGAAGTAATTTTCAAGTGACAATCAAACCAATGATAAATTTGTAAATGTAATTTTCCCTTAATAAAGGGGACAATTTGCTAACAAATTTGATAGCTAGGCACATACTATTTTCTTTCTATTCTTTTAGCCGTTTCTGATGTTAAGCCTAACGTTCTGCAATGCCCTTCCGACATTGGAGTTCGATGGATCAAGCCATCGGAGAAATGAAAGAAGACGAAGCCGCAAAGGGCGAAAATTGGGCCTGTTATAGTGTTGTGCGATTGGCCCAATTTAAATTGGCCGCACGTAGCCCTCAATCCCGTTTGGACTTCCGACCAACTAAACAGGCTGCACGTAATCGTAAAAAGTCTACTGTACATCCCTCCTATTGTCGTCGAGTTTCAGAATTGTCGCTGAACCCGAATACCATATATAATGCATCCTAGATCTTTGCAAAACCGTTTAAATAAGATCGTTCGGCAGTATGAATTCGCTAACGTGACAAATTGACTCGGTTCACTCATGCTAACTACACGCTTACATGGCAAAAGCAAATATGGCCCACATGTCATCATCTCCTCCTCTTTTCTCTCCATCTTCTTCCACGCACCCTGGCTGGCACTGCTTGACACTGCAGAATAATTAATTATTTACCACTCTTACATGTGGTGATAAAAGATTTGTCACTGAACCCATATGTCATAGACACATAAGGGCTCACATGTCATAGACAGCGAGTGGCAAATAATTAATGGTTACATCTTAAAAGTGGCAAAAAGTTAAATGTCCCCGACACCGCGCTTGTGGACATCACTTGGCTTCTCCGCATCTCCTAGCTGCACTCTGGCGGTGCCCCCCCCCCCAAAAAAAAAACGTCCCGCGGAGGAGAGCCTCGTAGCGTCGTGCCTTCGCAACATGTTCTAGACGTTGGGGGCGTGCTTCCCGAGGTTGAGGAGGGCCTCCTGGAAGGCACCATGCATGTCGGCGAAGACAAAGAAGCCGTCGAGAAGGGATGAGCCGGTGGAGGAGCTAGTGGTTTGGGCGATACGCTTCTTCGGGAGGAGGAGCAGGTTGGCAAGCGCGCCGTGGAGCGCGTGGAGGTGGGCGAGGACTACGGGCGGTACGGCCGTGTTGGAGAGCCAAAAGAGAACTGTTATGATAATGGCATGAAGGTGGGAGAGCAACGGGTCGGAGCGACAAAGGAAGTTGTCCGAATAGCCAAGGAGCTACGAGGCAGCGACCGTGCAGCGGCCGACGAAGTTACATAAGAGGAAGCCCGAGCCGTTTGCTGACGGGCCAATGGTCTCTATTTCCCCACCGCTACCACATCGGCCTTCCTCTTCCTACCCCATTCCAGTAAGCTGCTCGCCGACCTCCTTCATCGCTTTTGTCAGGCATGTCACACGTTGATCGCCATCTCCTCGCCCCATGATTGACTATCGAGCCACAACCCGGGTCTCCTCCCAGTGTGTGCCGCCTGGCTGCTTATGCTGCATCTAGTCCCCTTGCTACATTGGTGTTGACGTGTGCGCCGCATCGAGCCGGCCTGCTATCCTCAACTCCGACTAGTGAGACAGTGACCACACCGATGATTTCCTCCAGATGCGACGAAGCTCGACAACACTATGCCGAGCTCCAACTGTCGTGTTGTTTGCAGGCCGCCACCCTCGCCCGACAGCGCCGGTGTTGAAACAGGAGCAGAAGGAAACTAGGCCCGTGACTGGGCGAAACCGCGAAATCTGCCGCATCGTCAATGATCTTCGGCAACAGTAGCTACGGGAAGGCAGCAGCAGCAGTGACTGGTCGATGAGGAGGGGGTGGTGGGGAGAAAAACCGAAGGATGGGGAGAGATACAAGGAAGAATATTGTTTCACTGATATGTGGGTCTCACGTGGTTTTGATTTTTTTTTTATTTTTGCTTTTAGTACCACGTCACCCAAAACCATCATCTATTCTGCCTTGGACCCAAAGTGTCCTGGTTTTGAATATTAGGAATGCAACATATTTGGTATTCTAGTTTATGGAAGATTTTGAAACTCGACGACGAGGAGGCCCTCAAGTGAACTTTTTGCCACGTAATCTGTAATAGTACCACTCCGGGCCAACAATAACGGGCCGCGCATCATCCGTAATCCCTTTCCAGCCCTGTAGTTGTTAGTGGGCCGTACGCCCTCCTGAACCCCATTGGGGCCGAATATAATGGTCTGCACATCTTGAACCTCGTTGTTTGAGAGTTTATTACCGCTATGTACCCATTCATGCACTGATAGAAAAGATCCTACTACTCGGCTCACTAGTATTCATGTATGAATCCAGCCACCCAGGCCTGCAATGATCAACGATTGTTCTTCTGCCCTCAGGAACAGCCACAACTCTTACAGACTCGCGTTACTCTCTTACGTTTCGAGACGTATCTTGGTCGCTTTTGTTGCGTTGTTATCATCTTTCGTTTTGATTTATGAACAGCTCCTGCCAGAAACCAGAGTTCCTGGCTTCTAGAATAGCAAAGGCAGCGGCACGCGCGGACCAAGCCAGCGATTGATTATGTCTGATGAGCAAAGCAAAGGCTGGAAGTGCATTTCCCCTCATATGAACAGGGCATTTTCTTCAATCAGGGAAAAACTTTCAGGACAAGTAGTAGGCTTGACTTGGTCACTTTGTTCGGGTACAAGATGCTCACATTGAAAAGTCGATCTCTGAAGGACTGAAAGCGACCAACCCGTAGAAGAGAGATTCTCTAGGAGGAAGAAGCAACGATGCGGCTTTGTTGGTAAATGGTAAGAGCTGCCTGCTATGCAAGCCTTCAGAAACCACGCAAGATGGAAGTGGTTCTTAGTTCTATTGATTGACAGTTTTTCTCCCCAGAGGGCATATGCTGGATTGAACTATGTAATCAAGTATTCAAGTTGTCAACCATTCAGTTACAGTATTAGCCAAGCTACAGACACTGCTACGGACTCTTTCGGTATAACCTTCATTTTGCTTCTCTATCTGAAAAGTGACAAGAACACCGGACATATTACCTATGTTCTGACCTTCAGGCGGAACTCCGTTAACGAGTCCCTCGTTGAAAAATCTTTGATTAGGAGTATAATTAACACCTCTCTTTTGTAAAGCACCCTCCTGTTCCGTTGGACCTGGATTTCTTTCTGATGCACTTATCCAAAGTGCATGTACCTATTGCTGGCTTTGTAGGGGACAACACTGGTAAGGCACCCGATAGGGAATCTTATTATCTTGGATCGATCAGCCAGTCGCAGAACATATCCCCCCCATGCTGAATCAAAGAGGAGAGAAATCATGGCTAGACTCAATTACTCAACTGATCTTGCAGATAGGTTATGATAGACCTCCCATTGTGTGATTAGCAATCTGATCTTGTTTATTCATTTGGTATATAAAATTCAGCATACATTTTTTTTGTCAATGTTGCTTTCTGATGATCCCTTCCAAGATGGATACCTCCGCACCAAGAAAAGTCCTAGATAAGGTTAATTATGCAGTGCCTAGATTTTTATTTTCTTGCGAGGAATATGTAGTGTCCTAGATTATTCCGTCAGGTGTTCACATTTCCTCTCCGAATGCACTAGTTTAGTATGATAAGATTGAGTGAAGACGACGAAAGATGACAGCTTGATACTTGTTAATTACTGCTGCTAAACACGCCATAATATCTCATCTATCAGATTGCTAGCGACATTGGCTTACTTATCTCAAAAAGGCAGATGGGGCGATGCCTCCGGAAGCGATTAGCTGAATAGAAACAAGCAATCTTTCTCCCTTGCACAAAAGAGAAATCTATTTCCTTCCCCTGATAAGCAAAGAGAGAATAACACTACTGTACTGTAACTGTCAAGAGGACAAATAATTGGAGCTCTTTACAAAGGCGGGAGACGCGATTGCTTGGACGAAAGATAAAATGAGCCGCATGATAAGAGAAACTGAGGCAAAGGGGAAAAGACCTGCTGATAGCAAAGTCGTTGCAACTTGCAACATGTCGACATGGGCGAAGAGGAGGGCTCTACTACTAGTCTACCTGCCATTAGTTTACAGTGGCAAGCAATTCTGGGGCTCATCTCTCGCTCTCGCTGACATCCTGGCGAACGAGGGGTCAATAATGCAGAAGGCAGGCCGGTGCGAAAGCAGATATGGTCGTGCAATGGTGGGGTTATGGTGTTGACACTTTGTTTGTGTGCCTTTGGATCGAAGGGAAACGGCACCTAAAATGAATGGGACGACTGACGGCTGATGAATTGCTTCTGGGTTCTGATCTCCTCCAGCAATCAGGAACATGTATTTGCAATTTGCAATATAGCATGCACGTCCTCCTCTGAAACTTCTGATAGTCATGCCGCAGAAATCAATCGTCCGTCGACATATGCTGATCTGACGAGTTCACAGTTCACACGCGATGCAACATGCAAGAACGAATAGTTTTGTTCCTGCACGATTGCACGAACAAAGTATATCGCGGGTATAATATCGTCCGCCACCAATCATCTACGCGAAGACGTTGAAGCCTCCGTCGTCGCGGCGCGTCGGAAGTCGCCGGTGTGATCGCAGCCACTACGCACCCACAGGCGAGCGTGCGTACCAGACGGTGCCGTATCTTCGGCGCGCTCCACAGGCGCGCGTGCCGCGGGATCACTCGATCGTCGCCTTGGGTCGCCGTCCCGCTTGGATTCTTCGCGTCGCGCGAGAGGCGGGGAGAGTTCGGGCGCCGCGCACCACGCACGCGCGCGGAGGCGGGACCGTACGCCACTGGCCACGTAACGTAACGTGCCCGTCCGCTTCCGCGCCTCCGGCTTCCCCGTCGCCCGCCTGTGTAGCAAACTAGAGAGAGAGGCGGCACACGGATCAGATATATGGTGCACAACTGCACAAGTCTGCACATGGGTGGAGCCCGTGATTCCGGTCTCGGACGATTTGGTGGATCCGGAGCCCACAGATATGGAAGAAACGATAGGGGGGAACCGGTGGATTATTATTTGGATTTCTAGAACCATCCTATGCGCGGCCGTGTGAGATTTCTTCGTCGCACCAAACACCAAACTCCAACACCGAGGGCGGAGGCGGGCGAAATCCGTTTGCGCGCAACCGACGCGATCCATCCACCGAACCAGCCACGCCTTGCAAACGGCCAAAAAAACCCAGCAGACCCACCGTTTTCCGCCGTCTCAAAGAAATCGCCACGGTTCTCCTCACGCAAAACCACATCCGCGCTGATCCGCTTCGCGAAACGACCGCCTTGCCACCGCCTCGTGCCGATGCGACCCACGCGCGGCCGCGCCGGGACGAGGGCACGGCCGTCACTTCCTACGCGTGGGGATCACCACAACCAAAGCCAGTGACGTACTACTGATGGTGGGTGGGGCCAGTGAGTCAGTGGGCGGGGCACAATGGGACCCACGGTTTGGGAATCCCGGGTCGCCTTTAAAGCGAGTCCCCTCTCCGTCCCAAGCCAGTTTGCCGCTCTCCGGCTCCTCCACCTTTCTGCCGTTCTGATTCCATTCTTGCAAGTTCTAGGTATACACAATCTTCTCTTTGTTCCTGTTTTTTTTTCTTGCACAAGTCTAGTTGAGTTGTTGATGACTTGGTATAGAGAAGGGAATCAAAGGCTGGTTGTAATTTTAGGTCAGGGTTAGATTTGTTTGATCTGATGAAGTCCTAATCGAAATCTTTAATTCTGTTAACACCTTTTATGACAAAGAGATCTTGTAATTAATCGCTCATTAAAGCCATCTTTAATGGTGTGCAGAACTACAGAAAGCAGGGAGTAATGGCGTCCAACTACGTGGACACTGCAGGGGAGGAAGGCAGGTTCCACGGCCACGGCCACCACAGCAGCGGCACGACGCCGACCGGCGCGGCGGCGTCGCCGAAGATGCGGAGGAGCTGGTCGTCCGCCGCCTCGGCGTCGTCCGGCGGCGGGCGGACACGGGTCCGGCCCCAAGTGCGTCTGCGCGCCGGCGACGCACGCCGGCTCCTTCAAGTGCCGGCTCCACCGCAGCAGCTCGCACGACCATGGCCACGGCCACCCGTCGGCCTCTCCTACCGCCGCCGCCGCGCCGGCGGCGGCCGTGCAGTCCTCGTCCTCCCGCACCGTCGCGGCGCAGTGACGCAAGAACGGTCTCTCGGACCAAGAAACGCCCAACAAGAAGAAGAGAGAGGGAAAAAAAGAAGAAGGAAAGAACATAATCTAAACCAAAGAACATTTGTGTCATTCATAAGAAAAGGGATATTATTTTGTGCCTCCCTTGATGTGGTGCCATTTGGAAAAAAAAGTCCCTTTTTTCCCCTTCTTTTTCCCATCTTTTTGTTTGGGATCTCCATTGAAGAAGTTGTCTTTGCTTCTACTAGGCATCCTACATCGTCTGCTTTTCCTCTGTCCTCTCGACTATGTCAGAAGAAATTGGAAGCATTAGTCCTATTGTTAAGAGTATGTGTGGTGCTCTACTATGTAATTAACATTTCAGTAAGATCCATGCTTGTTGAAGGTGTTGATTTTGTTCAGCCGAATTGATATCCTGGAAGAGCATTTCTAGTCACAAACAGATTTGCTGATAGGCTGATACAAATGAACCACTAAAGGGTAGGAGTAACTAGTATAGCAAAAAACGGAGTAGATTTGTTGGATAGAAGGTAGCAAAGCACAAATATCTGGCACAATCAAGAGGGTCTGTTGGTAGTTAAGCTGACTTCTCTGTCATTTCCTGCCATCGTGTTTTGTGTCAGTTTTTTAGGTTATCATGTCATGTGATGCTTCTGCAGCATGCTGACAAATGCTGCAGCCACGTTATCAGAGTAGGTACAATAGCCGGCTATAAGCCGGCTGTAACCATATATCGAAAAGAAAAGAGAAGAGAGAGAAGAAAGCGGGCTACAGATTTATAGCCGGCTGCAACACGGACTCCAAGATATTATATGTGTATGAGAGGTGGGACCGTGTATTAATGGTGCAGTATATTTTTATAGTTAACTATTGTATGAATGGGCTATTAGATTGGCTATAGATGTTTTGGAGCCAGTAGTTGGCTATACTATTGACCTTGCTCGCATGTTGGTAATGTAAACCACTGGTATTAGCTGAACAACAACAGAACAGCCTATCCTTATAGGGCCCCTTTGATTTGGAGGAAAAACATAGGAATTTTAGAGGATTTCAATCCTATAGAAAAATTTCCTATAAAGCCCTTTGAAACAAAGGATTAAATTCTATCTAATCCTTTGAAATTCCTATGGAATGGACAATCCTATAGAGATTTTGGAGGAAATTTAGCAAGAGTTTCAACCTCTTGCTAACTTTCCTTTGAGTCTATATCTCTCATCCAATTCCTGTGTTTTCCCTGTGGTTCAATCAAACGGTTATTTCTGTGTTTTTCCTGCGTTTTGCAATCCTCTGTTTTACACTTACATTCTTATCAAAATCTTACGTTTTTCCTATTCCTACGTTTTCTCAATCCTACGATTCAAAGGGGCCCTAATACTAGACCAGTTCTTGCGCAAAGTTAAGCAGGAGATTGTTGCCATGTCATGAGCCCATGATCCGCAGTTACCCTCAATTTTCCTGTAGCCTTGCATCTTTTCTTCCTGCAGACTGTATGGCCTTATCTTATCTAGACCTTGCTTTTAGGAGCACAAATGTCCTTCAGTGTCATCAACTCATCATAGTATGGCACTATACATTAGATGGATGTGATTTATTGGTTGGGTGCTCATCCTGTGTTATCTTGGTGTCTGATCAACTCAGGCAACCACTAGTTATTTGTGCTGGTCTGGATTTTGTCTTGGTGGTGGTGGTCCAGGGTAAGATGTTAGGCATAGTACTAATCTAGTTCATATTTTGACGTGATAAGCTGCAGCAAGTTCGATATTTTACTTTACTGAAACGTGGTTAACTCATTATCCGGAAGTACTTTTGCAAAACGAGATAAGCTTCAGTAGAAGTGTAGAACCAGTGAAATGAGAGGCTTGAGAGCAGATCAGTTCACCGTCAACGTGCTTTCTGCTTTTAGGCCCATCAACAAACCATGCTCTTTAGGCCCATTTGTGAAAGGCGCTTTTGATTTGAAGGAAATGCAATACTCCAATTCTATAGAATATTTTCCTTTATGATCGGATTGAAAATTATTGAACCCTACAAAATTCCTGAGGTTTGGAGGATTTTTAATATGAGGTCAAATCTTATGGAAAGTTTCCTATAAGTATATTTCTCTCATTCAATTTTTATGTTTTATATTTTTTTTTGTTTTGCACATATATTCCTGTTAAAATTTTATATTTTTTTCTTCTTCCGTTTTCTAACTATGCGTTTGAAAGAAACCCTAATCAGGAGTTTGTTTTCTTCCGATTCCCATCAGAATCTCGGACGTTGCATGAGCTGAGCGAACCCAGAGCCAAAGCCTTGATAAGATGGTGCCACGTGATCGTCAGGAAATATATTCGTTATCTTATTTTGTACCGAAATGCTGGTACCATGAGCTGTTCTTGTAATCTTGTTGGTGAATCAAGTCCAGAGAACAATGATTTGGGTGCGATTATTTGGAAGAAAATTCAAATTAAGCACGAGCTTCTGACAAAATAATTACACACAGCTAACTATGATCATGCATCTCCCTGAATATCTGGAGCGGAGTTTATCTCTGTCTAACTGCAGTACAGTACTTCTCTTTTGAGCATGATGGCCTTTGCTTACAGTCACATTACTGTCTGCAAGGTCCGTGAAAACAGTGGACAGGGCACGCCTGCGACACCATCACATGACTGCATAATCGCCTGAGCTGCCCCGCATGTGTCCGTCACAGATCTACCACGCTGGTGATTTCCCTGCACTGATCCATTGCTCAATGAGCCGTGAAAAGAGAAAAAGTTCAGAAAGAGAAGAGGCGCAAATGCTCATGCCAGAAGCGGTGTCATGTGAAAGATTTGTTGATCTTCTGAACAAACTCTTTAGCTCATACTTCCATGAATGTCCAGTGACTTGCCATCTGCATCACCGACTCGCCGTATCAAGATCTCTATCAAGTAGGGTGCATGCCTGAAATGAATCATTGTGGGGAAGGAAAGACTGCACCTTGCATTGCCGGAGCAGTAATAAATCTGTCGATTTGATCCTGGCGTGCTGCAGAAATGACACCGACCGTCGTGGCTGCACAGCAGAACAGCACAGGGGAACGCGATCTTTTCCTGAAATCGGATCCAATGCCATGGTTGATTGGTTGTTCTACTGCTAATCATTTTTTTTCCCTGGCAAAAAGGAAGGAACTTTTTCGTGCATCAGGGAGATTCGAGGGAGGCATGCTGCATCTGCAGTTCCAATTGGAGGGAGCATCATGTTCAGGTACTGTGTTTGCGTCTGGTGCATGCGCTTTCTTTTGCTTCTCTGTCCTGGTGGCACCTGTGATCTTCTTGGAATCTTGGTGGTGGAGAAGAATCATATCATTCTGTAACCACTCCTTTCAGAGGAAAGTTTCAGTTCTTTGGTGGTGACAGCCAGGCGAATCGGGTCTTAGGGCAACTATAAAGGTAGAGACCGGTATGGTCTCTACGTTAATTAGAGGCTATCATGTTTCAATAGTTAAGACAATATGGTCTCTAATCATTAATGTACCAAAATACTTTCTTACTAGTTATCTTTCTTTTATTTGACTCAATGCAACGAAAAATTTCCTAATAAATGCTAAGAGTCGACTCTATGCCGTTGTCATGCGTAGCAACCATCTTTCTCTTTCCTTCTTCCTCTCTCTTCCACGTCACCAAATATGTTTGCATGACAATAAAGAGAGACCGCTAATAAAAACCATTGTACATGCCCTTAGTTAAGAGAAAAGAAGGGTTCCTGCTATCTCTGAAGATCGTGTGTCCATCTGTTTCAGATACTGAGTGATGCTGCAGGATACTTCTTCGATTAGTGCATGCTTGCACAGAGCACAGTGCTATGAGGTTTTTCTGGACCTGAGATGCCACGTTGGATGGAACTGCTACCAAGCAACTCACTCCATAATGCAAAGCTTGTACTCCACGGTATAAGCTACTAATGGGTCCCACCACCAAACACTTTTGCTCTCTCTCTTTGGTTCGGATTTTGCAGCAAGGAACTCGGTACCAACTTTGGTCACACGGACCAGGCAAAGCCACGGTCCCCACTCTTCTCCCTCCTCCACGTAAGCCAGGAACAATATTGCCACACGCCACATCGCCGCATTGTACATGGCCTGACTGAGACTCCCTTGGCAGGCCGATCTAGTAATCCATGGCATGGAATCTTTTGAACCACAGTTTTCCACAGTTTTTTGAGATGCATTGTGTGGTTTTAACCTCACGATCTCATGCTCAATCCCTAACATGCTCATAATTTCTTCTTAAAAAAATATTTGAAGAGATGTCTCTCCCTCCAAATCTCGTTTTTTTATCCCTAAACCCTAAACCCAATAAATTATTGTATACACATTTCAGGGCATAAAAACCAGGGTTTTAAATCTCCTGCTATAGCTGTTTGAAAAGGGTTCTAGCTATTTGCTCTCGTGTACAATTTGACCACTATAGCTCCATTTAGCCCACTATAACTGTTTGAGAAGCTAACCGCTAAATGCCTTAGCCCGCTATTTAAACCATTGATAAAAACACAGATTTTCAGAAAGCACAGTACATATATAGCACATGTTCTTAAAGTGTTTTCTAATATTCAGACAAGTTCAACGCATCGCGAAGAAGTTAGGTGCCATCGTCCAGTACCTGGTCCTTACCAGGATCAGCTACGAGGAGTGGGTACTGCTCATGACAGTGAAGGTGATCCCTGTCTGATTTCTAGAATTCTTATTAGGCACAAGGGCTCTAATAGGCCATGGAGCCAAGGAGGTAGATTACCGGGAGGATAAGCTTTCTTCTAATATATTGACGTGCAATTCTTTTGCGCGTTCGCGAAAAAAACCGGGAGGATAAGCTCACGCTACCCATCGTAAGGACCATGCCACCTGAGATGCTCAGGGCACTGTCCACCAAACAGACGGCATAGTCAGCATGGGAGGTGATCAAGACCATAAGTGTTGGCGTCTAACACATACGCAAGGTGAAAGAGCAGCTGCTAATGCAAGGGATTCGGCGAGATCGAGTTCAAAAATGGTGAGGGAGGTCAGTGATTTTTTCCATCCGCATCACTGGTCTAGCCAACAACATCCGCGTCTTCGGTAGCAACCTCCCTAAAGCTGATGTACTGAAGAAATCTCTGCAGTGGCCCTGATCGAACATCTATCTCGCTGGATGAGTCATTGACATCGGGGAGTATATCTCAGTTGCGATCACGACCTAGGACAAATGTTCGAGGAGAACTTGTAGGGGTTCTTCACCACATCAGCTTTGGGGGATCGTCGTCCAACATGCAGATGCTATCGGCGAGGACAGTTCATGCGTATGGAGAAATCGTCGATCGCCTCGCCGTCTCTCATTATATGTTGCCCTTTCCCCTCGCATATATGTTGAGAGGCTAACATCAACATGTACAGTCATGATAGCCTCACATGCCATTTGTATCTCCCATTTGGTGTACATACCTGAGCATCTCAGGTGGCACGACCCATGGGATGGCGGCCAGCGCAGGACTATCCTGCTAGTAGTTCACCTCCTCGTCATCGTCAGGCTCAATGGCCTGCCGTAGCCCTTATTGCCTACAAGTTCACCTTCATGAGCATCGTCCACTCCTCGTAGTTGGCCTGATAAGGACTGGGTATTGACGTTGGCACCTGACTCCTTCACGACCACGGGAGGAAAAAAAGCTCGGGCTCGTGAGCTCAGCTCTGGCTTGGCTCGAGTTTGGTTGGCTTGGCTCGGCTCGTAGGCCAAACGAGCCAAGCCCAAGCATCCTTTTTAACTCGTTGCTGAAATGAGCCGAGTCCAAGCTGGCTCACGAGCCGCTTGTTTTGCCTCGCGAGCCTAGGCCATCATGTGTTATTATTTGTCAACTTAAAATTTATCATTAAGATTTGTAAGAATTGATATATAAACTTATTTAAATTTTACATATTGATGATTTGTTTTTGCTTTTTTTAATAACTAGGAAGGTAACCCGCGCATTCTCGCGGGCATGTGTCATATGCTAAGTTCGAGTATTAAACGGAGAACATCTGCTACGATTTCTCCATAAATTGTTTTCATCGGCATTAGTTGCTTTTATAATTTTCTAACCTATTAATTTTATATTGTATCATATTTAAGTAATATATATATAAGCAATTATTTATAATCTTCTTTATCATTTGAAATTAAGGAAGACTTTTTTTTTTAGAAAACATGTCAACGAAAGTAAAAGTAAGGTGTATTTTTAATTGCATATCTATTGTCATAGTTCATTAAAGAAATAATTAGGTGGAACATGAGGCTCCAATAAATGTATGGGTTTGTATAGCCTAATATGATTGATGTAGTTTGAGTGGTGATCCATAAAGGAACATTTCATGTAGGGTGGGTGACAGGCTCCTTGCAGCTTAACATGAATATGATAACAACGAAATATAATTGCATAGTAAAAATTTGGAAATATCATGTACCATGAATACATGCTTTATATATATATAAGATAGATCTAACGATTATAACTAATAGATTACCGATTTAAAAGGCATATGAGTATTGCAAAGTTATTGCAAAGTGAGTGCACCTCAATCGTTAGGTTTCTTGTGTGGTACTTGCCTACCCGGGTTCAAGTCCTAGATTTGACACGGGTGTTGGCATTTACGGCTAATTATTTTTTCAATGGTAAGTGATGTACCCATCGATAGCGAGGTGACATACCCATCGATAGCGAGACGTCGTGGTAACTTCGTCAATCTCAAAATGTACTGGCTCAGTCTTTTGGAGGTACTAAAGGGGTAGGGTGCGTGCGCGCTGTGTTTCTAAACAAAATTCAATATTATTGATTGTTTCTGTTTTAGTTTTATAGCTAAAAAATAAGGAGGGGACGGCAAAATCTATTTGATTTTTTCTTAAAAATATATGGATTAGTGAACAACAGCTAGTCGATAGAATATTTGTAATGATTTTTTTAATAATATAGTTAACTTGTTCTTTAATTTTAAATTTTATAGTAAATAACCTAATTTATCTCCTACTTAAGCTACATTCGATCTCATTAGTTGAGATTACGTAGGGCACTCAAAACGATGTAGGCCATTAACGAACGATTAATTAATTATTAAATATTATAGACATGAAAAGAGTTTTTTTTATAAAAAAAAGTCTATTAGTTTGGAGAACATGCTCAAGACAAATAAGGGATAGCCAATTTTATAAGCACTTTACAACTCAGCCTTAAATTTGTTATTTATGTACCTAGAAAAAGTACAAATCAAAAGCGTAGATTGAGTTATTAACGGCTAAAATCCTAACCGTGTTTAGCGAGAAAAACATTCGACATATTTTTATACAATACATTTTTTGTTTTGTGTTTCTGACAATATGTCTTAAGTAATATTTAATTACTCATTATTTCATCCTGAACTATCAATTTAGGCCCATTGATACAAATAAATTCTATCTATACTCAACAATAATATTCTGAAATGATACGTTTATTTGATATTTTATATTATATTATACATCTATTTTTGGCTGTGCATGTTTTGTCAAGTAATATATTTTTCTTATACTATCATCTTCACTAAATATATGACGTTGGTCATCAATATATAAAAAACAATAAAAAAAACAAAGTAAGTACAAAGAGCGTTTTCTTTCGGTAGTTTCACTAAATATTTAACGTTGGCCGTCATAAAATAAAAAAATACAGAGAAGTGCAAATCCACGTTCACAGTTTTTTTTTTTCATTCCAGTAGTACGTACGTATAACGTCTGTTTTTTGCTGTATATCATTTCTTCTTTTCTCGGTCGTGGTTGTTATTCGTACGTACATATGCCTTCTCAGCTTTTTTAGTCAATATTTTTTATGGAAAGTTTTACTGGTAAATTAGGAGGGATAGATTACTATTTATATATAATATATTTATAACAAATCTAATCTAATGGTTTAACTAATGGGTCCACTAACTTAAATGAAAATCGGCGCTAGATTTTTTTCTTTTTTTCTCAGAATTTCTAAGTTTTTTCTATTTATTAGAGCTCCATATGACAACTTAAGAGCGTTTTTAGAGCACCATGTGGTAGTATGAGAGCGTTTGTAGGAAGTTTAATAGACTTTAAATTAGACAGGTTAGTCATAAATAATTTCAAGATATATATAAGCATATTTGCACGATTTAGATATATAGTTGCTAAATTTTTTAACATGAATTTTGCTTTTCTAATCAATAAAGCATGAAAATAGATAAGAATATAACGAAGGATGATGGTACTGTAGATAATGGCACGTACGTACCTACATTACATATAGGCCTGAGCGGGGCCGGTTTAGGAGATTGAAAATCTAATGGTACTTGTAGAATCTAATGGTTATAATAATGGGTCCACCAAATTTAATGAAAATCAATGGCTGGATGTTTAGGAATTTCTCTAATTTATTATAGTGCCACATGGCTGCTTAAGAGCGTTTGTAGGATGCCACGTGGTGGTTTAGGAGCGTTTGTGAAAGTTTAATGTACTTTTAGTATATATATAATAATAATAATATAATAATAATAATAGTCCATCTATTATCTTATAATATTTATTTATTATACTTGATTGATTTCTATATCTCGAACTATTGTTGACGAAATAAAGAACATGTTAGGAGTGTATAATGGAAGCCAATGCCTAATGGCACGGAAGAGGTGTGCAACTTGATGGCGTATTTGCTTTTTTAGATTGTTCTAATTTAATGGTTTAAAATTATGGGTCTATCGGATTAAGGGAAAATCGATGGTTAGGTGTTTTGTTTTTATATAAAATGGCTTTTATATGTAAATAATTTATTATAGCGTCAATTGGTGGAATGTATATATGTACGTAAAGATAATAACCTGTTGTTCACTGAGGTACATATACACGTATGTTTCACATTATATATAGCTAATCTTGCCAGAGGGTCGTAACTAATCTTGGCTGCCATTTAAAATTTGTTTTGACGGAACTAATTTTGAGATAAATATGGCGAGGCCCAAGATCGTTTTGTCAGACCCATGTCCGACGTCCCCACTTGCGTATTCTAAATAAGGTAACATCGCGTGGGTCCTTGTCTTCTCACGTTGCACCACGTGGCAGCTTATGAGCGTTTGTAGGATATCCACTTGGCGCGTTGAGAGCGTTTATAGAAAGTTTAATAGACTTTTAGTATATAACTAGGAAGGAAGCCCGCGCAGATGCGCGGGCATCTTATTTATTGTTTTATGAAAATGTTGATTAAAAAGGTCACATCTCGCTATTTGTACACCCTAAAATAAGCCGTAGACATTAATATATTTAAATGATAAGGATGTCTTCTAAATTAAAGAAAATCACTTTGTTCTAGTTACATATAAACTTCCCTATTGTCACTACAATTTATTATCACTATTTAAGTTGAGTACTTATTAATAGATGAAACTTCATATGTACTAATAAAATAAGATTAATATATAATTAATATACTAAGGGACTGTTCGAAATATATCCAAAATAAACCTTACCAAAATTTGGTAAGTTGGCAATATTACCAAAATTTTGGCAGGATTTCTTATGTATTTACCAAAGTTTGGCAACAAAATAAATATAGGTATTTTTTTTGGCGACTTTGCTTAAAAAAGGTATGGTTGAAAATGACATCAATCTGAACTGCCCCTAAAATATCCACTACACCTAAGTGTTCTTGTATCACTTATTTCCAAATTCATATAAAAACATTTAAAAATGTCTTGTACCAATTAATAGGATAACATCTTAAAGTTAAACATAAATGCCCCGTACGTGTGAAGCTGATCTTAGCCGGGAAGACTTTTTTTCTCTGTGCCTTGAAACATGGGTCCTGCATCGATGTAGTCGTGCCCTTGCATACCAGTCTAGAGCACAATTTAATGTCTGATTCACTATCACACCCTCATGGAGTATTGTATTGCATAACTAAGTAGTAAGTTGCGCACTATTGGCAACGACGGTGACCTCCAATGGGGTTTTCCCAACTCAGCTATGTATACCCCTGCTCTATGATAGCATAACAAACTCTGTTGTTCATGCTTAATGCTTTTCAAGGAAAAACAAAGACAAAGATAAGATGGAGATGATCAAAATAGTTTTTTTTCTAAAAAAAGAATTTTTATGATATAGATAGAATACTCTCTTTTGAAAATGAGCGATGCTAATCATTCGGCAGAATAAAAAAATTATAGCTAAAGAGACATACCACCAGGATAATCTCCATAGCACTATATTACTATCATCTATATTTTCAATAAATATCTACAATGTAGCACTTGGTTTATTTTCAACACCTATTTTTGATAATCATATGAGACACCTTTAAGAATGTACTGTATTTATTATTCAAACATATGTATAATAAGTTAATAACTAATTCGTGAGAGTATACTTAAGTCACGTCGGTGGCGTGTATGATATGCATGTATCAATTATACCTGATATGTTGAATTTCCTCAATTATAAGAAAAATATATGATGAGTAATTTACTGCGCGTATTACTTGATTGTTTATTTGTTGTCAAATTATTTGGCCAGGGAAATAAAATATACATATATAACCATAAATCTCATCATGATAGACTAAAGGGCTGTGTTATAGCAAGATCATTGTCTGAAATATTTTTATAATATATTTTCACATCTATGTACCATATATGTTGCTCACTTCTCAAATACCAATCAAGTAGTTTTGAAAAATTCCAAAAACACTTTGAGATTGAACCAATTAAAACTAAATCATATCTACTTGAAAAAAATACAACTAAATTTTGTTGTTTTTTTATTTGTGTTACAAATGCAAATTTAGATTAGCATCTTATATTTTTCAAGTGATATTTGACACCCTAAAATATGATGCGAAATTATTTAAAAAATTATCATAACATTAATTACTATTTGTCGGCTCTCTGTACCGTGATGTATTTAGTAGGACCATAATATAACCTTTATAATACATCAATAGTTGATTTAGATAAATGAATACAACGGGATCACAAATTAGATATATAATGTTAAAATTATTTTAAAATACGAACGTTTAAAGTCCATTGATTTGACATTTTATATTGATCTAGTTTATCTATTCATATTTGCATATTTGTTATGGCAGAAAATTATATTTTAGAGACCGTTGATTTTTTTTCCGAGGGTACTATATACAGATTTTTCTTAATGTTTTTATAGTACGTATGTTTTATTTTCTTTTGGCGAACCGTACATACGTAAGCTTATCTGTTTTTCCGTAGTACGTACTGTACGTACTTTTGCTCTTTTTTTTTTCAGCCAACTGTTACATCTATATATTTCCTCTCGCGCGTGTGTGTAGGAGGAAGGTATATACATATATATATATATTTAATCTAAAATAACGGTCTATTAATTTGCGGAAATCAACAGCGTGTATAGATTTTCTTTTTCCATATATAGTACGTACTGTACATACTTTTGGCTACACAGGAGAAAGGAATTATATTCTAAAATAATGTGAAAATCAACGGTGTGTATATATAGATCTAATCTAATGGTCTAAAATAATGGGTCCACCAATACAAGTGAAAATCGACGGTGAGATTAGACAGTGCCACGTGGCAGCTTATGAGCGCTTGTAGGAGTCCCACGTGGCGGCTTGAGAGCGTTTGTAGGAAGTTTAATGGACTTTTAGTATATAATAGATAGATACTAAAATATATATGAAGAGGTGTTTCAAAGGTAAGGATTGCAAGTCAGCTCGAGCTAGCTTGAATCAGGAAATGAGCCAAGCCGAACTCAAGTTTTAGGTTGTTTCCGAGCCGAGCCCGGCTCGTTTCCACCCTTATTCACGACGCGCCGCCACGATGATCTCTTGTGTGCGTGCATCATGGTTGAGGGCTTGAGGCTACAGAGTGGGGGCCAAGGGAGAGAGGTATGACGACACTTGGGTGGTGTGCAGGAAAGCCGGTTGGCTGGTGTAGATTGCGTTGACACGGCATCAAGGAGCAACTTGGCTCTGATTGTTACAATTGAGACCAGAAATCACAAACACACACGTATTGGAAGAATGCAAGAAAAACGCAAAGGGGTATTGGTGAGTTGGTAGTGTTTTCTGTTGCATTAGAAGAACTTAAATAGACTATAATCTCACTGTCTCTCTAGGCGTTCCAGGCCATGCATCCTACAATTCTGATATGCTTACCATGCCCTCCAACTTGACCGCTCCATCACATGGCCGAGGGCATGTGATGCACACAATGTTGCCTAAGACTCGGGACTATTTTGACGTGCTCCATGAACTCGCTTGGGTAAGAGGCTATCGACACGACAACGACCAAACCTATTCTTACTTTTTGATTGTTTCAATGAGAAAATTATTGAAAGGGAAAATAAGAATTCTAGAAATCAGACAGAGATCGCGCTCAACGGGAAAAAAAAAACAGAGAACAAGTAGGATTGATTCATCACCCAGTGTTTATGAGCATCTTCTATATATTCTGAACTTTTCTGAACATTGCTGGGCCTAATCAACGCGGGCCGCGAATTTAGGTGATCTCACCGGCAATTTAGCACGCCTATCTTTAACCTTCACCGTTAAGCATGGCTTTACTTTCACTGGTTCACAACTAGATCACATGCAAATCGATCTAACAGAAAAGCTAATCTTTCTGTTGCCTGAATCCAGATAGCCTTATCCATGATCTATATATCTGTCACTTCAGAGAGTGTTCGTTTCACCACAATTCTATCGCTCCCGCGAAGCACGGTGTGCCTCGCCGTGCGATCGATTCAGTCATTCAGGCCATGTTCTAGAGATTTTGTAGGATCTCCATTGCTACATATGCCTCCAAGGTCTTGACATGCATTGATGCATACCTAAAGGTCTTGACAATGTATGTGCAGCTCATGATTGACAAAGCCTGCATGCTTGATGAAGATGACGCCATACTGTCTCTGTAAAAAAAAAAACCCCAACTTTTTTTATACAAATTTGGATATAGCATAGGTCTAGTTGATTTTTTTGAGACTGAGGGAATATGTCTCTTACATAACATATCTTGAATGCTGATAATTTTAATCAGCTAAATATTCTTTTCACTACCCTCTGCTAGTATATTTTAAGCTTGTGGTTGTGCTCCCATATACTGTTGAATCTGGCCCTGCATGCTACAAGAACTAAAATGTGCATGACAAGATTTGCGACCCTTGTATTTAGGCAATTAACTGCCCTTTCGACTCATCAATGGTCAAGTGACATACTGACATATACTAGATATTTGATAAATGAAAGCAAATACAATACCCTCATTCCATTAAAAAAATAATAAAATAAAATAAAATAAAATCAACACTATACCCTCACAGCCCACTAGTCCACAGAGAACATCTCGCCAGTTGCATCATTGGTCATTATCAACATCGTTTCTATTTGGTTGAAAATTTTTACATTAGCTTGCATTAGGAAAAAAATTCTGTGCAGACCGGCTGCAAACCCCACGCCGTGCATACCTGGGTGCATCGATGCAGGCCTCTGACCGCCTAGTTGGTTTAGAAAACCGTGCAAGCTTCGCCACTGGTACTTGTCAACTTGAAGAAAGGTTGATTTGCTGCGTGCGACGCATCGCCACAACGAGTTCAGGCGTATGCTACTTGGTCTATCCGGCAAATGGCTCTTCTCGGCGTCAGTTATCCTCGAGGAAAGCAGGCGCCACACACAGCAAGAGATAAGGAGGAAAAACGGGTAAAGTATGTAGCTCTAGTTCGTGTTTAGTACAGTACTTACAATCTTCCATCCTGCAGTCAGAGCCTGTCACTGTAGGAACAATTTAATCTCATGGTGTTTCTGGATGATCGCGATCGCCCTGTAATGAATCACCGCTGATCAAATCTTCAGTCCAAAATATTTTATAGAATTATAGTAGTAGAAACTTAGATAATGGCTAGAATGTTGCTGCCATTCAGAACGGGGCTGCTCGATTCAATTGTTATGACAAAATTAGTCTACACCATGTGATTGATCTTTTCTCAAATCTCGTTGACATGTAGTGCTCGGTACAATTTGCGCAATGGCCCTCCACACGAATTAGCGTACTTACTGCACGAACTGTGATGACATCACGAGTTCTGTGTGAACTCGCCGTGACTTCGCACCCTCATCCGTAGCAATGGGTATACTTCTACCAAGTCATGCTAAACATGTATATTCTATAAAATCGGTGAGAAAAAAGTATTATTTTCAATTTTTCCCCTCTTCACCTAGGATATGGAGATAATATTCTCTTTTTTGACCGGCTCATCTATCTCACCTTTTAACTAAACACACAAAAAAAAAAATCGAACGATCATCCTCCATTCAGTTCCATCCAAACCAATCAAACACATTCTATCCTAGTTGGCATAACCAAACTCAGCCATAGTTTGAATATATATAGTTATCGAGATCAGAGAATGCCCGATTACTAATCATGCAAAAGGAGTATAATATGCATCTAGCATATAGGAGTATAAATTTAGACTTTCAGACTTTCAGTAAACCCCCCACATCATCATGTCATTATCGCATACTATGCATGTGCATAAAGAAGTCCCAACTAACTCCCAAGCCAGCAAATTGGTTGGCGGGCACTCAAAGGTTTAGTGCCGTGCCGGGCGATTCTTGCAAATCGACATGTGAGTGATTCGGGAGGTTGCCCAGTCTATCAGAACGGACCCGAGGATATAAAACACATGATTTTTACATGTGCCCGAGCGAAGCAAGTGTGGAATTCGCTGGGAGTTGAAGATAGGATACAACGTCTATGTATGACGGAAAGATCGGGTTATATAATTCTTGAGGAAATATTAATCAGGGAGGATCAACTTCAGGATCTTCAGGTGGGATTTGCAGAGCTTGTCATCACAGCTGCCTGGTATATATGGTGGGAGCGACGACAATTGGTCCATGGCGAGACTGTTCAACGTCTGGCAAGGTCTGGCATGGCAATTGCAGCTCTCACCAAGAACTATAAACTGGCAACAAAGAAAGATTCAGTCTCAAGACAAGGATGGAAGAAGCCACCGGAGGGTAAAGTGATGGTGAATGTTGATGCCGGGTTCGATGAGATGGGTGGATGTGGTAGTGTTGGCTCTGTCATCAGAGATTGTTCAGGTGGAGTTCTAACGGCTGGCTCATAGTTTTGTACCGCATCTGGTGGATGCTCCGATGGCGGAGGCCTTTGCGCTGAAAGAAGGACTGATGCTAGCTCAGCAGATAGGATGCAGTCGGTTGATTATCCAATCGGACTGTATGGAGGTAGTACAAATTATGACGGATGGTGGCTTCACAGCGAATTCGGCAGCTGCAATTTATGAAGATTGCATCATCCTATGGAGTGGTTTTGCTGATATAACGATAGAACATTGCAGCAGGGAGGCGAACCAGGTGGCTCACAACCTAGCTAGAAGAGCTCGAGAGTATGAGACAAATTATACTTGGGTCGATGAGCCCTCTAGATTTATTTTAGACTCATTGATAAACGATGTAACTATCTTGAATGAATGAATAAAGTTTAGCCGGTTTGCTTAAAAAAAAAAGTGGATCGTACTGAGGAGGAGGTCCCCTGTCACAGGTTCAGTATCTCCGGTTTGCTGTGATTGGGTCGTTTGCGCCAATGGGCTTCCAGCTATCTGGGCCAAAATGGAAAGCCCGGACAAGAGGCAATACACATTCCTTCGGGCTAGCAAACATGCAAGGAATAAGTTCATTAATTGTCCTTCCATTTGTCGCCAAGCTTAAAATTTGTTCTGGAAACGAAATACCACATATAACCCATCCCCAACTCACAATACCATGTCAAATTTGGCCCCTCAATAATATAGGGACCAGTTTTTGATGGAGCAGGGTGTTTGCTGATTGGTGAGGAGGGGGCTGCGGTGGTTTGCCCCCGTCCAGCGAAATCTCCTCTATCCTATCAGTTCAGTCCTATGGTGGCGGCTCGGTGGTGGAGCGATGCTCGGAGGAAGGCGATTGGGGCACCGGCGCACCGCCAACATGCTTCTGGCTTTGGGGCCGGCATCCAGCACCTTGCTTGTCCGCGACCACGTGCGCGCCGACGCCTGCAGGCACAGTGCCACCCGTGCTGCCGCTGGATGGCACCTGCAGGCGCGCGTCTTGGGGTGGACAAGGCCTAGCCACGGTGGCAAGAAGAGGTGGTTGCGCGGCGTAATGGGGAGCGCCATGCTGTGAGCGGCGCGGGTGTTCGTGTTCTTCTCCGCCGCCATGCTAATACCAGTATGACAGCTGTTACCCGATACTTGTGATACCTGGCACCTCATACCTGTGGTATCTGGTACTTGATACCTGTGACACCTGGTACCCGATACTTGTGATACCTGGCACCTAGTACCTACCTAGTACCCGATACCCCCGATACTTGTGATACCTGACATCTAGTACCTACCTAGTACCCGATACCTGATACTTGTGGTACAGTATGGTGTACGCTAATTAATCACACATTAAAATTGTTCCGTGACTTCACTTTTTCACGGTATCCCATGGACTAGCTGCTCTCTAAAAGAATCTTTCAAGTGTATGATATTGTGATAGTGCTTTTTGACCCAATTCTACCAAGACTACTTTTGCTAGCCGAGAGTTCTTGCGTTGCAACGGGAAAAAAAATGGGTTTCTAGCTTATTAAGTCAATTAAGCACATATTTGGTTCAAGTATTACTTTTATGACTTTGCTTACTGAAGAAGTAGGTAATTTCAAATTTTAGAGAGATACAACAGTGAAATATGAGAGGACTTTGGAGGATGAGTGACTAGCCTATTTGGTAGATCGTTGATGGTGATATGGTAGCATATATCATGGGGCATAAATGTTAGGATATGTCATCCGTACAAAATCCCTTATATTATAGGATGGAAGGAGTAGTTTATACGGAGGGAGTAGTTTATAGATTAGTGGTTGAAGTTCTATAATAAAGATTTAACCTGTAAACATGAAATAATCATAAGTGGAGTACTACATACTACAGTAACAGAATATCCCTTTCTCAGCTGCCAAGCATGCAGCCATTTCAACAAAGTCACAAATGGTCCAGAAAAAAAAAATGAAAGTATAGTACTATGACAAAGTAACTGAACTGATACATCTTTAACACAAGTAACTGAGCTGTTACAAATTTCACAAGTAACCGAGATGTTACACCTTTATTGACCTGCCCTCTATCTTGTACAATTCTATATGGATACCAGAGGTAATCAAATCAGAAGAAATGAGGCGCAGCACGGCGTCGAATAATCCGCCTTCGCTAGCAGCAAATGCACATTCTACAGGGACCAAGCCTTTTTCCGCCTTGAGATCACGGGGAGAAAGACACTGCAATTGGCATGCTTGGTGTCCAGCCCACACACAACAAGGTGGCCTGATCCTCTGTTTCTATTCTATGATTTCTATCATTCTATGGCTACAACAATGTTAGTAAGTGACCGAACCAATTAAAGAATGGTTGGCTAATGGCTACCTGTCTCGTTTCACCCCCATTTTGCTCAAAAAAAAAAAATTACAGCGGGGATGAAACGGTGACGATTCTGCTTCAACGTAGGGTAGGGTGGAAGAGGGAGGCTGGAAAAGCCCTGTTATGATGAGGACCAGTCGTCGGGGACGGCGAGGAAGTACCTCGACATGGCCTTCCTGAACCTCTTCTTGTACTGGACCGGCGATATGACGGTGGGGGCCTCGTTCTTGGGGCCGCCCAGGATGCCGGAGGCCTTCACCCACGTCTCCAGCTGCTTGTCCCAGGTGTACTGCCGGAGGAAGTCGATGATGCCGATCACGAGCTCGTTCTTCTTCTCGTCGACGCCGACCAGAAGCGAGTAGTCCATGACGTCCAATGACTGCAGGAATGAATCGTGTATTCGTGTTATACTGACTGTTTCTCGCAAACAAGCAGGTGGTGAAATCAGGTAGTCGTGTTTTAGATTAATGCATATAATAGGCAACTCGAAATCAGGTACTCGATTTTTAATTATCTCATGCTGGTGTTCGAAACAATCGGTACACCACATTAATGTGGAGATAACACAACTACTATTCTTGGTAAGACAAGAAACTATCATCTTTCTCTCTGCATAGTTCAATAACTAAAAGGGAGAGTGTACAAGGAGATAAACAACAATATAAGATTGTAAGGTCACATATTCAGTTAGATTCCATTGGGATCTATAAGTTCTAAACCATATCAAATCTTTAATGACATCTAGAAATAAATAAATTAGGCTTTGTTTGGAGCAGAGGAATTCAGGCAAAAAGGAAATATCATTTTTGTTTACCAAATGAAGTCCAGGCAGTTTTCATACACACGGCAAAAGGCTGCTGTTTTGTCATACACACGGCAGTTTTCATGCCACGGAAGCGAAATTGTATACAGGAGTTTCTTTTACGACAAACAAGCATGGCAATCAAATTGAAATTTAAGATTTAGTCTCTAAAAATTGGGAATATGATATGACAGTCAAATCCAAGGTCTAAGAAGTAGGGAGAGGTACATACCGCAAGGAATAATGTATCGTTCCAGACAGCTCTTTCCATTCTTTGTTTTGCCTTGCTCCCCAAAAATATAGGATTTGTATGCAGTGCCTCTATGAGATTAGAATCTAAAAGTACTTTATTGTGGCCGGATGTATCAGAATTATAGCGTGACCGCACGGAACCCTTTAGGTCATAGACCCTAGATATTGTTCGTTGGAAGAAAATGTTCTCCATCACCATAAGATCCATCTTTACCTCACGCCCTCCTTTCAAGCCCTTAATACTAACCTGGATTAAAGCAAAGACAGTAAATTACCAAAAGCTCAAATCAAGAAGAGTGTGTGGACAATGCAAATAAGACTTATGACAGACCTGATAAAGTCCCATTATTTTAGCCAAACAAGTCGGGCTCCTAGAAGTTAGTGATTCTGCCAAGTGCCTGAAATAGTGAGGAGCAAATCCTATAAAAGAGTCCAGCTCTGTCTTGGTGACCTGTTTAATTATGAATCTCTCATCCATTGTCTTTGCAAAGTATACATTGCTTTTTCCACCTTGTGCACTCCATCTCTTACAACGACTTAGTGAGCGTATGTAATCAATTTCACCTGGACAGCATTTCTTTCTAAGAGCAGCAAACTGCCTTGCAAAATAACATGTCACAGAAAACTTTGTATTATCAGCAGAAAATGCTTCATCATCAAAAGAAAAACTGAAGTGGGTTCCTTTAAATTCTGAATGGCCTTCTTGTGGGGGCAAAGATTCCTCAAATTGGTTACTACTGGGCATGGCACAATTTACTGGATGATGAAAGCTGCACTTCGTATCCATTTTATGTGCGATGTGTTCATTGTATTCTTGTGATGTCATGGCATACGATACAATACTGGTTGGCTCATCATCATAGACAGCAACAACAACGCCACCTTCAAAGTTAATATGAGGCAGTAATAGTCGTGCCCCATCACTCACCATATGAGCAGCAGACCTGATATACTTTGGCAAATGAGTAAGAACATTTAAGTTTCCTCTTTCCCTGGGAGATATGTGAGAAAAGGCCCTCCGCATGTTTGTCAGCGGATCTTTTACTAGGCTTGTCAAATCTCTAAAGGAATCAACTGACTTTGAGGACAAATGCAATGAAGCAGGCAATAATCCCGTTGATTCCCGCTGATGCAATCTGAATATAGAATCAAATGAATGGATGCGAACAGGGGGGATTGCTTTACTGTAACTTGGATTTTCATTGCCTTTGGTTGTACTCTCAGGGAGGTTGTTGTGTAATTCGCAAGATCCACTCCATGCCATATCTATTTTATCAGATAAAATAGATGCAAGTGAGGGTAATCTCTCCACTGGTTCTGTCTTGATGGAATCTTTTGATAGACTCTGTGCTATTCCCGACACATCAAATTTGCTGAAAACCAAGTCAAGGCCTCCTATATCATGCACAAAACTATCCACCATACCAACTGGCAAATCTATCTCAGGCAAGATAATCTCAGTGTCCATGGAATGGCCCTCTCTAGATAGCAGAGATTTTCTTAAACTTCCTGAAGAACACTGTGGACAAGTAGAAGGCTCTTGATGCATTTCTCCATGATTTGTAATTGCCTGGTGTAATTCAGCTTCCGAACCCTTTATTCTAGAAGCATGGCCATCTTTTTTTATTGAACTTATGTTACAAAGCCTGCAGTCCCAAATGTAAGCATCTAGGAGGAGACCACGTCTCAGACGGTTGAGCTCCAAAATATCAATACTTGATTTCATGGAATGGGTAATCCCCTTAAAAACTGGTAGAAGCAAAGTCTGCCAAACAAAAACATTACAGCGAAGTCAACACAAAAACATTGAAGCCTAGTATAAATGGAACAAAAGAAAAATAAGAAGGTACCACCTCATATTCATTTCTTTCCATGTTAAGCAAATCCTTCATCTCAATGATCTGTCTTTCTATGCCAGTTTTTAATGATTCATCCATGGTGATGATACTCTTTTCAGTATTAGAAAGGAACCTATATACCTCCGCATGTAAGGATTCCATTTCACCAAATACCTGTAGAAATATGTTGCAAGCAACACATTATTCATGTTATAACCAAAGTTCAGGATGTGAACATGGAAATGGCACATTTTCAAGCAAAAAATAATAGCATACCGCAACTGCCTCTCCTTTAACCCATTCTTGTGTACTATGGCAATTGAAATCTAGCATTGAGGGTGGCAGGTTAACAGATAAAGTAACCATAGGACTGTACTGGAAGACAGCTACCATATTTCCGTACCTGCAATATTGAAGCAAATCGAAACATTAAACATTACTGTAGTATTGGATAGTGAGAAACTGAGAACACGGGATGATGGGAACGTAAACAAGCTACATACCCATAGAAACGAAGGCAGTCCCTCTGGAGAGAGTGACCACAACTGGCAATTCGGTTGGCAGTCGCATGATTCGAAAAGCTGAGCTCTAGGAATTTCCCAAATGAGAGACCCCAAGCAGCATCGGACATGATTACTCTATGTGATGCAGGAGGCATTCCATCCTCGAGTTTGCATCTCGTGCATCTGTGCCACATCCATATCCTTCCATCATGTTCACCTGGTAATTTTTGAGATACAAGACGTCTAACACTGATTATTAGGCTTCCATGCTGGTGCTTGTAGCACCTAACATGTGATTCTGAATGCTCCTTACATGACGGGCAGCAATATGCCTGAATAGAAATAAGGATGCATTACCTAATTAGTACTGGTAGAGTAAAACTATGTGTTATAGAGTGCGTAGATGAGCACAAAAAGTACCTGGTCAAATAAGTCTTCTCGAAGGTATCTCCCAAGTGGCTTATCAAAGCTACCATAAAATTTGATGCGGAAGAGGTGAGAACGCTCGCATGCCAAGCTTTTTGGGATGCATGTGCTTGAGAATGAAACTAAGATGCTCTGATGGTTGTCAGTACCAGGGAAATAACCACCTGAAAGCTTGTTCTGGTCATTCAGGCCTCCAACATGAAAGTCACTCCCACAGTTTTCCAGATTATGTACTTCTCCAAGTATATTAGCCGAAACACCAACTGGAGATTGCAAAGAGTTGCACGGATCATAATATGGTGTCACACCCATACTACCAAGGTCATTGCCCAAGGAAACTGAATGCACATTGCATAAAGCATTTGGATGGTGCGAGTGGAACGAATTGTCACCTTTAATATGATTGGCAGGGGATTCAACCTCCCTATGTTCAGATACTATTCCCTGGCTGTCCCCATCCAATGGTAAAAAAGTTGGCGGTCCAGAAATACCATTAAAGATCTGGCTGATAGAAGCATTGTGTGCATATTTTTCTTCTTCAGTTCTCAAACTAACAGGACTACCCTGATTAGCATAACAAGATGATAGGTGCTCTCTATTGGTTTGCGTTTCTGGTGCACCTACAGAAGATGTTGAAGGAACTCTTGGAAGTGTTGCACCCTCGTCCGCAAAGAATGACGTTTCAAGGGAGAGATGATAAGCAGCAAAGACTGCAAGTTGCATTACTCGCTTAATTCTTTTTAATTCATCCCGGCAAGCTCCTCTGAGTAGAACCTACATGGAGGGTGGCACATTTAGCTGGTATAAAAATAAATGAGTAAATGCTGCAACTTATGTTTGAAAGGCAATCCTAATAATCCAACACTTCTCAGTACACGAAAAGAAAGATCAAGTGCATCATAAAAATAGTGAGAGGCCATTTTTGTAAATACTCTTTTTTTTTTCTTAAATATATACCGTGGGGGCCTCCCTCACTGTGCTTTATAAAAAAAAAAGTAGTGAGACAAGAAAAAAAAGCCAAAAAAACTAAGGCAATTTGATCAAACATCTTCACAAAAAGATCATTACCGTGCAACCCAAACGCTTCATACAGCCTTCAAAGAACATAAGTGTCTTAGTTGACTTTTTCTCCGAATGTTCTGTTGAGGATTCTAGAACTTTTTCCACCTTGAACGTGTCACAATGTCCTAGTCTTGCTGAGACAATGTTGTCAATTGATGAGGCAATTTGACCACCCGTGCATCTTGATATCCTATCCAAAAGTGGCCTCTTCACATTCAGAACTAATGAAATATCTTTTGCTAAGAGCTCCTGAGCAAAAGAAGAGACACTTTTCTCAACAAGCAGCACATTAGGTCGTCTTGACTCGATCTTTCCAACAATCATTCTGAGATGTTCCTTTTCCTACATTAAGAACACTCATCAGCATGGCCACAACAAAAAGAAAAAAAGGATAATTGGAAACATGAACAGACACAAACCTGTTCAAGTATAGTTCCTATAGAGGCTAGTTTATTAGAAACTTTCTGGTATTCAAGTGCCCCTCCTAAAATGAGCAATGTGGCATTCTGGTGCTCAGAGACCATGCGTTTATGTTTTACATTCTTGGAGCAAACAATTCCTTTAACAAAATTGCTGCATGCAATGAGATCCATTAGTGTCGTGTAATGATGATGAGAAGATGCATGAAATAAGTAGGCAACAATACAGACAAGCACAAACCTCTCACTTGGTTTCCCCGATGCTATGCATTTAATCTTCACGTAATCACTAGGATCCATGCTACCACCTTTCTTTGTATCAGGTTTCACAAAGTTAGCTGCTTGCCATGCCAAAGAGGACACTATCTCAAGCCAACCTTTTGATTCTTTGTCCCTGGCCAAACTAATAGCTTCCCCTGTTAACAACTGTGCAACTAGAGCTTGAAAATGCCTGAGCAAATCATTTTGAACATTCTCTATGTGAGATCCATTAACGGAACTATCAACACCAGCAAATTTATCAGCACTGAAGCAATTAGGCACAAAAAAATTGCTGGAGTCACCATATTCATCGTCCTCATCATCAAATGCACATAATTTTGATTCAACGTCATCGCTCTCATCTTCAGGAGGTGGTGGGTACCAAATATCATCATCAAAATCAACAATACGGGACGATTTATGCTCCTCTTCACACCAGGAAGCTATGCTAGCACCGACATGCTCCCGAGCATCATCTGAGTCCGACATGGTTGTAGCACCATGATCAGAAGCATCATTCTGCCTAACCGTAGGGCTCTCTGATGGGCTTGGGGTTACTGATCTGTACATTGAGTTAGCAACACTAACACTAGAATCTGAATCTGAAAAGTCATGTGAGAAGTAAGTCCCTGGGGCAAAAAACTGGACCCTGGGTTCGTCAATCTCCTCATCTGCTCGCCTATATCCACAACCAAAAACCAAATGAACAGTTAAGTCAACACACATCAAAATGACCATCAGAGAATAGATTTGAGAATTTCAGCACATTTTGCATCTACTAGTAGCGATGAACAGTCAAGGCAACACATCTCAAAATGACGATCAGAAACTAGATTTGAAGATTTCAGCTAATTTTGCATCTAGTAGTAGCGATAAACAGTTTAGTCAACACACATCAAAATGACCATCAGAGAATAGATTTGAGAATTTCAGCACATTTTGCATCTACTAGTAGCGATGAACAGTCAAGGCAACACATCTCAAAATGACGATCAGAAACTAGATTTGAAGATTTCAGCTAATTTTGCATCTAGTAGTAGCGATAAACAGTTTAGTCAACACACATCAAAATGACCATCAGAGAATAGATTTGAGAATTTCAGCACATTTTGCATCTACTAGTAGTAGCGATCAACACTTCCAAGTTCCAACAGTTAAGTCAACACATGTTAAAATAACCATCAGACCCCTAGATTTGAAGATTTCAGCACATTTTACATCTATTAGTAGCGAATGAATGTGGCTCAGTTCCTGATATATGTTTTTTCCCTTCACATTTTTGTGTTGTGCATTACGCCTAGGTGAGAATTGAGATTCGCTCGAGGCCTTACCTAATATCGCGGCAGGGAGGAGGCGAGCAGGGAGCGGCGTCGCCTTTGGTCCCGGATCTCGCGTCGGGCGCGCGGGCGCGCGGCGGCGTGGACGGCTCGAAGGCGGAGCGCGACTCCGGGCTTCCACCACGCCCATCCACACGCTACTCACAAGCAATGCTCGATGGTAACAAACCCCGCCCCCCGGAAGATCAGCCGCGAGCGAACCAGGACGAACACCGACGCCGCGCGTCCACGCCGAAGCTTCGTTGATTCCTTCCACTCAAAGTCAGCGCCCGCGCCCGCGCCCGCGCCCCCGCACGCGCACCGCGCCAACCAACCACCACCACCACCACCACCCGCCTCCGCAGGCGGAGCAGCACAGCGCCGACCAAACCAACGGTGTGGACGCGGCGCGGCGATCTTCAGCCAATGCGGACACGCCGCGAGCCGTGCGCCGACGAGGACGAGGAGGAAGAGAGCATGCTCCGGCGAGGCGAGGCGAGAGAGGTGTGAGGTTGGATGAGGAGGAGTGGACGCGGCGAGCGAGGCGGCGGCGGCGGGCGGTGGCGGTGGGGGAGAGGAGGGTTGGCTTATTATACGGGAGGATGCGATTCGGGAGGGAGATTTTTGAGATGTGGATATCGATGGGGGGTGATTGGGTGAGGGGACAGTGACGCGGTAAATCGCAAAGTAAAAAAAAGGAAAATAAACGCGGTCAAAATCCCGGATATCTCCTCGCGACGCGGACGCGGCTCTCGATCCAGTCCGTCCGTCCGCGCATGGGCCGCACCCGTGATCTCGCCTCGTGGAAGCTGTGGTGGTGCGCGTTTTTGCTCTCATCTCATCCGCTTTAGTACTCCTACAAGATGATATAATCTATTTTCTATGTTCATTTATTTATTACTATATCATCCGTTTCAGATTGTAAAACTTTCTAGCATTATCCATATTCATTGTAATATTATTCATTAACATATATATGAATGTGGATAATGCTTGAAAGTTTTATAATATAAAATAAGAAAATATTTATTTGTTATACTTCATCGAACTTTTCTTCTTTTGGTTTGATTAAATTTATAGAGAAGTTAGCATAGAAACATCTATCATATCAAATTAGTTTTATTAAATATTGCATTAAATATATTTTTATAATTTATATGTTTTATGTACGATTTATATAAACTTAATTAAACTTGACTAGGAAAATAAAGTATTATAAGATGGAGGGATTAGTATATATAATTAGTCGCCAAGGCTGTGAGGAAAATGACATGGGAGTAGACGGGTCTTTTTCTTAGAGGAGAAATAGAGTGGTCGTTATCGACGAAGATACACATGTCTTCTTGTCCTGTGGTCATCTAACTTATGATTGTATTTCGTTTTGTCTTATTCTGAATTTTGTATGGACAAAATGTTTTTGTGTAAGTTAGCTATTTTATCGCTTTTGAAATATTGGTTTTTTTTCCGATTGAATGAAATTAAATAACACATCATCATTTTCTTTCTATACGTGTTATTCTCATGGTTTCTACAATTGCATAGGCAACTAGATTCGATCATGCTTACGATTAGAACAGATAATAAATTAAAAGGGATCCACAAATAATCTTGTGATGACGAGAGCTGAAGTTAATTGAGAGTGGTTTGGTCTGTGTCAGGATCGAGAATGTGAGAATAATCTGAGACTAGTAGTTGCCTACAGCCCTAATACACATGGTTAATGATTTTATTTATCATGTGGTAATTTGACAATGATAGGGTGGTGATATAGCTATAGGTTGATATATACTCCGTATCTACCTTACTTTTCTGGTAAGAAGTATATTGAGTTCCGTGGAGGAAAAATATTAGTAGGACTTAAGAAGAACTAAATCGTATCGTCACATGCACCCACACTGTCAAATAGATAGATGCATCATGGAACTAAATTTATTTAGAGTTTCTTATCTTTTATTTCTTTTTATCAGTGGCTGTTTACGAGGTTCTCAGCAAAAATATAGAAAATCATGTCTGCCGTGTTATTGATATACTCTCTCCGTCCCAAAATATCTCAATCGTATGTCCTGCCTAGATTGTTTGTAATACGATGTGTCTAAATATAAGTTGAGTTATTTTGGGATGGATGAAGTATAATACAATTAGCTGGCACCGACTTGGGTCGGTTTGGCGACGTTGTTTTGATTATATGCTAGAAAAGTAAAGATAATGGTCAATATTTGGAGTGTCAGATGTTATAAAAAATTAGACAATATAGCGAAACAATGACTAATCTTCTCATTAGCTACATATTTATGAATACATATTTATTAACAAAATTCAGCCAAAGACTATATTTTCGTGCTCTGATTACGGATGCTCCTCCCCAATCAATATAGCATCTAACCACTCCGAGGCCATGGTATCGTCGCCATCCTTTCCCTACTTGCATATGCTACATTATACTCCCTCCATCTCAAAAAAAGGCAAACCCTAGGTTTCCGTGTCCAACTTTGACTATCCATCTTATATGAAATTTTTTTATAATTCATATTTTCATTGTTATTAGATGATAAAACATGATTAATATTTTATTCGTGACTTGTCTTTTTAATTTTTTCATAATTTTTTCAAATAAGACGGACGGTCAAACGTTGGACACGGAAACCAAGGTTTGTCTTTTTTTTGGGACGGAGGGAGTAGTCGCTATGGTTACATCATGGTGTCCTCCTCTCTATTTGGGTTGTCAGGTTACAAAGTCCGACTCTAACTCCACCCCTACCACCTATTTTAACTTTAGGTATAACTATAATAAAATAGAATTGTATATTTGACATATATTCTAATTAGCATTAGAGTTTGTCTACCCTCTATTACATTGGTTTTTACTGTTCCCTACATTTTAAAATACAGAGGATGTGTTTTATTTTGTTAGGATAAAGCTTTAAACAACAATTAAACTACACCGATTCACGAAATAGTAAAGTGTGCGCAATCTTTCCCTGTATGCTGCATGTACCCTTGAATGTTTCGTCATAGATAAGCGAATTTTTTAGCTATGAATCTGGATACATACGTGTCCAGATTCATTTTTGTGTCCAGATTCATAACTAAAAATGCTTACATTTTGGGACGGAGGGAATATAACATTGGTGTGCCATGTCATATTATTTTATTTGAGTGGATTTTTTTAGATCAAATACCGAAGGCTAACTGCTAGTAAATTGTTGCATCTATTTATATTCCCTCCGTTTCAGATTATAACACGTTTTGATTTTGGTCAAAGTCAAACTGCTTTAAGTTTGACTAAGTTTGTAGAAAAAAGTAGTAATATTTATACTATTAAATTAGTTTCATCAAATCAATGATTGAATATATGTCCATAATAAATTTGTCTTATGGGGAAAATGTTACTATTTTTTTTACAAACTTAATCAAACTTAAAACAGTTTGACTTTAACCAAAGTCAAAACATCTTATAACCTGAAAGAGATGTAGTACTTACTTATATACGCGTTCGTATTCTTGTATCCTTTATCCTGAATACAATTTTAGTTATTTTCAATGAAAGAGAAAAGAGAAGCAAGGTGGCCGGGATGCGTGTGACGACCGACGGCTGAAATAACTGCACAAAGTCCGGCAGAATGTCCGTAATACTTTTCTCATGTCAAAATGCAATGCATATATAGGGCGCCGCCGGACGCGTGTCTGGCTCCGCGATTCGATCGCATGTTCATCCAGCAGGCAAAAAAAAGCACACCTGCACACATGGGCGGTACTGTACATGATCTCGAGCAGTCCGTGTGGATTGCCCGGCTTTCGGCGCCTTGGGATTGATTGATCGATCGATCGATCAATTCACCCTCTTATATTATTCAAAAACCATCGTTTTCATCACGATTAATTTGTGCCGAAACCCAATCAACACTGTATTTGCTAGTATTCTCTTTATCAAAATCAAAAGCTTAAATAATTCTACGTTCAAAATTTGTTTGCCAGTATAACAACTTAATTACAAAACTTCTATAATTGTTTTACTACTCCCTTAGCTATGTATTTTACTACTTCGAATCTAACATTCTATGTATTCAGCTATTTACTTATTTTTTATGAGCATATTTTTCAAGCGGTTAAATGGTATATTTTTAATAGAAAAAATATATAAAAGCTTCTTTAAAAAATTAAATAAATTCACTTTTTTGAGTTTATAATAAATGATACTTAATTAGTTACTTTCTCTTATCTTTCTGTTTTAAAATATAAAGGATTTTAGAAAGGAGGGAGTATATTTTGGAACGAGTGAAGCATATATATATTAATAAGTTGTGTTGTTTTACGTAAAGTAAAAATGTTAGCCCTTTGGCTCATTCGAACGCATACTTACTCGAAAGTATACGTTGTATGTGTCCCACCGCTTGGCCTTAACTCGAAAGTTTAGATGGCATACAATAATTAATTAATTAATTGACGGTGCCAGTAGCTTAGCTGTTAGTTCATCGATCGTGCAATCAACCTCTTATTACTTACAAGTTATTTGTTGAAAGTTTTTTGCCTTATTATTATACTACTATTAGACAAAAGGACAGTACTCAGATCTGTATGTACTGAAGCTTATAAATACGCGAAGGTTCGCTTGAACTGCCTGAGCCGTAGTGCAGAGTACATGCTCTCGTACTCTACTACAGTACTACTAGTACTCCAGTTAAGGCCATTAATTACAGGGTGTCATCATAGACTAAAACCGTATCTCATTTCTTGCTTCAAAAAGAGGTTATTTTTAGATAATGGAAGTATCTTAAACTTCTGCAAGATACTTGCGTTGAAAAAAAAAAATCTCTCGGCATGAAAATCGAGAGAAAAATCCTGCACAACAATTTTCCACCCGTTGCTTGTGGGATTAACGCGCTTTAATTTACGATTATTTCTATAATTTGGTGATTACGCGCATTGATCGGTAGCGCCAAATTTATTTTAGCAAGATATATCGAAGAAATTAAGATGTACTAATGGGCAAAATTATAGAAATTCGTCCGAGGATAATAATTTGCGTAGGGATATTAATTTGCGTAGGGGAATGGCGTTGATACTGATAAATTACGATAATATCCTAACGCAAATTATTATCCTTGGACAAATATACCCCTCCACATTTCTACTACCACTAACTCTAGTGGGAGTAGAAATAGATCTCAACCCTACAATTAGATATGATCAACGGCTCAGATTAGTTTCTACTCCAAGTAAAAAGCACCGGAGTGGGATTATTCATCTTCATCACAAACAAACTAAAACAGTTAAATTGATTCTGAAAAGGTCTAAAATGACGCTCATTTTCACACTGCGGGATGCAGTGCACGTCCCTGCACATGCACCATGTCTCCTCGATCAAAAACAACTGCATCGACTTGATCTCATTCTGTCTCCATTGCTCAAGAGCTCTACGTGTCTAAATCAGCGATCTAGGGATCATCAGAATTCAGAATCAATTTTTTACCCTTGTTTTTGTGTCTTTTTTAACTAATAAAATACTGTTTGCATCTTCTATCCTGCTTCCTGAACTTCACTTTTATTTTTTATTCAGGACAGAAATATGCTTTCTAAACTCTGATACACAGAGAACTTTGCGGTGAGTTGCTTACAGAGAACTCTGAAAATTTCGAGTGAAAAGCCAATTCTACTACAGATCAGTGATCCATCAATTCACATCAGGGCACAGCATCAGGCCACTGTTCATCCAGCAGGCAAAAAAAAGCACACCTGCACACATGGGCGGTACTGTACATGATCTCGAGCAGTCCGTGTGGATTGCCCGGCTTTCGGCGCGCCTTGGGATTTGATTGATCGATCGATCAATTCACCCTCTTATTATTCAAAAACCATCGTTTTCATCACGATTAATTTGTGCCGAAACCCAATCAACACTGTATTTGCTAGTATTCTCTTTATCAAAATCAAAAGCTTAAATAATTCTACGTTCAAAATTTGTTTGCCAGTATAACAACTTAATTACAAAACTTCTATAATTGTTTTACTACTCCCTTAGCTATGTATTTTACTACTTCGAATCTAACATTCTATGTATTCAGCTATTTACTTATTTTTTATGAGCATATTTTTCAAGCGGTTAAATGGTATATTTTTAATAGAAAAAATATATAAAAGCTTCTTTAAAAAATTAAATAAATTCACTTTTTTGAGTTTATAATAAATGATACTTAATTAGTTACTTTCTCTTATCTTTCTGTTTTAAAATATAAAGGATTTTAGAAAGGAGGGAGTATATTTTGGAACGAGTGAAGCATATATATATTAATAAGTTGTGTTGTTTTACGTAAAGTAAAAATGTTAGCCCTTTGGCTCATTCGAACGCATACTTACTCGAAAGTATACGTTGTATGTGTCCCACCGCTTGGCCTTAACTCGAAAGTTTAGATGGCATACAATAATTAATTAATTAATTGACGGTGCCAGTAGCTTAGCTGTTAGTTCATCGATCGTGCAATCAACCTCTTATTACTTACAAGTTGTTTGTTGAAAGTTTTTTGCCTTATTATTATACTACTATTAGACAAAAGGACAGTACCCAGATCTGTACTATGTACTGATTGAAGCTTATAAATACGGGAAGGTTCGCTTGAACTGCCTGAGCCGTAGTGCAGGGTACATGCTCTCGTACTCTACTACAGTACTACTAGTAATAGTTAAGGCCATTAATTACAGGATGTCATCATAGACTAAAACCGTATCTCATTTCTTGCTTCAAAAAGAGGTTATTTTTAGATAATGGAAGTATCTTAATCTTCTGCAAGATACTTGTGTTGAAAAAATTTCTCTCTCGGCATGAAAATCGAGAGAAAAATCCCGCACAACCATTTTCCACCTGTTGCTTGTGGGATTAACGCGCTTTAATTTATAATTATTTCTATAATTTGGTGATTACGCGCATTGATCGGTAGCGCCAAATTTATTTTAGCAAGATATATCGAAGAAATTAAGATGTACTAATGAGCAAAAACATCATTCTCACACGACCAAAAGGGAGAACCCAGTACCATCAACAACTACCAATCGTATAGCTAGCAGAAGAAGATAATAATGCCCTACTATCTTGGAAACAAATGTTTTAGGTATGTATTGTCAATGCAAATTAACTTTGATCGACTATATATAATTATTATTTAGAGAATTAGAGTATAGGTTGTGGACATATGAAAAATAAATAATCCATCCAAATTTATCCCAACAAAAAAAATCATAATATTACAGTCATACAGTGTAAATTTTTAATTTATAGAAAAAGTTAACCGGTTAAATTTATTCATCACAAACAAACTAAAACAGTTAAATTGATTCTGAAAAGGTCTAAAATGACGCTCATTTTCACACTGCGGGATGTAGTGCACCGTCCCTGCACATGCACCATGTCTCCTCGATCAAAAACAAGTGCATCGACTTGATCTCATTCTGTCTCCATTGCTCAAGAGCTCTACGTGTCTAAATCAGCGATCTAGGGATCATCAGAATTCAGAATCAATTTTTTACCCTTGTTTTTGTGTCTTTTTTAACTAATAAAATACTGTTTGCATCTTCTATCCTGCTTCCTGAACTTCACTTTTATTTTTTATTCAGGACAGAAATATGCTTTCTAAACTCTGATACACAGAGAACTTTGCGGTGAGTTGCTTACAGAGAACTCTGAAAATTTCGAGTGAAAAGCAAATTCTACTACAGATCAGTGATCCATCAATTCACATCAGGGCACAGCATCAGGCCACTGATCTCTCGTTTTTCTACCTAAGAAAAATTCTCTAGCCACATCAGGACACACACTGATCTCTCGTTTTCTACCTCAAAACAAAGAGAATTCTACAGCCACATCATCGGCCACAATGGATGTCGGAGTCAGGAGCTTGACACTTCAGTTTAATGCTCAAATAATGCTAATGGAGAGAGCTTAGCCATGGACAAAAAATACCAGCCATCCTCCTTGACCGTCCAGTCATTTTCTCTGAATCTTTTTATCGTCACAAAGACGAAATCATTTCTCCGATTTTTCGCCCCACCTTTCGGCAATTTGCGCACGTCCGAATATCGCCACAAAACAGCTAGAATTTGGTAGAAATTGACAGCTGAGTTTGTACTGTCCCTGATCGAAAATGATCTATGTGATCATCCCTGCTCCAAGATGTGGCAGATTCAGAAGAGGTGTGAGCTGCAAACTACAGGTTCAGACATGTTCGTTTTCAGGAGGTTGGGCAGGAGCGAGAGGGGGACATCGCCACATCAGCACATTTTTCTTGGTCTCAGATTATGCTGTTAACAATGACACTGCAGTGAGATATGACATGTAAGCATGTTGATCAACAGTGACTGAGGATTTCGTGTATCTTAATTTGGGTGGTGAAAAAAGAAACTGAAAATTAGTTCTCGGTCATATTCATGGGTGTAGATTGGCGTCGATGAGAACTGATGTTTTGGGGAGAACTATCTTTGTTGAAAGGGGCAAGATAGCTACTCCCTCCGTTTCACAATGTAAAACTTTCTAATATTGCCTATATTCATACGTATGTTAATGAATATAGATATATATGTGTGTCTAGATTCATTAATATCTATATGAATATGGGTAATGCTAGAAAGTCTTACATTGTGAAACACAGGAAGTAATTGTTTGCTACGGAGTACTACATAAACTGTTATCACTGCCGGTATGTAACATCGTTAATTACCCAGTTGGAGCTCCATACAAGATTTGGTTTTTGTTGCCGGCAGCGAAGCACCACAAACCTGTAGGTGTGAGATTTGTTGCGATCATTTGCTCGATCTGTTGAAATGTTGCGCAGGAGTACTGCAAGTGAACTGTGACTATGTTGTATGAGTAGCAAATTTTTAAGGGTTAATCTGGTCCGTACCATTGCAAATATATTCAGAAAAATACCACCACTCAAATTCTATAAAATTACAACCATGCCATCGACGTCATATTTTCCATATCCTTCCTCATATACATGTAGGACCCACCCGTTACATTTATCTTCTTTCTTTCACCCTCCCCACTCTCCTCGGCTCCCCCATCCCCTGCACCTGTGCCCACCCCCACTTTCCCTGCCTCCTTGCCTTCCTCTCCCGTGCCCTCGCCTCCCTCGCCTCTACCCTCCTCCCGCTTCCCCTGCTCCTCCTCCGATGAACGATTTCAGCCCCTCGCTAGCAACCTTGAGCGATGCAGCCTCAGTGGGGATGACGAACTCCTTGCGGCGCAACAACAGCAGCACAAGGCCGTTGCGGCGCTGGCCGCCCCCAACGTCGTTGCCGCCGCCGAAGACCACCATCGGCCGCTCCACACCGACTCATTTGTAGGGAAGAAAGAAGATAAGTGAGGGTGAAAGGAACAAGATGAATCTAATGGGTGGGTCATAGGAAAGAAGATGGAAAACCTAATGGCAATGGTATGGTTCTAATTTTATTAAATTTGAATTGCACAACTATGAATAGACGAATTGTAATAGCATTTTTCCGAATAGACATATTTGCAATGGAACGGATCAAATTAACTCAATTTTTAGAGTAGATTTCAGAAAACTGCAACTATAGTGATAAAACTATCAGTTTGCTGCAACATTAACAATCTATTTCAGCTTACTGCAACAATAGCGTGGGAAATTATCACAAAACTTTAACTTTTACGTGATATGCTGCTACAGTTGTCACTATAGCAGGAAACTGATAGTTTTATCACTATAGTTACAGTTTTCTGAAATTTACTTCAATTTTTATTGTAGCACTCTATACTCCCTCCGTTCCAAAAGAACCAAACTAATATTGGATATGATATATCCTAGTACAAAGAATATAGACAAGATAATATCTAGATTCGTTGTACTAGATTATGCCCTATCCAATATTAGGTAGGTTTTTTACGGAAAGATTAGTAGCACATTATTGTGACCATCCTAGAAATTAGTACTACTAAAAACTCGAGCTTTTTCATGGATTATATAATATTCTTATAATATTTCTTATTTTTAAATTGTACTCTAACATCTTTTTTTTTAGTTTTTTAATTTTTTATTATGAATTTTAGTTAGTTCTAAATGTATATCTGTATGGACTCTAGCATTCTCTTTCAATATTTCTTATTTTTCAATTTCAAATTTTCGCTATTTCTATATGGACTTTTAATTTTTAACTTTTCTATCAATATGAGAATTTTTAGACCGTGAGTGACAACATTAAAGACTCATTTTCCTATTACCTTAATAAGTTAAGAGATTATATTGCAATTTGCAGCCCAAGGCCCATCATCCATCTAGCCCATCGGTAGCATTACCAGGCGTACTCCCTCCGTACTCCATACTCGTAAAGAAAGTCGTTTTGTACGGCGATACGGTCTCCAAAATACAACTTTAACTTCTGGTTTTTATAAAAATATTTATTGAAAAGCGATATATGTATACTTTTATGAAAGTATTTTTCAAGACAATTTTTTTCATATAATTTTTACATTTTCAAACTCAACAACTTAAAAATTATTCACGATTTATATTCCTAAGATTTGACTTAAACATTGTCCTAAACGACTTCCTTTACGAGTATGGAGGGAGTACGTCCTCTCCCCCCTTGCGGCAACAAAATTAAACTAGATTGATCTTATATTCACTTCCCAGTGTCGTATCGTGATCTCGACGAGTTGCCGACTTCATCAGCTCACGCTGCCGCCACCGACCACCAGTGCCCGCGCGGTCGTGCCCTCGCCGTCACAACCCTTGTGCCCTTGCCGTCGACTCACCGCCCGCTAGTTGAGCCAAACATTATTCAACAACACACACTCGCTTGGCTCGCTCACTCACTAGTCTATGTTCATGTTTGGGGAGCTTTAGGAAGTTGTAGCTTTTCCAGAATATCTAGCTTTTCATGTAGTCTAGATTATTATCCACATTTTAAGAAATTGTAGCTATAGAATAAAAAGAATAAGGGACTAGTCAGCATATATTTACATTGTAAGCCCTCAAATTACATATATAATTTTAATGTACTTGCAAAAGTGCCCGTGCGTTGCACCGGATGATTACGGAGTGTGTACAAGTACAATGATAAAAAATGTGTTGCTTAGAGACCCAAATCAGACTTTTTCCTGGCCTGGCCGGTCGGCCCACGGCCTCTTATGCGCACATGCCGGCGCTCCCCACATGGGCCAAATTCGGTCCAGCCAGTGCCGGCCGTCCGATATTAGGGTTTCGATCGGACAACCGGGTGCCGACGTCGGAGGGACAAAACCCCATCCCTCCTGGCGCCGGCGAAAACCCTAGCCTCCTCGCCCCATCGCCCGAAAAGAGAAAAGCGGCGGTGCCGACTCATACCCCCTCGCCGATGTGCGCACTCGCCCGAGGGTGAGTGTGCCACCGTCAAGCGGCCTTGCCCCGGCACCCCTCCCCGTCGTCTTCCGCGCCGCGGCCCTCCCCGTGGTCTTCCGAGCGGCGCCCTCCCCTCCGCCGGATCCAGTGGGAGGGGGAGGCGGGCCTTGGCGGCCCAGATCCGGCGTCCCAGATCTAGCAAGAGGGAGGGGAGCGATGGCGGCCGGCCACCCTCCACGGACAGCGGGAGGGGAGCAAGCAGCGGACCGGCATCCCTTCAACAGAGGCGTTGACCGGTGTCCCTTCGACCGCGCGCAGTTCGCGGCACCCTCTCCTTCCGGTATTGTTTTTCTTTCTTTGTGTTCTTGTCTCCGATTCATATGCTTCAATTTTATTTGTGCGATGGAATTTCGACTGGGACTTGGATTGGGAGGGCGGGGGTTGTGCGATGGAATTCCAACTGGGATTTTTTGTGTTGGGGGGGGGTGCCTGATGAAAAACCACCGCACGGACGACGGTGACGAAAGTAAAAAATATGATTTTTTTTAATTGTTAAGATTTACACAGTGACGAAAGGAAAAATACGATTTTTTTTAATTAGTTAAGATTTACACTATAAGTCCCAAAATTACATATGTAAGCCCTAGAATTATACATGCAATTAGTATGTAGTTATAGTGTGATAAGTAGGATGTAATTATGATATATACTAATATGTCGCCATAAATATAGCAAATCTGATAATTAAAATAGAGAATATGATCAGTATATTGAGTAAAGCAGTTCGCATGCATGAACAAGAACCAGTATGTGTATACACGCTATGCAGCAAATCAGGTGAATCAAAAGAATCCGACGGCATTATAAAACTGACTGCAAACGAACAAGTTTTCTGTCGTTCATAAATATAACAAAGCCTGTATATCTTTCCAGGAAGGGGGAAGTTAGTTAGGATTGCGAAAATGCTTTGACTTGGATGCCCGATGAGAGAACGGAAAATATCGGGTGCCTGCACAGCCTATGCCACTCGCCTCCATCCACCTCCCTGCCTCACGCTCCTTCCCAACCTGCCTTGTGCGCCTCCACATCACACGCAGGTCGCGTATTGCCTGTCAACTCCCCACCATCCCACTATTCACTCGCACCTTCCCTTGTTGTGTCTTCGCTGTCGCTGACTTCTGCAGGAAGTGCTCCAAGATATACTCCATGGACGGTTGGCCGAAGGAGTAGCCCTTGGCGGCGAGGGAGAAGACGACGGAGGCCACGTTTGGTGCTGCACAAGATGGACAGCTTCGCTGGCTTCTCCCAAGAAGCCAGCCCGGCGTTGGAGAAGCACACCTATCGTGCCTCCTCACTCTCGATGCACCGGATCTCGATCTTCTACCACCCCAAGCCGCTCTCCCTCTGCTACAACTACAACTACATATGTGTCTCACTCTCTAAAGAGCACATTAAGAGCAGTACAATAGGAGGCTATAAGAGCAAGTTCAATAGTATAGCCAACTACTAACTCATTCATCTATAGTCAATCTAATAGCTCTTCCCTTGTTACATACTACACTATTAATACTGGGTCCCACCTGTCATACACACACTGCGTCTTGGAGTTCGTTGCTACAGCTGGCTACAAACTGTAGCCCGCTGCTCTCTCTCTCTTATTTTATCTCCTTTAAATATATTTGCAGCTGGCTTATAGCCTGCTATGTGTACCTGCTCTAAGCCAGCTGTAAACATATTTTAAGAAGATAAATGAGGAGAGAGGGGAGCAGCGGGCTACAGATTGTAGCCAGCCTGTAGTCACGGATTTCAAGACACAGTGTGTGTATGATCAAGTGGGACCAGGGTATTAATAGTGTATAGTATGTAACTATTGTATGAATGGCTATTGGGATTCGGCTATAGTTGAATTGGAGCTAGATAGATGGCTATACTATAAACTTGCTCTAAGGCATATCTGCCACCGACAATTTGGAAACACCAGAAGAGGAGGAAGAAGTGATCTAGCTAGCAAGGTGTTTTTTTTTTTTGGGGGGGGGGGGGGGTGAGGGGAGACAGGGGTGTTTTCAATGTTCCAATCCATGTATATGGATGTTTTCATTATTAGATTCAATGTGTTTTGGTGAGGTTTTCGATGATGTGTCACTTTTTTCTTGATTTTTTCTCGGATCTTGTTGATGTTTCAATTGGCTTAAATAATTTGTTTATATGATGTGAACCAAATTATTTCATCTAGTGATTCGATTGTGTGTCTATTATTTTCAAGAACTCAAACCATTCTTTTGCTAAGTAATATTGTTTCATAGGGGGTGAAAACAATGCATATACATGGATGTACAACCATCAACAACACCATTCGTATGGCAGAAGAAGAGGAATATGTTTTACTCTCTTAGTTTTTTTTAAAAAATAAGTTTGATTTCATTGAAATTAGCTTTGATCGACTATAATTATTATTTAAGTATAGGTTCTGGACATATTGAAAACTAAATAATCCATCCAAATTTAACCGAAAAAAATTCAAATATTACACTCCTACAGTGTAAAATTTTAATTTATATAAAAGTTAAGCGGACAAATTTATAAGCACGTGATCTGTACTGAGTTTGTAAATAAATTGATTCTAAAAAGGTCTAAAATGGCGTTTCATTTTCACCTTGCAGGATGCAGTGCACGTCCGTGCACATGCACCGTGTCTCCATTAATTCATTAATTGCTCACGAGCCCTACTTGTCTAACTCATCGCTAATATCGATTAGGAATCAGGATTCCAGAATTGATTTTTTTTACCCGTGTTTTCTTGTTTTTTAACTAGATAAAATAGTGCGCACGTTCTATCCTGCTTCCTGAACTTCACTTCTTTTTTTTTTTTAATTCAGGGCGAGAAATTAATATGCTTTTCTGAACTCTGATACTTGTGATCTCAAAAACACAGTGCCAACAATATGGAGAACTAATTGCACTTAAAGAGTTGTTTATTGAGTTAATACTTGATTGAAAATTTCGAGTTACAACTTAAAAACCAATTCTATACAGATTAATGATCTATCTAATTCACATCAGGGCACAGCATCAGGCAATGAATTCGTTTTCTACCTAAGAATAATATTCTATAGCCACTCAGGGACCACACTGATCTCTCCCGTTTCTACCTCAAAACAAATTCTCAAGCCACATCATCGGCACAATGGATGTCGGAGTCAGGAGCTTGACACTTCTATCTAGTGCTCAAAACAATATTGTCATTGGAGAGCTTAGCCATGGACAACAAAGCAGCCATCCTCCATGGCCGTCAGTCATTTTTCTCTGAGATCTTTCATCTTTAAAAATATGAGAACTTTCTCTGATTTTCGGCCCGCCTTTCGGCATTTGCGCACGAACCAAATATCGCCACAAGATTACTTGGCTAGAATTGATAGGAAATTGACCAGCAAAATTTGTTACTGTCCCTGGTTGAAATGATGTGATCCCTGCTCCAGAAGAGTTGTGGCAGGTTAGAATAAGTGTGAGTTGCAACTACAGTTTTACACATCATGGATACCGTGCTGTAACGTTCCGCGCGTACTCCTCATTCTGTACGGCAACATACTGCCTCATCAGCTCGTGCAAGCAGCGCGGCGCATAGCATCGGCCACCATTTTTTTGGTGTCTCAAGTGATCATGCTTGTTAACAAACGGACATTTGCAAGTGAGAGATATGGGACGTGTAGGCATATGGACCAACAGTTGGTTGAGGATTTTCGTTGTATCTTTGGGTGGTGAAAAAAGACTGAAAAAGTAGTTCTCGTCATATTCATGAGTATTTGTGGCGTCGATGAGAACTAACTCCCATCTCTCTTGGT